>CM063498.1:208103152-208327562 GCA_032207245.1 Pardosa pseudoannulata | reverse complement strand
ATGAAAAAACACGCCTTATATTTATGTACTGTATATTACCCTTTAAAACATAAGAATTGTATACATAATTAAAAAAATGGATCAGTTGTAGACTGTCATAAGCTCGTTGGTAAATTGCTCGTCATCATGATCAACCTGTCATGACGATTTAAAACTTCGATCTTTTGTTTTAATGTTAAATCATTTCGCTTTCTGACTTCCATATCGACCAGCTGCACGGCAGCAGGGCATCAAGTGGGAATACGCTCCTTCTCAGTATGTGTTGCCCTCTGCTTATCTAATGTAGCCTCCACACTATGGCCAATTGTTCACCACTTCCTGAGGTGGCCTCGAACGATGGTTTATGGGTTTAAGTAGAGAAATCTTAAAAAATGCCAAATAACGAAAAAATCATGAATTTAAGAGGTTTTCGACCCATTCTGACCGTCGAAATATCAAGTTTCTTAAAATGTACCAGAAATAGGTTTTTCGGACAGTTTTTCCTCGGCAATTTAATAAAACAAACGATTTGAGTCGAATTTCAAATGTTAAAATTCATTTAAGTAGAGAAATCTTAAAAAATGCCAAATAACTGAAAAATCATGAATTTAAGAGGTTTTCGACCCTTTCTGACCGTCGAAATATCAAGTTTCTTAAAAATTAATAAAAGCAGGTTTTTCGGACAGTTTTTCCTCGGCAATTTAATAAAACAAACGATTTGAGTCGAATTTCAAAGGTTAAAATTCATTTCAGTAGAGAAATCTTAAAAAACGCAAAATCACTGAAAAATCATGAATTTAAGAGGTTTTCGACCCCTTCTGACCGTCGAAATATCAAGTTTCTTAAAAATTAATAAAAATAGGTTTTTCGGACAGTTTTTCCTCGGCAATTTAATAAAACAAACGATTTGAGTCGAATTTCAAAGGTTAAAATTCATTTAAGTAGAGAAATCTTAAAAAATGCCATATAACTGAAAAATCATGAATTTAAGAGGTTTTCGACCCCTTCTGACCGTCGAAATATCAAGTTTCTTAAAATGTAACAGAAATAGGTTTTTCGGACAGTTTTTCCTCGGCAATTTAATAAAACAAACGATTTGAGTCGAATTTCAAAGGTTTATATTCATTTAAGTAGAGAAATCTTAAAAAATGCTAAATAACGGAAAAATCATGAATTTAAGAGGTTTTCGACCCCTTCCGACCGTCGAAATATCAAGTTTTTTAAAAAGTGATAAAAGTAGGTTTTTCGGACAGTTTTTTCTCGGCAATTTAATAAAACAAACGATTTGAGTCGAATTTCAAAGGTTAAAATTCATTTCAGTAGAGAAATCTTAAAAAATGCAAAATAACTGAAAAATCATGAATTTAAGAGGTATTCGACCCCTTCTGAGCGTCGAAATATCAAGTTTTTTAAATTGTAATAGAAATAGGTTTTTCGGACAGTTTTTCCTCGGCAATTTAATAAAACAAACGATTTGAGTCGAATTTCAAAGGTTAAAATTCATTTAAGTAGAGAAATCTTAAAAAATGCAAAATAACTGAAAAATCATGAATTTAAGAGGTTTTCGACCCTTTCTGACCGTCGAAATATCAAGTTTCTTAAATTGTAATAGAAATAGGTTTTTCGGACAGTTTTTCCTCGGCAATTTAATAAAACAAACGATTTGAGTCGAATTTCAAAGGTTAAAATTCATTTAAGTAGAGAAATCTTAAAAAATGCAAAATAACTGAAAAATCATGAATTTAAGAGGTTTTCGACCCCTTCTGACCGTCGAAATATCAAGTTTCTTAAATTGTAATAGAAATAGGTTTTTCGGACAGTTTTTCCTCGGCAATTTAATAAAACAAACGATTTGAGTCGAATTTCAAAGGTTAAAATTCATTTAAGTAGAGAAATCTTAAAAAATGCCAAATAACTGAAAAATCATGAATTTAAGAGGTTTTCGACCCTTTCTGACCGTCGAAATATCAAGTTTCTTAAATTGTAATAGAAATAGGTTTTTCGGACAGTTTTTCCTCGGCAATTTAATAAAACAAACGATTTGAGTCGAATTTCAAAGGTTAAAATTCATTTAAGTAGAGAAATCTTAAAAAATGCCAAATAACTGAAAAATCATGAATTTAAGAGGTTTTCGACCCCTTCTGACCGTCGAAATATCAAGTTTCTTAAATTGTACCAGAAATAGGTTTTTCGGACAGTTTTTCCTCGGCAATTTAATAAAACAAACGATTTGAGTCGAATTTCAAAGGTTAAAATTCATTTAAGTAGAGAAATCTTAAAAATGCCAAATAACTGAAAAATCATGAATTTAAGAGGTTTTCGACCCCTTCTGACCGTCGAAATATCAAGTTTCTTAAATTGTATCAGAAATAAGTTTTTCGGACAGTTTTTCCTCGGCAATTTAATAAAACAAACGATTTGAGTCGAATTTCAAAGGTTAAAATTCATTTAAGTAGAGAAATCTTAAAAAATACCCAATTAACTGAAAAATCATGAATTTAAGAGGTTTTCGACCCCTTCTGACCGTCGAAATATCAAGTTTCTTAAATTGTAACAGAAATAGGTTTTTCGGACAGTTTTTCCTCGGCAATTTAATAAAACAAACGATTTGAGTCGAATTTCAAAGGTTAAAATTCATTTAAGTAGAGAAATCTTAAAAAATGCCAAATAACTGAAAAATCATGAATTTAAGAGGTTTTCGACCCCTTCTGACCGTCGAAATATCAAGTTTTTTAAAAATGAATAAAAGTAGGTTTTTCGGACAGTTTTTCCTCGGCAATTTAATAAAACAAACGATTTGAGTCGAATTTCAAAGGTTAAAATTCATTTAAGTAGAGAAATCTTAAAAAATGCCAAATAACTGAAAAATCATGAATTTAAGAGGTTTTCGACCCCTTCTGACCGTCGAAATATCAAGTTTCTTAAATTGTACCAGAAATAGGTTTTTCGGACAGTTTTTCCTCGGCAATTTAATAAAACAAACGATTTGAGTCGAATTTCAAAGGTTAAAATTCATTTAAGTAGAGAAATATTAAAAAATGCCAAATAACTGAAAAATCATGAATTTAAGAGGTTTTCGACCCCTTCTGACCGTCGAAATATCAAGTTTCTTAAATTGTACCAGAAATAGGTTTTTCGGACAGTTTTTCCTCGGCAATTTAATAAAACAAACGATTTGAGTCGAATTTCAAAGGTTAAAATTCATTTAAGTAGAGAAATCTTAAAAAATGCAAAATAACTGAAAAATCATGAATTTAAGAGGTTTTCAACCCCTTCTGAGCGTCGAAATATCAAGTTTCTTAAATTGTAATAGAAATAGGTTTTTCGGACAGTTTTTCCTCGGCAATTTAATAAAACAAACGATTTGAATCGAATTTCAAAGGTTAAAATTCATTTAAGTAGAGAAATCTTAAAAAATGCCAAATAACTGAAAAATCATGAATTTAAGAGGTTTTCGACCCCTTCTGACCGTCGAAATATCAAGTTTCTTAAATTGTAATAGAAATAGGTTTTTCGGACAGTTTTTCCTCGGCAATTTAATAAAACAAACGATTTGAGTCGAATTTCAAATGTTAAAATTCATTTACGTAGAGAAATCTTTAAAAATGCCAAATAACTGAAAAATCATGAATTTAAGAGGTTTTCGACCCCTTCTGACCGTCGAAATATCAAGTTTCTTAAATTGTAATAGAAATAGGATTTTCGGACAGTTTTTCCTCGGCAATTTAATAAAACAAACGATTTGAGTCGAATTTCAAAGGTTAAAATTCATTTAAGTAGAGAAATCTTAAAAAAGGCCAAATATTTGAAAAATCATGAATTTAAGAGGTTTTCGACCCCTTCTGACCGTCAAAATATCAAGTTTCTTAAATTGTAATAGAAATAGGTTTTTCGGACAGTTTTTCCTCGGCAATTTAATAAAACAAACGATTTGAGTCGAATTTCAAATGTTAAAATTCATTTAAGTAGAGAAATCTTAAAAAATGCCAAATAACTGAAAAATCATGAATTTAAGAGGTTTTCGACCCCTTCTGACCGTCGAAATATCAAGTTTCTTAAAAATTAATAAAAGCAGGTTTTTCGGACAGTTTTTCCTCGGCAATTTAATAAAACAAACGATTTGAGTCGAATTTCAAAGGTTAAAATTCATTTCAGTAGAGAAATCTTAAAAAACGCAAAATCACTGAAAAATCATGAATTTAAGAGGTTTTCGACCCCTTCTGACCGTCGAAATATCAAGTTTCTTAAAAATTAATAAAAGCAGGTTTTTCGGACAGTTTTTCCTCGGCAATTTAATAAAACAAACGATTTGAGTCGAATTTCAAAGGTTAAAATTCATTTCAGTAGAGAAATCTTAAAAAAAAGCAAAATCACTGAAAAATCATGAATTTAAGAGGTTTTCGACCCTTTGTGACCGTCGAAATATCAAGTTTCTTAAATTGTTCCAGAAATAGGTTTTTCGGACAGTTTTTCTCGGCAATTTAATAAAACAAACGATTTGAGTCGAATTTCAAAGGTTAAAATTCATTTAAGTAGAGAAATCTTAAAAAATGCAATATAACTGAAAAATCATGAATTTAAGAGGTTTTCGACCCCTTCTGACCGTCGAAATATCAAGTTTCTTAAATTGTTCCAGAAATAGGTTTTTCGGACAGTTTTTCTCGGCAATTTAATAAAACAAACGATTTGAGTCGAATTTCAAAGGTTAAAATTCATTTAAGTAGAGAATATTTAAAAAATGCAAAATAACTAAAAAATCATGAATTTAAAAGGTTTTCGACCAATTCTGACCGTCGAAATATCAAGTTTCTTAAATTGTAATAGAAATAGGTTTTTCGGACAGTTTTTCCTCGGCAATTTAATAAAACAAACGATTTGAGTCGAATTTCAAAGGTTAAAATTCATTTAAGTAGAGAAATCTTAAAAAATGCAAAATAACTGAAAAATCATGAATTTAAGAGGTTTTCGACCCCTTCTGAGCGTCGAAATATCAAGTTTCTTAAATTGTAATAGAAATAGGTTTTTCGGACAGTTTTTCCTCGGCAATTTAATAAAACAAACGATTTGAGTCGAATTTCAAAGGTTAAAATTCATTTAAGTAGAGAAATCTTAAAAAATGCAAAATAACTGAAAAATCATGAATTTAAGAGGTTTTCGACCCCTTCTGACCGTCGAAATATCAAGTTTCTTAAATTGTAATAGAAATAGGTTTTTCGGACAGTTTTTCCTCGGCAATTTAATAAAACAAACGATTTGAGTCGAATTTCAAAGGTTAAAATTCATTTAAGTAGAGAAATCTTAAAAAATGAGAAATAACTGAAAAATCATGAATTTAAGAGGTTTTCGACAACCTATCTGACCGTCGAAATATCAAGTTTCTTAAATTGTAATAAAAATAGGTTTTTCGGACAGTTTTTCCTCGGCAATTTAATAAAACAAACGATTTGAGTCGAATTTCAAAGGTTAAAATTCATTTAAGTAGAGAAATCTTAAAAAATGCAAAATAACTGAAAAATCATGAATTTAAGAGGTTTTCGACCCCTTCTGACCGTCGAAATATCAAGTTTTTAAAAATTAATAAAAGTAGGTTTTTCGGACAGTTTTTCCTCGGCAATTTAATAAAACAAACGATTTGAGTCGAATTTCAAAGGTTAAAATTCATTTAAGTAGAGAAATCTTAAAAAATGCCAAATAACTGAAAAATCATGAATTTAAGAGGTTTTCGACCCCTTCTGACCGTCGAAATATCAAGTTTCTTAAATTGTAATAAAAATAGGTTTTTCGGACAGTTTTTCCTCGGCAATTTAATAAAACAAACGATTTGAATCGAATTTCAAAGGTTAAAATTCATTTAAGTAGAGAAATCTTAAAAAATGCAAAATAACTGAAAAATCATGAATTTAAGAGGTTTTCGACCCCTTCTGACCGTCGAAATATCAAGTTTCTTAAATTGTAATAAAAATAGGTTTTTCGGACAGTTTTTCCTCGGCAATTTAATAAAACAAACGATTTGAGTCGAATTTCAAAGGTTAAAATTCATTTAAGTAGAGAAATCTTTAGAAATACAAAATAACTGAAAACTCATGAATTTAAGAGGTTTTCAACCCCTTCTGACCGTCGAAATATCAAGTTTCTTAAATTGTAATAGAAATAGGTTTTTCGGACAGTTTTTCCTCGGCAATTTAATAAAACAAACGATTTGAGTCGAATTTCAAAGGTTAAAATTCATTTAAGTAGAGAAATCTTAAAAAATGCAAAATAACTGAAAAATCATGAATTTAAGAGGTTTTCGACCCCTTCTGACCGTCGAAATATCAAGTTTCTTAAATTGTAATAGAAATAGGTTTTTCGGACAGTTTTTCCTCGGCAATTTAATAAAACAAACGATTTGAGTCGAATTTCAAAGGTTAAAATTCATTTCAGTAGAGAAATCTTAAAAAATGAGAAATAACTGAAAAATCATGAATTTAAGAGGTTTTCGACCCCTTCTGACCGTCGAAATATCAAGTTTCTTAAATTGTAATAGAAATAGGTTTTTCGGACAGTTTTTCCTCGGCAATTTAATAAAACAAACGATTTGAGTCGAATTTCAAAGGTTAAAATTCATTTAAGTAGAGAAATCTTAAAAAATGCCAAATAACTGAAAAATCATGAATTTAAGAGGTTTTCGACCCCTTCTGAGCGTCGAAATATCAAGTTTTTTAAATTGCAATGAAAATAGGTTTTTCGGACAATTTTTCTCGGCATTTTAATAAAACAAACGATTTGAGTCGAATTTCAAAGGTTAAAATTCATTTAAGTAGAGAAATCTTAAAAAATGCAAAATAACTGAAAAATCATGAATTTAAGAGCTATTTTCGACGACCCCTTCTGACCGTCGAAATATCAAGTTTCTTAAATTGTAACAGAAATAGGTTTTTCGGACAGTTTTTCCTCGGCAATTTAATAAAACAAACGATTTGAGTCGAATTTCAAAGGTTAAAATTCATTTAAGTAGAGAAATCTTAAAAAATGCCAAATAACGGGAAAATCATGAATTTAAGAGGTTTTCGAACCCTTCTGACCGTCGAAATATCAAGTTTCTTAAATTGTATCAGAAATAGGTTTTTCGGACAGTTTTTCCTCGGCAATTTAATAAAACAAACGATTTGAGTCGAATTTCAAAGGTTAAAATTCATTTAAGAAGAGAAATCTTAAAAAATGCAAAATAACTGAAAAATCATGAATTTAAGAGGTTTTCGACCCCTTCTGACCGTCGAAATATCAAGTTTCTTAAATTGTAATAGAAATAGGTTTTTCGGACAGTTTTTCCTCGGCAATTTAATAAAACAAACGATTTGAGTCGAATTTCAAAGGTTAAAATTCATTTAAGTAGAGAAATCTTAAAAAACGCAAAATAACTGAAAAATCATGAATTTAAGAGGTTTTCGACCCCTTCTGACCGTCGAAATATCAAGTTTCTTAAATTGTAATAGAAATAAGATTTTCGGACAGTTTTTCCTCGGAAATTTAATAAAACAAACGATTTGAGTCGAATTTCAAAGGTTAAAATTCATTTAAGTAGGGAAATCTTAAAAAATACCAAATAACTGAAAAATCATGAATTTAAGAGGTTTTCCACCGTTTCTGACCGTCGAAATATCAAGTTTTTTAAATTGCTATAAAAATAGGTTTTTCGGACAATTTTTCCTCGGCATTTTGATAAAACAAACGATTTGAATCGAATTTCAAAGGTTAAAATTCATTTAAGTAGAAAAATCTTAAAAAATGCCAAATAACTGAAAAATCATGAATTTAAGAGGTTTTCCACCGTTTCTGACCGTCGAAATATCAAGTTTTTTAAATTGCAATAAAAATAGGTTTTTCGGCCATTTTCTCCTCGGCATTTTGATAAAAAAAACGATTTGAATCGAATTTTAAAGGTTAAAATTCATTTAAGTAGAGAAATCTTAAGAAATACAAAATAACTGAAAAATCATGAATTTAAGAGGTTTTCAACCCCTTCTGACCGTCAAAATATCAAGTTTCTTAAATTGTAACAGAAATAGGTTTTTCGGACAGTTTTTCCTCGGCAATTTAATAAAACAAACGATTTGAGTCGAATTTCAAAGGTTAAAATTCATTTAAGTAGAGTAATCTTTAGAAATACAAAATAACTGAAAAATCATGAATTTAAGAGGTTTTCAACCCTTTCTGAGCGTCGAAACATCAAGTTTCTTAAATTGTAATAGAAATAGGTTTTTCGGACAGTTTTTCCTCGGCAATTTAATAAAACAAACGATTTGAGTCGAATTTCAAAGGTTAAAATTCATTTAAGTAGAGAAATCTTAAAAAATGCAAAATAACTGAAAAATCATGAATTTAAGAGGTTTTTGACCCCTTCTGACCGTCGAAATATCAAGTTTCTTAAATTGTAATAGAAATAGATTTTTCGGACAGTTTTTCCTCGGCAATTTAATAAAACAAACGATTTGAGTCGGATTTCAAAGGTTAAAATTCATTTAAGTAGAGAAATCTTAAAAAATGCAAAAGAACTGAAAACTCATGAATTTAAGAGGTTTTCGACCCCTTCTGACCGTCGAAATATCAAGTTTCTTAAATTGTAACAGAAATAGGTTTTTCGGACAGTTTTTCCTCGGCAATTTAATAAAACAAACGATTTGAGTCGAATTTCAAAGGTTAAAATTCATTTAAGTAGAGAATATTTAAAAAATGCAAAATAACTGAAAAATCATGAATTTAAGAGGTATTCGACCCCTTCTGAGCGTCGAAATATCAAGTTTTTTAAATTGTAATAGAAATAGGTTTTTCGGACAGTTTTTCCTCGGCAATTTAATAAAACAAACGATTTGAGTCAGATTTCAAAGGTTAAAATTCATTTAAGTAGAGTAATCTTTAGAAATACAAAATAACTGAAAAATCATGAATTTAAGAGGTTTTCAACCCTTTCTGAGCGTCGAAACATCAAGTTTCTTAAATTGTAATAGAAATAGGTTTTTCGGACAGTTTTTCCTCGGCAATTTAATAAAACAAACGATTTGAATCGAATTTCAAAGGTTAGAATTCATTTAAGTAGAGAAATATTAAAAAATGCAAAATAACTGAAAAATCATGAATTTAAGAGGTTTTCGACCCCTTCTGACCGTCGAAATATCAAGTCTTTTAAATTGTAATAGAAATAGATTTTTCGGATAGTTTTTCCTCGGCAATTTAATAAAACAAACGATTTGAGTCGGATTTCAAAGGTTAAAATTCATTTAAGTAGAGTAATCTTTAGAAATACAAAATAACTGAAAAATCATGAATTTAAGAGGTTTTCAACCCTTTCTGAGCGTCGAAACATCAAGTTTCTTAAATTGTAATAGAAATAGGTTTTTCGGACAGTTTTTCCTCGGCAATTTAATAAAACAAACGATTTGAATCGAATTTCAAAGGTTAGAATTCATTTAAGTAGAGAAATATTAAAAATGCAAAATAACTGAAAAATCATGAATTTAAGAGGTTTTCGACCCCTTCTGACCGTCGAAATATCAAGTTTTTTAAATTGCTATAAAAATAGGTTTTTCGGACAATTTTTCCTCGGCAATTTAATAAAACAAACGATTTGAATCGAATTTCAAAGGTTAAAATTCATTTAAATAGAAAAATATTAAAAATGCCAAATAAATGAAAAATCATGAATTTCAGAGGTATTCGACCCCTTCTGAGCGTCGAAATATCAAGTTTTTTAAATTGTAATAGAAATAGGTTTTTCGGACAGTTTTTCCTCGGCAATTTAATAAAACAAACGATTTGAGTCAGATTTCAAAGGTTAAAATTCATTTAAGTAGAGTAATCTTTAGAAATACAAAATAACTGAAAAAATCATGAATTTAAGAGGTTTTCAACCCTTTCTGAGCGTCGAAACATCAAGTTTCTTAAATTGTAATAGAAATAGGTTTTTCGGACAGTTTTTCCTCGGCAATTTAATAAAACAAACGATTTAAGTCGAATTTAAAATGTTAAAATTCATTTAAGTAGAAAAAATTTTAAAAAGGCCAAATATTTGAAAACTCATGAATTTAAGAGGTTTTCGACCCCTTCTGACCGTCGATATATCAATTGATTATATATATAATATTATATAATATACTTAAATATTAATTATGGCAAGTAGTGAATCTCTACATCCCTCTCCTAATAACAGTATAGTGGAATGATTTATTACCCGATACTTTCAAATTAGAGTAATTTAGTATATTGACTATAAATGTAAAAATTAAATTAAAAATCTGAAAGTTAATCTAATTTAATGTACACTCATGTCCATAAATTAAGGATAATGAAGTCCAGGCAATGAAAGGGACAAAAGCAAAACAAATTTGACTTATTTGTAAAGTCTATTTATTAAACAAAAGGTAAAAAGCAAAAAAGATGCTATATGTTTGACATAATTAATAAAAATTGCGATTTTTACTCCCTGGAGCAAATTTCAAAAAAGAACCTATTTACAGAAAACAGTATAATATGGTTAGTATGATGGTTAATACGGAGTATGTCTCCCGGACGATGCAATACAAGCGTACAACGCCTACGTATGCTGAGTATCAGATTATCAATCTGATTGATCTTGGGGAAAATTACACCACTCATTAAGCAATACCCTCCGAAATTCCGATTGACAGTTGGGAGGGGGTTGACGGGCTGCAATTCGTCGGCCAAACATGTCCCACACATGCTGTATTGGATTCAAGTCCGGTGAGTATGCTGGCCAATCCATACGGGTGATATCCTCCGATTGAAGGCATTCGTCTACAATGTTTGCACGGTGAGGTCGGGCGTTGTCCTCCATATACAGAAATTCAGTACCCATGGCGCCCCGAAACAAACGTACATGTTGTTCCAGAATGACATCCCGATAGATGTGGCCTGTCATCGTTACAATCTGAACATGCAGGTCAGTTCTGGAACCAATGATAATTCTTCCCCAAACGAGCCATCCTGCACCACCGTAACGGTGTTGTTCAATGGTGTCCTCTTGGTGGTAACGGGTACCTGGCGCTCTCCATATGAAAGTCCGGCGAGAATCAGAATGTAAACTGAACTTGGACTAGTCGGAAAACATCACACAAGACCACTGTTGCGGTGTCCACAATGCATGCTCTCTAGCCCAGCATAATCGCAGGCGACAGTGAGTTGCGGTATAGGGAACACATCTGACAGGCCTACAAGCATATAGACCAATGTTCCCTAAGCGTCTGTACACGGTCTGCCTTGAAACTGTCGTACCGGTAGCTGAAGAGAGCTGACGAGACTGGTTTGATGCTGTGCTCCGTCTGTTTCTTTTGGCAGTAACTGCCAAATAGCGGTCATCATTCGGCGTAGTAACTCGGGGGCGACCTGTGCTGTAACATCTACTCACATTACCATCATGTTTGAATCGTTGCCAAAGCCTGGAGATGACACTCTGGGCGATTCCAAGTTCCTCGGATACTTCCAGCTGGGTACGTCCACATTCCAGTCGTCCGATAATTCTACCACGTACAAAATCATCCAAATGCTTCCTTTGTGCCATAACTATGCGGTTATTGCACTGAAAGGCTTTTAAAGCGCTTGTGAACAATTTTACTTCTTTGCTACCATTCCTTATATACCCCTTTCATACACTCTCGTCATTGTGACGTACTATCCGCGCCATCTGGTGGTTTCCTGCAATTTGCATATTCTTCTTCAAGATGTGTGTGATAATTCTACAGGTGAAATTTTTATTTTAGAGCTCAATTTCTGTGTGATTCTGAATTATCCTTAATTTATGGACATGAGTGTACTAGTGTTAGTTTATTGGTGTGTCCGAGTTATTCAGAAAAGAAATGTAATTTGAATAAAACTTTAATTTTCAAAATATAGACAATTTTTAGCAAAATTTACATTTATGCCAGACTTTTTAGCTAATTCTAGTGAATATGTTGCAAAAGTACTGGGCAATAACAATTATTTTTGATGCTTTAAAACTAAAGCTAGTTTAGCATATATTTGGAACAACTGATTTGAAAAATGTTATTGTAGCAAAAGTATCAGCTGTAGTTTTATTTTTTAATGGTTTTTTAGGGCTATAAGTATTAAAGTATATCATATGTATGTATCAGCATATCACTTTATAAGTGTTCTGTAAAAGGAATGTATGTGGATCAGAAGGAAAGACACTAATGAATTTTCTAGAGAAAACATGGTTCTCAATTTTTTTAAATAAACTTAGTTGACAAAAATAAAAGAACTTTAGGAAATAAGATTAAACTACAGATTGCTGGTAATTGTAAGAAATTCAAGATATTGAAACTATTCTACATTTACTATTGTCAATGTACTGGTGTGTCATTATTTACTTTTTAACACATAGCTTGTAAAATATTTGTACTTTTTTTATTTATGTAGTGAATTAACTGAACACAAAGAAATTGAAAATAAGAATTATTAATGGCTCTCAGATTGCATGGGTAGTAACAGATCCTTAATTTATAAAATCAATTCATTTGATAACCATGCACCAATTCATTCATTCTAATTGTCAAAAACTTCCATTGCAAGCAAAAGTGAGGGAATTGCTCTATGATTTTAGTTACTGCACTTTGATTTTCCCAAGTACATTATTTCCTGTATCTATGATTATTTTTTAAGTCACATTCCATTTTTCATTTATTAAAGGCAATGAACTTGTGGATAAAGCTACCAGGTCTGCAAGTGATTTTCTGAACATTGGTCTTCCTTATCCTGACCTCAAAAATTACATCAAAGAACTTTTACACGATAAATGGCAGATCTCGTGGGATAATATTCTTTCAAATAAACTGTGGGAAATTAAAACAAAGATAACTAAATAGCCTCAACTCCCTTCTAGAAGTCATGATGTAATACTCAGTTGTCTACGAGTGGGTCATTGCAGATTCACCCATGACCATCTTTTCCTGGGTGAAGCTCCTCCACAGTGTGCGTATTGCAAGACACCTTACACAGTCGCACATATTTTAACGTCCTGTGTTTGTCTTAGATCAATGTATATAAAATTTTTTGGAAATCCATCGCTGAATCTTAATTGAATCGTTGGGGAAACTTCACATCCAAAATTGTTCCCTTTTCTTCGTTGTACTGGTTTTTACTTCGAAATCTGAATTTCCCCCCCCAATTTTCAAATATTCAATTTTTTATCCTTCTATTTTCACATTTTTTCACTTATTTCTTAAATTTTTAATTTAATAAACTCTTAATTTGTCACTTAATTTTCAATTCTTATTTATTTGTACATAACTATTTTATACATATTTTTATTGTTCCTTTAATTTTATTTTTTCTCAAAATTTTTTATCTAAATTTTGTCTTTAGTTTATTTCCAGATCTTGTTAGGCACAGTTTGTCCCTAGAGGATTTAGCACCACTTAACTTCAATCAACCAACCAACCATTTTTCATTTATATCTTCAAAGGCTTCAAGAATGATTTTTTTTTAATTGATATTCCATTTCATTTTATTTATGCTTAAATTTTGCAATTTGTTTTTTATCTTTTATACAAGTAACATTCTACTTATTAGTATTGTTACTTAAGGATAGTTATCTGTATCAACATTTACACCATGGATGGAGATTCGGACAAGTCCTTGGAAAGTTTTAGGCAGTTCAAGATCTTAATGGAGATAACTTTTTTTTTTCCCTTGATCAGATTTCCATGTCACCTTATGGATACTCTTAATAAATAAGTTCAAATAGGATGCTAGCAATGGACATGTCTTGACTAAGAAAAAAATGAATTAGCCTCATTCCATTATAATTTAAGATATTGATATGAGAAAAAATAGATTTACAGAAAATGAAAATTAAGTTTACAACCTTTAAAACAATTTGTTTTACTAATTAAGGTATCTACTGAGTAAGATCAAATTAGGGTTTTACAAGTTTCATATACTAGCAACTTCATTTTCAATTCTATATTTGCTTAGATCTAATAAACTTCAATATTATATTCAGAAGCCTACAATGTAAAATGGCATACTTTAGATCAGCCTGTTAGCAATATCTAGCTCACATGCTGACTTAAACTTTATAATAATCTAATTCCAGTTGTTAAAACACTAGCATTAGGTTACATTAAAAATCAGGAAGATGTTTATTTTTATTTTATATGAAACAAATAGTTTGAAAGCATGTAAAATCAACTCTATTACCAAATGTTTGGTTGAAAAATCAATGACCACATTGACTGATAAAATTATTTGAAATACAAGCAGAGCTGCACCTCAGCTGAATTTTTGTTTTACATTCTGTGGAATAAAGTATATGTTGTGGTTTGTCTGTAGTTTTTTTTTTTTTTAAAAAACCCAAAGTGCAAACAAAATTTTGAAAACTAGAAAACGAAAGCTTTTACATGTTTTAGTGTAATCAATTTTAAATTTGCTCAAAATTTTCCTGTCAAGAGGTTTCAATAACATCATCATTTGAAGCATATCTATATTTTAAAATGGAAATTTTATAGAGTTATTGTTTTACAAATACAGCAAGTGTTCTAGAACTTAATGAAATTTCACAATTTAAAACACAATCTTCTGATAAAAATTGGTCAATGTATTTATATGGGATTAAATTTATGTATAATGTTTTTATTTACTTTATGATCCTTGAATTATCTTTCATAACCCAAAATAGGGCTAGAACCTATAAATCGAATCACTTCTTTAGGTGACCAGAAAATACATTAAAGTAATCACTCTTTTTTAAGCATAACAACCTTTATTTGGAATAGATTCTTTTTGCACTTGACACAGCATATAATTCATTAAATTTTTAATAAAACATGAAATAAATATCACAGATAATAAGCTTCTACAACCAGAATAACTTGCTACTTAATGAAACAGGTAACATATATAGCATTTATGAACTCTTCTACTCATAGAATATTAATTTAATATTCATATGGCACCAGAATTTCATTTCAGTAATAAAAAATAAAGCATACATAATTTAGTAGAGCAGCAAACAATAAATATGAGTAAAATTCTTTAAATAGAACAGAAATCTATTTCAACAAAACCATAATTTTTTTTTAATAAATAAGTAGTTAAGTACATCTTAAAAAAGTTATCTGTATAATCTAGATTTTTAAAAATTTCTAAGATGTGCAGGTTATTAAATTAATATCACAAATTTTTCCCAGGCATAGCAATATATACAATATGTGCTTGCTCTAAATAAAGAAAAAAAAAGAATCAAATTAAAGTTCATCTAAATCAGGAATGGGATCCCTCCAATACAGAAAAGAATCATATTGGTTCGAAATAAACGGCTCGTCCTTTACAGCCACATCACACAAATCAAAATCATCCAGAGTAAGCTCCATAATTGGTTCACGCCAAAACTGGAAGTTATTAAATTCTTCCTTGTTAAAACGCTCATACATTAAATCATCAGCGAGATACATGATTTTCTGTTTTATGTAAGCCCTATAAAAAAACATATACATTAATAAGATCACATTAGGCTTAAAAATCCTTAAATTACAATTCATGTGGAATTTGTAAAATTTCTAACATATAAGAATATTACTATCTTTTCAATATTTTAATTAATAAAACTTTATTTACAGCTAACCTTATAAAATAAATATTTAATTAAAGTAAGACTATTTTTATGTTGTCCTCTGCTCAGTAAATGTAGATTAATAATCATCCTAAATATGAAAACAAATCTTAAGCAAAGCACTTGCATATTTCTTAAAACATCTTCTCTATAAGCTATAAAATAACATATAGCATAGCACATCTAAGAACTAAAAAACTGGACACTATGCAAGTCTCTGTTCTCCATCTTTTACAAACATTAAGTGTTGTAAATTAATTTTAACCAATAAAGAGAGAAGAACATTAAGAATTCTATTGGTAATTTTTATGACTTGTGGTAAAAGTAAGTTTTAAAAAATAGAAAAAAATCAAGAAAATTTTTCGCTTTATTTCATAACAAAGGCACACTACAAACTTAGCATTTCATAAATCAGGGTGAATCTTGTTTGAACAGTCTGACTTTTATTGACTGGAACAGTCTATAAAACAAACCTCAGGACAAAAATTTATACAAATTTGATTTGTATTAATTTTTGTTATTCTGTTTTTATAATAATAATTTTGAAACAATATAATTTCATTACATTAAAATTTCCATTAGATTTTCATCATAGACCAAAAACTATGGTTACTTAGGACTAATATATATAAATATACAGGGCTCATGTTTATGCGCTCAGGTTATACTCAAGTTATTTATGCAAGTTTATAATAACGGAATGCTACTTCGGCAAAATTTTGGATGATGTATACCCAAAAAATTTATAATAAGAGGACAAGGTTTCAGGTCCCATGTACCGGAACATTGTAAAAGACAAAAGAGTGAAAATTTTATAATTTTGAAGGGGTACAACTCCAACTAATTTTGGATATTGAGAACTCCTCCAAAAAAGTCGAAGGAATAGGAAAGAAGTTGTCTTTTTTTAGCGAAACTTCCGGAAAGAAGCTTTCCTTGCATGAAAGGAATCAAAACTAGTCCTACAAATACATTTACAGAAAAGAAACTGAAAAATTTAATGATGATTTCATTACCAGGGCTAAATTTAAAAGAGACCAGTAAGTTTCTTTGCAATGCAAACAGAAATTTTTGAAAAAAAAAAAAAAAAAAAAAATATATATATATATATATATATATATATATATATATATATATATATATATATAAAATTTGTATGTACATAAACACAAATATAATAAATCTTTCATTATTTGCAATTGTGTATAATATTTATACTCATTACTTAAATAAAAAATAGTTTTTACTTAAAATTTTAAGGGGCTCCCTTTTTTTTTCAGACCCACATTTTTCTTATTAGGAGGTCCCAGGAACTCAAGTCAGAGATAGTTTAGGGCAACCACTGATATTTTTGGCATGAGAGGATGCAGGCATTTTTAACAAGCATAACATGTTGATTATAATCCTCTCTTTTCGTACCAAAACATACAAGGTCAGAATAAAATCTATTAGTATATTTAACAAGAAAATATAATAAATAATATATAACAAATTAATAATAAAATGCATAAATAAAACAATAATTACACAATTATAGAACACAACTTTGAGTAATTTTCAAATACTAAATTAATATTTCTAAATATTCACCAATTTTTACTCTGTAACCATCTTTACCTATATACAGTATATTCCAATAATTATTCATTCCCGTCAGCTAGAAGACCTTTTTAAATGACTCTACTTTTATGTTAAATTACATAAAAACTTTGTAATAATACAAAGTTAGGGAACAATGGCTTTCAATACCTATGAAAGTATTCCATAAATTACAAAAGAAAAGGGAACTAGTTTTAAAATAGCTAAAAATATATAAAAAAAGCAAATAAAAGAAAGGCAGCAAACATAGTATACAGCAAATAAAATAAAAGCAAACATAATCTTACCTTTCTAGTAGCTTCATGATGGCAAAAGAAAAGAGCAAATGAAAAATGCAAAACACATCAAAAATAATTATAAATGTTAAGAACATGGCCATTCTTTTAGACAAATATCAGGGTCAAAAATGCATCTTTCATTATTTAATAACTTGGGCATTTTCTTAACAAATGTAATTTGTTTAAGGCTGCTTATCACCATAGAGTTAGAGTTTAAGCCGATCTTCTCCATTAAATCTGAAAGTAAGAAAGCCTATAAATAAGCTTCACAATATTTTTTAAACGGTTCCATATTATTAACAGAGAAAAAAAAATTTAATGACTTCTAAGCATATTTAAACTATAAAACAAATAAATATGCACATTATTCAAATAAATGTTTATAAATTTATAATATATTTAAGAATTAGTATTCAAAATGCATGATTCTATCATTTGCTTTCGGCTTAAAAAGTATTACTATTAAATGTAATTATTTTTTTCCCCTATGCAATGGTATATAGAATTTCTCAAAATAACTGTAGTAAGTTTGAAAATCAAATTTTACCTTAAAAAAATTACTGTTTTTCAAATTGAGAAGTCTTTGGCAAATAAAAAAATATATGCCAATTTATTAAAGGTTGTTCTCATGCAAATAAAATATATTATGAAATATGGCAAACTAAAACCAAATAATGCTCAAAAATAATTATTTCACTTCTTGTTAAAAGCAATTTGATGCAAAGAGAGTGAAATAAAAATTACACAGAAACTTTTAAAATTAAAACTTTTTTAAATTGAATTTTGAGATAACTAATGTGCAGTATGTATACACACACTACTTTGAAGAAGGCCCTAAGACTATAAATGCTCCTACATGTATTTAGCATTTATGAAATAATTGTATCACTGCACCCCAATGGTCAACAAATGGTCTCCAAATTTGGCACTGTTTTGTCATTATCGTGCTGGCCACTGACACCTTGAAAGACGAAAAAAAAGATAGGATAGCACTCTACCAGACATGATTTATTATCTAGTTCTTAGTGTATAAAAATAATTATATAACGCTTCTTAAGTATTTCATAAAACTTTACATTACTAAATAAGACTGAATTGAAATTTAAAATTCAACAGCATGTATGCAATATAAAAATGCTATGTTTGGCAATTTATTGACTACTTCCGGCTTATGTAGAATTGTGTTTATTAGAAGATTCGCTACCATTATAGAACTGTCATTTTGGTGTGGTTATAAAACTTAAAACAGATAAGAGTTATTTTATGTTTTTTCTCATTTTAAAATATTAGCAAATTTTATTTACTTGTCACTATTATACATTTTTCTTTTTTGTTCCCATTTTATTAATTTTTGCTGATTTTGCATCTTTTTATAGTCAATGACAAAAAACACTGCCAAAACTCATATATATCGTATCTGTTTATTGCATCCATATAGAAGTCAACCCCCACCCCACTTTAGGTCTACAAAAAGCCCCAAAAATTCTCAGCTTATACACAGAAATATACAGTACATTTATATATATTTATTTACTAACAAAGCAGGTAGCACTTAATGAAAAAAATATTTTTTTTCATAAAGTTTTTTTCCAATTCTATACTAAAAATAACAAATGTGTTTAATAAATTAATATAATTTTTTTCACTCACATTGATATGTTTATCAGAGCAATAAGATAGTGTATGTCTTGTTCTACAGATATATGTATCCCAATATTCTCCCAGTATCCACAGATACTTTTTCAAAAGATTTGGATCTTAGTTGCTTAACAGCCTCAGGCAGTTCACTTTCAATTCCAATTCCTTTTTTCAAAACATTGCTATTTTTAAGTGGAACTAAATCGTGACCACATGCTGACAATCAAACAGAACTGAGTGCTGGATTTCTGCTCCTTAAATACATTGATATCACTGCTAATGCCACTGCCTTACAAAAAACTCCCAATGGGTGAATAAAGATGAAATATGGATAGAAGGTAAATATGTCCAGCATATGTTAAGATGAGAACTTTATATTGGCTAGGTACAACATGTGGTTAATGAATTACATTTGTACAGTGTAAAGAAAGGAAAAAAATTAAAATTAAATTGTGTTGTTTGTTATTTGTTATTTTTCAGTTTGTGTCCGTATTTCTTTACACTAAGTTCCAAATACGATTTCATAAAAAAAATGCAAAATGTTATAGGGTGGTTACTTTTGCTCAGTTCTGAGAGAAAATATTTAAACCATTTTTCTCTTTTAATATATTGTTGTTAAATGTATTCAAAATGAACAAGATATAGAAGAGGCCGAGTACACCAGATAGGTTTTTAGTTTTTAAAAAAAAACCAAAGTTAAGCTTTACTTATATTACTTCTTAATTACTTTACATAGAAATCCTGTCTAACTTTTTGGACATAATGAAGAAAAAAAGTACAATTTTGGTTTTTATAGACTTTTGAAAAATTTTAATACATAAATTTATATGATTCTTAATTTTATAAATATAATTTAAAATATATTAAGGGGATTTGCAACCTTCAAATAACTTATCGGCCATTTTTCAAAGTTTTGCTGAACTCACTATCACTTAAATTTACAGTTCAATCTACATAATTCTTTATATGTGATTGTATTATTAACCATAAACATACATTACCATAACTATCAGAAAATAGGACATTATGTATTGCATATAAAATTGTTTTCTTTTAATAATGAACCTATCATTTTAAGGTACTACACACAAATTTTCAGATCAAAATATTAATGCACAATTATAATGTTTACTTTTTAATCACAATAACACAACTCACACCTGATAAGTACTTTTTACATTTTAAAAATTATTCCTCCCAACATTCAGTAAAAAGAAACAAAATTTGTTACTTTGTGCTACACATAAATGTCTTTTTAAAACACTTTTTTTTCCTTTATAAAATAAGTGTATGTGGCTTACATTAATAAAATATACTTAATAAATAAGTTTGAGTATAATAAATGCAAGGTTCTTAAGCATTATTTGCACAAGTAACCATGCATGTTATAATAGGTATATTTTTGTGAAGCTTAAAACGTTAGTTTCAGAAAAGTTCAAGTTGCTAAAAAAAATATTTTTTTATTTTTCAAGGATTAAAGGTTGAAACTCTTTTAGTGCAAAGTAAGTTAAGTCAATCAGACATGATTTTCACTCATGCACCTGTAGGAATCGAATGATGTACAAATCAAAAGTTTTTAGAATATAGATCAATTCATATTCAATCTACAATTAAACCCCTCAGAAGCATACAGCTCGGAACCATGAAATTCATTTACTTTTTAGAAGTGTCCAGTATTCAGAGGTTTTTAGAAAAACAAATTTCTCAGGATATTAAGAACACAGGGTAAGCTTGGTAAGTGTACTGCATGTCTAAATATTAATTTATACTAGTATCAAAATATACAACGACATTAAAAATTTAAATTTACTTTAATATTTGAAAATAAAAATTAGAATTATTTGGCATGTTTCCACTTCGTATGGTTATAAAATTATAAAACATTTCAGCTTTAAAAAAATTTTTAAATGTTTGCTTTGGCTTTCAATTACACAGAATATTCTTATCAGTAAGAAGTCCAGAAAATATCTTTTAAACTAATTTTCCTGCTTCCAGTATGTAAAAGATAAAAAAAATTTCTTTTTTTTTTGGCTAGTGTTTTTTTTTTTTCATTTCTAAAGTATTTAGCAAGCATATAGAATAAACACTATAGTAAAACGAATTATTGAAATAAAACAAGAAATTTGACTTATCTCCATATTCTCAAAACTGACTTTCAGTTAATGCCTGATTGATTGATCTTTTGTCTGTGTTGGTTCAAAATACTAAATGTGCATTTCTGTAATTCTTTTTTCATCAGTTGGGCAACAAAATTCAAGATAAAAGGCTTAGATAAACAATTTTAAATTAATCATTTATTAAATACTCTCCTTAAACTATAAGAAAATTTATCGAAAGAAGATATTGTTCATATTAAGGTAATTGAATTTCAAGAACAAATTACATTCTGAAGATAATGTAATATTTAAATCTTGGGTATATACAGGGTATCTGTCAAAATAAAATTTTTCAAATTCATGACTTTCCCTGATTTAGCAAATCATTTTCCATGACTTTAAAAAGCTTTCATTAAAGTATGTATGAATAAAACTTCCGGTGTACATACAAATAAAATATATGCTTTTAGAGAAATTACAGGAATTTTATAAAAAAAAAACTATAAACTTACTTTATAAGTGTTAATAAACTCGCATACATAAAAAATAAATTGTTATATCTACATACCTAAATTTAATCATATAGCAGTTTTTAATCAAAATGTTTCCAATTTGAATTCAGGGTACTTTGGTATTATCCAGGTCACCATGAATAATAGCCAAATATAACCCTTTAATGTTTATATACAATATCCCTAGAGATAAACTTATATTTTGTGCAAAAATCTTAACTAATTTTTATTAAAAATAATAATTATTATATTAATAAAATTCTAATCTACAATTTAAGAAAAAACCAGAATAATATACATTTACCCACCCATTAAGCTTTCTTGCTTTGAGTTTCCTTGGTGAACAAATTTTACTTGGCAATAGGGTCAATAAGATAATACATAAATACCAAACTCGGTAACTTCAGCCAAATGACAAGTAAAAATAGAATTAAACAATTCAAAGCATTTTTTTTAATCGGTAGTTTAGCGGATCCATGACTTTTACTCATTTTACTTGAAAAATCAAGACTTTCCATGACAAAATTAATCCATTGTCTAAATCCATGAATTTCCCTGATTTTCCAGGTATGCGGAAACCATGTAATATTATAATTTTTAAAAGCAGATTAATTGATATTTACTGAAAGGAATAAATTTAATTTCAAAATATTTTTATGAAAAAAAATGCTAAGGAAGCAGAAGTAACATTCAACTTTTTATGAATGATTTAAAACAAATGAATTCAAATATTTTTACTTTAGATATTAAATTGTGGTCAATGAATGACCAAAAAATACCTAAACACAGAAGATCATAAAATACTGTTAATGTCCTTAGTGTGATAAAGACCCGAATATTTATATTTTATTGAGAGTCTTAGCGACTCTTCCTGTGACAATTACTACTACAGAACAACACATCTCCCAAAATGCATCGAGAACTATCATGTTAAAATACAGGTGTCCAATAGAATTCGATATAAACGTTTATGTAACAGCCAAGACGATTAAAAAGCTGTAAACTATATTTTTTACTACCGAAACATATCTTATGGTTGACATGTTTTAAATGCACTTTAATGCATATATTTATTTAGAATACATTTTTGGTCAGTTGTAAACTAGCTTGATTTTTCCAAAATATAATGTTTGCATCTGAAATCATGGCTCACCACCTCTCCCAATTTTTTTTTTTCTTTGGCTATATCATTATATATACATATATATATCCATATCTAGCGGTCAAAATATATTATATAAAACCAATTTTAAAACTTTAACCAGCAACGAATATTAGAATAAATTTTATTTTCTAGCTCAAATTATATAAGTCTTGAATTATGCAGAGTTAAGGCATTCATTAAGATAGATTAATTTGCAGTGTCCTAATTAAAAATATTAAATTATAAACACTGAATTAGATTGTTCTTTTTCTAGAAATAAAATAAAAGAAAACTAGTCATATAAAATCAAATCTCTACAGTTAAGCAGCAAGATCATGAACTAAGTATTGCACATATCAAATATTTACGATTAGTATTTCAATCACAATGTTCTGAAGCTGGAATTAATTATAATTTAATTTAAAGCCTCAATTAATGAGCATGGGATGGGGGAACGTTTATTTTTAATAATAATATTTAGAAGTTATTCAAATTTATAAGTCCCAGACAAATTTTCCTTGTTACTTTTCATAACACTATACAAAATATTAGTTCCAATAATGAAATAAAGATATATAAAGTATCGTAAAATCTACATCTACGTTATTATGAATCCTTGTCAATGAAGAATCTATTAATATAATGATGCACTATGAAAATATTTATTACTATTAGTTAATCATTCAAGTAAAGGCTCAAGGTTAAGATAAGGTGAAAAATCCCTATTACACCTCCCTCCTCCTTCTAAACATTTCAGTATCAAAATTTTATAGAATATTTAGATTCATTGAAAGTGCTAATAGTAATTTAGTACAGATTCTTATATATAACAAATAATATAAATATTATTTGTGTTTTAAATAAAAATTATAAAGACATCAACATGCACATGTTGAAAACACAGAAGATTCAATTTAGGATTACATTTTCTGTTGAATAATATGCATATTTCTCGTCTCATAGAAAAAATAAAATTTAACCGATTAAAAGCCTTATTACATGTTAACCTGAACTGAAATAAATAGGCTGAAAATTATTTGCTGTACCACAAGAAATCTGCATATTCTTCACCAGTAAAAGGAATTGAACTAGCATGTACATGTTGACATGCGATAAGGCCTTAAGATATGTAGCACACATTTTAATGCTTCAATTTGCATACAAATAAATGCAACAGTTAAGAAATAAAGGAAAAACAGAAACCTCTGATGAATCAAGACTTCAGTGATTCATTACTGATATTAATAAATATATATTAACATTTTAAAATCTTAAAACGTGTAAGGATCATGCACAAATTACTAAATTCTTGATTTTCAACATAAATCTAATAAAGATTTTTTAAAAAAATCCCCCAGCTCAAATCATTTTTCGGTCTTTATAAAAGAGATGATAGAGAACTTCAGTAAGATATATTAAACAGACTATGGGTCACAGCATTATGAAATGATTGACAGAATATGCTACTATAACTTGGAACGATACTATCATTTAACATTTTTTACACAAAGTTAAAGGAAAAACAGGTTAAAAGAACTCATTTAACTTATTTACTTTATTTGGTACATGAAATGTACCAAAAAAACCCTGTCTCTTTCTATGAACTGTCAAATTATCCAGCAAAATCAGGCATAAATGCACTTAAAGACAAAATGTTTTAGAAGACGTAGAGGAAGTTCAATATCAAGAATTGCACAAGGTTTTTACATCCTAAACACAATCAAAGAAAACGCATGCTGCAAATTAATCATAAATTTAGTAGTAATTTATATAGTTATAATACGGGGTTAACATAAACTGGTTTCTGTGAACAAGAAAACATTTTGCAAGAGTTACAAAGATCGAACAATAAATAATAACAAATTAACCTATTAAAAATATAATTAATTTCTTGCTTTATTTGACAAAATTACGCATTACTCAACTTTAATTCAATGTTTCTGCACAGAAAGAGATCGTTCATTTTATAACAATCTTAAAGCTAATATTAAAAGTAATTTCCTAATGTAATTATTTAGACTTTTATTATGAATTCTAACACACTGGAAAAAATGCATTACTTTAAATAATTTTTTTATATAATTAAAAGCTTTAATCATAATACTTCTGGAATACACGACTCGTGAATTAAAATATTTATATTACCTTAAATAAAAATTTAAAAACTTTTGACAGATGAAAACTAGTAAATTTTTTACACCAAACAAGAAGGGTGAGGCGCAATGCAGGTCCAACTATTAATACGGAACACTCACGCTAGTGGCAGAGCAAATGCGCAGTGAGGGAAGTTTGTGTTTCGATGAATCACACAGTAAAACCATAGAGTAAAACCTAATGCGCACTAGCGACCAGCGATAGCTAACGATAGAAAACTACAGAGTTGATTTTCTGTTCAAGAACGTATCTGCAGCTGGTGCCATTCTTGAATATGTCATAGATCACTATTAGTTTTTAAAATAGAAATAAACTGAAATTTTCTTTCTCTAATTTATTTTCTTTATGTAAAAAAATGTGGCATAAAATGCATTTTAAAGGCTCTTGGTTAGATTTTCATTTTCATTCCTGTGCCCATGCTATTTGATCGCCAATCCCCGAAGAATTGGACTTGAACATTGTCAGACGCCGGAGGATTTCACAAAAGCTCGTCTGTGAACTAATCATAAGCCATAAATGCAATAAAAAAAGTAGTAATTACAACCATTTGTTTTCTGTTTTTGTTGTTTGTTATTTTTTTACTTTTAACAAAACTTCTTTTAAGCGATTGAATTTGTAAGTTTTAGAATGAAAACAAAATAAGATTTTCGGACAAGTTTGCATAGAAGATGTTAAAGTTATACAATCTGTTAGCAAGACAGCAAAAATTAATTTTATGTAACAACCCAAACAAGCTATCAAATAGAATCAGCTATCAATCAGCGGGTTATATAGCCGTTAGCTATATAATCCGCTGATGTTATGATCGCTGTTTGCCTTGCTGTTAAGAAAAGCACTGAATAACAATGATGGGGGAAAAACCCACCTAAATGCCCGATTCATCAGATTTCTTTTAATATGTTTTATCTGTGTTTTTCTTTAAAATAAATACTATAAACAGATATTGACATAAGCATCAGTTAAAAATACACACCATTTTTCATGAAAGAATTGAATCATTGAAACACGTTGCATATCATTTAAATACATTATGAAAAATTAAGTTAATTTTTTATTGTAATCATGCTTTACTATTGTTAATTCATCACCACATAAATTTTACTTTGTTTTTTCTATTTTTATTTTGAAAATTACTGGATTGTTATTTTTTTTTTAATTAAACAGGAGGAAGGAAACATCTCTACTTTTCGAAAAATCGTTTACATTCAATCTAAAATTTTGTTATTTTATCTTCGTGTAATTTTGTGTTTGTTGAATTGATATTTGTATTTTAGTAAACACTATAAATGTATGAGTAAACTGACATTTAAAAAATGAATGCAGGGGATGTAGTAAGTTTGTTTCTGTTTACTTTTAGTTGTTTACAAAATTAGTTAACAAATATTGATAGCCAGAGATTAAATCCGGGATCTCTTAGTTTTGATCGCTTCTGCTTTGATTTTTGGAATTTCAAGTTCTTTTAAAGATATATTCTGAGTAGACATTACTATTTAGTTTTTCATAATTTTGGATATAAAGCGTAGTTATTATAGTTTAAACAGACGATTGCATATTAGACTAATAAGCAAATTGTTTAGTAGGTTGCTGTTTACTTTGCACCGAGTATAATATTTAGTTCTTTAAAATTTTAATTTTTTTAAATCCTATTTTTAAAATGCTTTAAGCCATTAGTTTTATTAGTTATGTTTTCGATTAGTTTAAACCTTATTTTATTGCTAAACTTTTTCTTTTAGTCAGTAGAATGTCAAATTAGGGAGCTGGAAGCATCCGCAGGAAATGGAACGGATGTTAATGTTACGGAAAATAACTCTGCAGCACCAAAACAACCATTAAAGAAATCGGCTAAAGATTTTCGATTTGGAAAATTAGTTGGTGAAGGATCTTTCTCTATGGTAATGTCTTCTTCTCCATTAGATTCATTTATAAGGATTTTCTATTTATTTTTATATTGGTTTTCAATGTCTTTCATTATAATTACTTATGAGTGTGTCATTTTCTGATGTATTATTACTTTTCTTATGTAGATTTTCTATAAGTGTTTATAAAATGAATTTTAGGGCTTAAGTTATTGTAAAAAATTATAGTAAATATCGTTTTGCTTTAATATGCTGAATCACTTATTTAAAATTATTGTGACTACAATAATTATATTCTGCTTGGGTGCGTATATTAAAAAAAAATACTGTATTAAGTCTTAATTTTATGGTTACTGTCATGTATAAAACATTTTGTGATTGTTTTGCACTTGTTATAAATGCTAATAAAAATTATATATTGCAATGACTGTATTGACTGTAATAAGTGAAACTGAAAAATCAGCCTTTTTATAAAAAAACAATCAGAAGCTGCTAAAGTAGTTACATAAGAGTAATTTTAATGCATAGTAACATTGCTTTTATTGTTCTATAATGCTTTAATTTCAGATTATAGAAGACTAGCATAAAAGTATATAACTCTTTATTTTAATGATCATTCATAATTGCTAGTTTATGTTTATAGTCATTGTAATGGTTTGTCTTTAATATTTCATACATACCTGTAATCTGGCAAAATAATTACTGCTGGTCATAATAAAATATTGTAGTGGGTAAAGAGAAGCCTAAAACAGCTAGCAGTAATAAATAATGTTGCAGTCTGGCCACATTGAAGAGAAGTGCAATTTTGAGAACAACTTAAATTTTCCAGTCAACAGCAGACAAGAGAATGATATGAAAAACACTTGCTGTAATGGAGGTGTACCCCAGAGCGAGACAGAGAGAATTTTTCTAAGAGACAAGAAACTTAGATAATTCAACTGTTAGATCAGGGAAAAAAACAGCCATTTGCCAGGAACAGTTGGAAAATATGTTGAATGGACAGAAAATTTATATCTATTACACAGAAAGCTTTGGGAAATGTGATAAAGGAATTTTAAGTCTAGGACACTCCTTTGATTAAGATGTTTTGTGGTTGGCAAATTTAAAAAAATTATAATGGTAGAGAGGAGGTTTTTAAAGAGATATTAAAGTGAAATAATTTTGATTTTTTACATACATTTACACAATTTCTGCTAGGTCGCAGCAAATGTTCCACATGCAGATGGTGAAATTTAGGTGAACCAAATTTGGTTTGTATCATATTACCAGTGTTAAGACAGTTACAATACCCAATCATTTATTATCCATTATAGCAAACACAATAGACTAACAGATTATTAGCACTTTTATAGTAAAAAGTTTAATTTTAATGAATATCATTACTTTCTATTGTCAGAAAATGGCCCCACTCTTTGTGTCAGCTACTCCAAATCAGTATGATTATATGATATTGCCAGCTTATTTAGGTGGCTTTTTTAATGATATTTTGATATAGATGCTTACACATGCATAAAAGTTTATAGGCTGTAAGACTAGGTAATATATTAAGAATAATTCATATAACAATCTACATTGTAAGACCAGTTTTCAAATTTTCAGTTCTGGAATATGTCAGAATATGGAATGAACACTAAATCAGTTTAAATTTAAGCTACTTTAATGATTAACATAGGCGCTTAATTCCCCCCTCCCAGGAAAATTAGTATATATTTATAGATATGTGTAGCAAAATAAAATAAAATCCAAATTAGGAGATTTGTTTTAGAATTATTAAATTATAAAAATTTTATACAGTACTGTATTAGTTGAGATTCAAAAATAATATTGGTTTAGACAAGTGTCTGTTAGGTAAAATTTCGGTCCATTAACATAACTTCATAATATTTTCATTTTAAAAATGTGCCCTCTTCAAAACTCTTCCTGTGAAAAATTGATTTTACACTAAATTGTACCATCTTAAAAATTAACCTTTGATAAAGAATTGAATTGGATTTCTCTAAATTTAAGGAATATGTATATTTACACAAAAACATGACCCTTTCTGGAAGAACCAAATTTAATGCTGAAACAAGATTTTTCACAATTTTAAAAGGAAAACCATCCAATTCTTTCTGAAAAGTTTTGGTGGATCTCTGTTAGATAATAATATTGATATTTTCTAATGTAAGGATAAGGCAATGCCCTTGCTTGTAAGTTTCTTGATATCAACCTTTATAAATTTATTAGAGATGCCAGGGTATAGAGGCACCATATTTCAGAGATCTATACAAATACTAGCATACGTTGTTGATATCGACATTATTGGAAGAAGTAGATAGGAGGTTATGGAATTTTATTTCTCAAAGAGTCTGCAACCTAAGATATTGGATTAACCATAAATAAGGATAAAACAAAACACATAACTCCATCTGTTGTAACTCTTATCCTGTGTTAGACGGTGCTGTTTTGTGCCGCTACTACTTTTGTGTGATTGTGTTGTGCTATGTCTCTGTCTCATGAAATAAAATTATAGGATTTGTGTCTTTATTGGTGTGTAGAAAGAGTCAGTAATAATTACTATGTTCCTTTCAAAGTTTACAACAGAATTTTACAAGTTTACAGGTATTTGTTATTTACACCATCCCCCTGCAGGTAAATTCTTATACTTTCAAGAGTATAGACCAGTTTACATATATCAGTACTATCATTTCTAAAGATAATGATGTTAAACTTAAAAGTGACTACAGATATTTAAACCTAAAAGATGTTATCATGGTTTAAAGTCTAAACTTTTAAATATCAAGACAAAAATAAATCCTTATACGACCCTCATCAATATCATCATATTATATAGTAGTGAATGCTGGTCGTTAACTAAAACAGATAAAGACCAAGCTTTTAATGAAAGAAAAATACTCCAAAAAATATTTGGCCTAATTAGAGAAAATGATAGATGGGGAATCTTGTTTAACCATGAAATATAGAAAGTTTAAACAACCCAATATCATCTGAGTCATCAAATCTTATTGCATCAAAGGGCTTGGATATATTTTTATATGTGATAACTCAAACCCTGTAAAAAAAGGTGACCTTTGCAAATGTAAAGAGAACCAAAAAAAGAGGAAGCCCTCATGCAAGATAGATGGCCTGTGTAGAGGCAGGCCTAAAAAAAAATCCATCGTTAGCATAGCATAGTGACTGATAGGGTTTGTTGAAGTAAGCTTGCTGTAATAAATTAGACTGGTAATTAGGTTGTAGTATAGGTGAAGAAGAATGCTTTGTAATAAAATATTTTAATAAGTATTTAGTTTAATAAAAATACTACTAGAATTTTTTTTTTTTTTTTAAGTCCTATAGTCAAGATATCAAAATTTACAGAAATAAATTAAAAGATTCATTGAGAAAATAAATCCATATTGTATGCTGCTAAATTATAATCAATCTATTTCAGTAACATGCATACATTATATTTTTTACCTTCATTAATCACAGGGTTGGCATTTTTTACCTAAGGTGGTGGTAAACATTGGACAGTGAATAGTTACTTGCTGCATTTCAAACACCTGAGAAAAAATGCCTTCCTCTTATTATCAGTTACAGTAGCACCTCTGTGCACCATTATCAATGTTGCCTGCAGACATGAGTAGTCACGCCTCAGGGAGGAATTTTCTCGGATGGATTTAGCTATTCTGGGATTCAGAGGTGTCAGCTATTGAGAGCTATTGTGGAAATGAAAGGGTAAAAAAGGGAATTTGCAAAATAGGTTATAAAGAAAAGTTTGAAAATCCTTAAACTTTGAGTTATTAAAAGAAAATCATTTAACATTTTAAAATCATTAAATATTCAAATTTATTAATATTAATGTTATTTGATAAGTCCCTCTCTTTTACAGTCTATGTTTTATGTTGTGCTATAAAGCTATTTATATTCTGATATGGAATGATTTTTTCTTATTTATATAGGTGTACTTAGCTAAAGACATTCATTCTAACAAAGAATATGCAAGTAAGAATTTTATTTTTATTAGCACTAAAAACTACATTTACTCATCAATATTAACAAAAATATTTAATGACTACATTTAAATATATTATTAAGTGATACATTTAATTTTAGTAAAGTTATTATAAGAGAAACATATAATGAGAAGAATAGAAAAGAATATGAAAAAAATATTATTTTTTGTAATTAAAAATTAATTGTATTCCAAGATGCAGATAGACTATGTATCCTTTTTAATAATTGTAGTATATCAGCAATATTTGATGTTGACACTAATATTTTTTTTTTTAATTTATAATATTTATAAATAGTAAAAAAATAGAGCTATGTTTAATCAATGCTCTAATAAAGTGTTAAGTATTGCAAAAAAAATATTTTTAGATATATCAAAGTGAGGCACAGCATTTGCATTATCGGCATGTGATATTTTGGATTTGCAAATATTTGCATATTCTGCAAACATAGATCAACTTGAAGCACAAATTTTTCTTGTCTATAGATTTTGATGTTGACACTAATATTTTTTTTAATCAATTTGTCCTAAAAATTCATAAAATGCATAGGGTAAAAACTGAAGGCTAGGTTTTCAAATCTGCTAATATTGTTTGTTTATATTAAAGAGATATTCACTGCTTGATAGCAAAAGCCAGTGTTAGTGTTATGCTAGTGTTAATATTTCTGAATAGTATGATCGCAATAGCCAAATAGCAAATATGCAGAATTTTTTTTTCCAAAGTTTGCTGTTTGATAATTGATTTGACATATTTGTTCACATACTTGATTTTAAAAACTAATCTAATAAGGCAGTACAATTAGTTTGACATAATTTATTATAAAATATAAAAATTAAAAATAATCTTAAAATCTGTGCCAATGTATAGTCTAAAATATTCACCAAGCAAAAGCAGTGTGTTGTATGTGTTAATATTTCTGAATAGTATGATCGCAATAGCCAATATCATGCACAATTGTTGATATATCTCAATAGTTTGCTGCTTGCTCATTGACATCTTTTGTTCAGTTTTAAAAACTAATCTAATAAGGCAGTACAATGTCATCAATGACATTAATCTATTTCATAAAAATAAAAATAATTTCTTTAAATATGTTGCCAAGAAGTCTAAAATATCACCAAGCAGGTAAAGCAGGGGAAATATTTCCCAATCAAGTTGTTTTAAATTAAAATGGTAGACCAATGCTTCTCAAACCTTTTTTGCCACAGCATCCAATTTAAATACCATGGAGTTAGAGGATCGGTCACACCTAGAGATAAATACAAGGTCATATCTTAGCATGTTCCAGTAGTTGCGAGAAAAAACAACTTTTATTTTAAATTTTAATTAACTTCAGGCACCTTGGTGAATTTCACAATTTACACTAACTTATCTAGATTACTGCCATGGATACAGTTTGATAGTGTGGCATTAGACCATATGACCAATGGTATTTATACTTAGACAATAACAAGTTTCTGGTCTGGCAACCGTATAGAAAGATAGCTTTTTCTAAAATTGAAGAATCTTCAAGAAATAAGAAAAAGTACTATATTTAGAAATTCATTGATTGCTTCGAGGGTTACATAGAATTGTGTTTATTAGAAGATTAGCTGAGCCGCTACCGTTATAGTAGTTGTTTTGGTGCAATTATAACACAGATATGAGTTGTTTTTTTTTTTTTTCCAATTATGTTTTTTTTATTTAAAAATTTTTACAATTTTTATTTACTTTTTGCCATTATGCATTTTCTTTTTTGTTCTTTACTTTAAAAAAAACTGTTTTGTTAATTTTTGACGCTTTTTTGTCACCAACAGCAAAAAACACATGTATTACATATCTTCCATAGACCCATATATAAGCCCCCATCCCCTCACGCACACACTTTATGTCGTTAAAAAGCCTTAATAATTCTTGGCTGATACACGGAAATATACGGTATATTTGTAAATGTTCACAGAAAAAGAGAAATTGGTTGCATTTTGTTTCATGGTGTCTGTGTTGGAAGCAATTTCTATTTCTGTAAATATGAAAAACTTTCACATAGAATTTTATTGAAAATAAAACATTATTATGTTTGTACAATAGTAGGCTTGCATTAAATGATCTTAGATTATTGCTAAAACAGTAAATCTCATGCTTCAGCAAAAATTGTATGGATAATCTAAAAACTCAACATAGTTTTTAAAATAACTATAGTGTCCATTGGGAAATCTAATTATCCAGACTAAACCTTAGGCACAAAGCTGATAGTCTATAGTAATTTTCTTGGTGTTCAGTCTTCAATATCATATTCAAGAGTTTTTCTCATTTTTCCATTTTATGTATATTAAATTTCTTTGTTGGCATGGAAATTAGTTTTGATATTTATTTTTAAAAGTTGTATTTAATTTAATAGAATATATTTTGAATTATATATATTTTCTTAACTTAATAAGATTTTGTAATGAATTATGCTAAACATGGAGAACTTTTGCCATATATTGTAAAGGTTGGTTCCTTTGATGAAGAATGCACAAGGTTTTATACTGCTGAAATACTATTGGCTATTGAACACTTACATAGGTTATCTATAATTCATAGGTAGGTTTTTATAAATTATTTAAATGTTTTATAATCTTATTAAAAATTTAAAAAAAAAATACCAACCTTTTCTTTATATCATTATACCTAAAAGAGATATGATCAGTTTAACATTCATGATTTTTTTTTCTTTTTAATACTTATTGTCATTTAGTCTGATTTTCTGCTGCAGAACACTAAGAGAACAATACAGAATCTGAATGCAATCAATGTAATTTGTTATTCCAAGACTTTTTAGAGGAATAAATAAAAATCTTATTTAAAAAATTGTTTAAAATTTAAAAGAATTACAAGATTTTTTAAGAATTTCTCCCTGGAAATTTCTTTTTAAAATTAAAATTAATTTAAAAATTTTATAATAACCCTTTTAAAACGTTCGCTGATATTAGTCATTGTGAAAATTTTCAACATAAGAACTCTAAAATTTTCTTGTAGTTCATTAATTAAGTTTTTGGCGTTAATTAAAAAAAATCACCAGTTTTAAAAATTTGTAGTCCTAAGTGCTGTCTTTTACCTTTCTGATAAAGTTATTTTTATTGCAAACCATTTCTTACTCAGTTACAATGCTGTGTATGAATAAATTCATAGCAACAATAAAATTTCATAAATTGAGATTGTGGATTTTTTTACTGGGAGCAATTTCAATTTGATTTGAAGCATAATATATTTCAATGTTGATAAATGTTATAGTAAAGTACAACAGTAACAACTATATTTTATGTGATTTAATTTAATTTCTTTATTTTTCCTAAGAAATTTTAAACTAAGTATTCATGAAATATTTAAATCTGATACAATTTTATACAAAATTTTCAGAGATCTAAAGCCAGAGAATATCTTGTTAGATGAAAATATGCATATTCAAATTACAGACTTTGGATCTGCAAAAGTTATCAGTTCTGACAGTGAAAGTAAGTCTGATTTTAATCATTTGGCTTATATAAATTGTAATAACTTATAATGGTATCAACCAGATTTATTTTGATATATTACTTTATCCTTATATATATTTATTTTTCCTGATACATATTTATTTTAATATATATTGGGAATTTTCAGTAAACATTTTATTGGAATCAATGGAAAATGAAATAGTAAGGAACATTTTAAAAATTCACTTAAAAAGTTTTAAAATAAATCATATAAAAATGCTAACAAAAAAATTTAATATGATTAATTTAATTATATTTCAATTTACGTCTGTACGAATTTTGAAAAATCTGAGTTAGTAATTTATAAAAATATTTTGTAATGTCCACCATCCTCTTAAATATTTCAGTGGTTTATATCAACTGTAGAAAATACAAATAAAAAATCCCATAGATAAATTTAAGCAGATGAGTTTTAAGCAAATTTTTAAAATTATGCAGGTTTCAATAGATAAAACTGCAAATGATGTATTTTAAATTGTTATAAAATGTTATATTATGAGACATCTTTTGCCAGTAGTAAGACCACTGTAGACTGTCTGAATGCTGATATTCTGTCAACAAACCAAAATTCAATAATTTTATATGGGTTGTATAGCAAGCATAGTGATTAGATATATCACATTCATATTACTAATTTTAAGTAATTTAACTTCTTGGGAATAAACATTAGACATAATTTTGACTTATATGAGTATCCCATTTAGATTTGTGCCTACAATTGTTACATTTTTAAGTCATGGTGAATAATTTTACAATGTATAAATTTATTTTATGTTACATTAAATATAAATTTCATGTATTTACTTTTTCCATTGTTATGGTTTCTATAATGCTTTATCCTAATTGGACCAATATACAATTATTTTATTAATAAAGATCAGAATTAAAATATCCAAAAGATGGGATTGTAATCATTATTTATATTTAAGGTAGCAAAAACAGAAAGAACTAGTGTTCATTATTATAGAAAGGGTAAGGATGATATAAAACAGGGTAAATAATTTGCATTCCTTGTTTAAAAAGTTTTTAACTGATTTTATACATAGGTTTAATAAAGTTCCTGATTATAGATTTTTTTTATATACCTTGAATGTCTGTATTGCTTAATACAATATAATTTGCCAGTGAATGATGTTTAAGATTAAAACATTAATATATTGATCCAATGTAATGTAAGACATAATGCTCTGTCTTTCTAAAAATTTAATTTTTTAAATTTTAATTTTTCAATAATTTTTTAAGCTTCTACCTGTAAGTCTCACTACTTTGAGGTTAGGCATTTCTTTGTGTTATAGCCAAGAAAGTTATATCACAACCAGATATGCAATATGTGTAATTCTGTTTGAATTGACTCAGGGAATGGTTATACAATATATGTATTTGTTAAAAGTTTGTTTAGCAACCATTTAAGTTTATAAAAAATAAATATTTTGTGTATTGTTATATATCAAATTACATCGTATATGTTATTAAAAAAATAAAGATTTAAACATCTAATAATCAGGTGTCATGAAAATTAATTACATGCGATCTTGGGCTGTAAGACTTCCTTATTTATGCCTGAGTGATATAGAATCTACCAAGATTTTATGATGATTTTATCACCAAAATTGTTTAGTTAGAACAAGGATGAATTTTTTCCCATTCATTTCTCTGTAATATCAAATACTTTTCAAAGACTATCCAGTGCATGTGTACTGCCCTAACTTCGAAATAGAAAATGATCATAAAGATTTTTTTAAATAGAATGTTTTAGGAAGTTCTTCAAAATTGTATGCAAAATGTTAGGAAAAATTTTGGAAATTTATTTTAGTAATTCAGTAGACACCCTGAATATATACATAAAAATTTAAATCCTGATAAAGGTGCAAAGCATAAATATGCTATGTATGAGGTGATTTTGCTGTGAAAACCTGTGTCCTCTGTGTCTTTATGCTTGTCTGCTTAAAATGTGCATGTATGAAGGGAATTAGTATTGTGTTTTGACATCCAGAAAATTCACCTTATTAAATTTTTTTTTTTAAATTCGTAGTGCATTTTTCAGAAAATTAAGTTCATATATATTTATTTAGAATTGTTCATGCTGTGTATGTATGTTTGTGTGTGTTAGTGTGTATGCATATGTGTGGGTTTATTTTCCATTCCAAATTAATTTTTTCACTTCTACCTCCTCTTTAAGCATCTTCAAATGAAGCAAATAGAAAAAATTCTTTTGTCGGAACAGCTCAGTATGTCTCTCCAGAAATGTTAAGTGATAAAAGTGCATCTCCAAGGTATATATAGTATTTTTAGTTTATATATTACAACAGTATTTAAATTGGGCTTCTGCAAATTAAAATCTGGACAGTTAAAATATATTCTGTATCCTAATAGTTTTTATGAATTTCATCATGTACCCTTTTTAAATTTTTTGCAGTGTTGACTTATGGGCTTTGGGGTGTATTATATACCAAATGGTTTCTGGTCTTCCACCTTTTAGAGCACCGTGAGTCTTTTTTTTTTTTTTTTTAATTTATTCATTTAGTTTAAAACTTAGTTATATATTATTTATGTATATACTAACATGCATGTTTTTCTTCTCTGCAGAAATGAGTATCTCATGTTTCAGAAAATTACTAAATTAGAATATGATTTCCCTGACGGATTTCTAAGTTTAGCTAAGGATCTTGTTCAAAAGCTATTGGTAAATTACAGTATTTTATTAATATATTGTAAAATATCATTTTTTTACAGTTCTGTATTTTAATTGTTTTTATATATTAACATTTTATTTATTTCTTTGAATTGTTTAATTTTGTTTTTCCATGTTTTATTGTTTGATTATTTTCTTGTGGAAAAGTAACATATACAAGACCCATTTGTATAAGCTGTTATCACGTTTTAATATAAAATTCTTCTAGACTCATTGTCATTTACTTAAGATCTATTTTCTTAGATTCTTAATCTTTATTATGTCATTATAGGAATGAGGAAAGAGAGCAAAATGTTAGTGACTTAAAATTTTGCATTTGCATAATAGTAATTTATTTATTCAGTAGTTTATCTACTTTATTTGTTTATTATTAATCTTATTCTTTATGTTTTATAGTTTAGTGATATATTTACTCAGAAATTATTGAAAATTGCTGGCATATTAGAAACATACAAGAAGGTTTAAAAAAAAAATTGTGCCAGAATATAGCATATAATGCAAGGCCTGTTTTCTATGCTTCAAGCAAGCAACATTTTCAATGTGGGAGCACTCAGTCGCTTGTTAAAGCAGACTGAGTGCAGCAGATAACTGTCAGCTTCCTGCCTCTCCACTTAAACTACTTTTTTCTACAAACCATTGAGTGCTCTCGCATTGAGAATGTTGCTCACTTGAAGCAAAGGAACATCTATTTGCATACTTTGTCTATGTATTTGTGATTTACATTTGTTGGCTCTGCATTTTATGCAGTATTAAAGCCATTCCTATAAGGCTTCTTTAGGGCAAAAATCCTAAGCAAACTATTTATTAATGTATTAAAACTCATAAATTTAGAGATGGAGGGGAATCTCATCAGTAAAATGCATAAAATTGAAATTATTCCATTTGATAGTAAAATACAAGTGGCAGTAATTTAGATAAGTTAATGTAGATTATAAAGTTAATTAAAATTTAAAATGTAAGTTATTTTCCCTTGCCACTTTTGAAATGTATTAATATTATGTCCTTGTATTTATCTCGAGGTACAGCCAATCCTCTACCTCCATGGTATTTAAATTTGGATTCTGTAACGAAAAAGGTTTGAGAAGCATTGGTCTAGCTTTTTAATATAAAGCAACTTGGTTGGAAAATATTTCCCCCACTTCACCTGCTTCGCAACATATTTGAACAATCTAGAAATTGCTTATTTCGTTTCGGCTTATATACAGCTTTTGAACTTTTTGTAAATGTTTGAAGGAAAATTGTATCCTCAGCTTATATTCAAAAATATATGGTAATTAAAGTAACATTTTCTTTCAATTGCTTTTGTATTTTCTTGCTCCAGGTACTGTAATTATTCTTCAGTGTCTGACTTAAGTAATTTAATGTTATATATTTTATTTATTTACAGGTTCTTGAACCATCTCAGCGTTTAGGTTCAAATGATACCAATGGATATCCATCTATTAGAAATCATCCTTTCTTAAAAAATATTCCTTGGGATATTCTGCATGAATCTACGCCTCCAAGAATTCTTCCATACTTACCTGGTACTTCCAGTAATGAAGAATTAAGAAGCCAATATCAGGTTATATGACTTTATGTAAATACTGGCATTATTCCCTTTTAGTTATATAATTTTATTTATCATCCTAAAGAATTAAACATGAAAATTTCTGTAAAATATTTTTTTATTCTCTGTATTTTCTGTTTTGATACAGTAAAATTCTGCCTAATGTGATCACATCGTTCCAGCTCAATTTTGATAACTATAATTGCTTGATAATAATAAACAAAATATTAGATTATTTATAAATGTAGTAAATTAGAAAAGAGCAGCATATAAGTAATGGTAAGGAGAACAATTTCAACAGAAAACAGTTATTTAATATAACAAAATTACATGCATAGAATAAAAAATTGAAATTGATAAACAACAAAGTAAATAATACTTACGTATCAAGGATAATTAAATGATCAATTTTTTGTTGTCTAGTCCATCAGCCTCATCTTTCATTTGCATTTACCAAAATATAAAGCACATTTCTTATCTCTTTCTATCACTTGCTCTCGTCTTTGGTAACATTTTCTAGTTTATCTTCATCATAAACAAACTTTAATATGTCCATGTTCAATACTGATTCACAAAAGTTGTAATCTGTTAATGCAGCCTTAGTTTCTCGTCAATGCCCATCCAAGATTCAAAATCTTGAGCAAGCATTCTGGGTGATGCACCAATTTTCTTTCCAAACAACAATGGGAAGAATGTCCACATGATGTTCCCTATTTCCCTATCCCATATAATGAAATGCATCACAAACTTCTCCAGAAATTGTTCATTGCAAATTAACTAATTGGTTTGAAATTTTTTTAACACTAAGTAATCATTTTTGCATTAATATTAATGTCTGTTCAAGATTGAAAGTTATTGATAATATTAAATGAATGATAACATTAAATATGATTAAATTAAGTGTTGTCTAATGCTTATAATCCATTATATTTTTAACTTTTTGTTGAAATATTACTTAAAATGTCAAATTTTGTGAAAAATTATATAAAATGCAGCACTTTTTGCTTTGCCTTAAATTTTTGAAAAAAAAGCTATTAAAACAAATAGACAATTCTAAAACAAAAATAAATTTAACTTTTTTTTAAAAATAGTTTTACTGGACTTTTAGCTGGGATTCTTTGTAATTTCTTTTACCAAGTATTGCATCATCTAATGTTCTTTTTACAGTTACATTTGAAAATATTTTGTCAGCTTTATTCATGGATAATCACACAGTTATTTATGTTGTGTGTGTGTGTCTGAATATATATGTATTCATATGAAAAATTCAGCTAAAAATAATTCTTATTGTTTTTCCTATAAAGGTTCCAGATCATCTAGAGCCTGGTTTAGATGATAAACAAATGACCCGCCTACTAGGATTAGCACTTCAGGAGGATGAAGAAGAAATCATATCCAGTCAGCAAAAACCAACAAAGAAAATTTCAATTTTAGATATATCTCCTGAAGAAATGTCCCAGAGGTTAGACCAACAAGCAAAATCCAACAGTTGGCATAAATTTGTCCAGGGAAACTTAATTCTTAAACAAGGCCTAGTTGATAAAAGAAAGGTTTGTTCCCAATTTTAATTTATCCTCTTCAGTTTATAATATTTCATGTTTAATTTTCTCAAGTTTGAAAAGATTATATAGTCTGTGTAACATACATGAATGTGTGTTTATACTTCAGAAATTATTTTAAACTATTTCACATTTAAGATATCTACAATAGGAATTTTGTGTAGACATGACTGTTCTCTTAATTAGTTTTTGATACCTTAAATTTTCTCATTTCTCAAACCCTTAACGTCTTTGGTCTTGTTTTTGTCATTGTACATCTTTGGTTTGGTCTCACAAACTGTTTTTTAAACAAATGTAAGCAATACGTAATTGCAAAAGGCTGTTTAACAGAACTAATTCTGCTTTTTACATAAAATGCTGCATAAAAATAAAAATAGTTTTAATTAAAGTGAGGTAAAAAAAAAAGAAGAAGAAGAACATTGCATGATTCTGTCACTAGTATAAAAGAGTGAATAATTATTTATTATATTTTTAGTTTGTTATAGGTATAATAATAAAAATATAAATACAACCCACTAAAAAGAATTAACTAGTACTTATAGATCTATATTTTACCTTTCTTGTAAGTTTTCTCTGCTCTTGTTGCAAATTTTGATAGAACTCTCAAGGCAGATCGGTCTCTTGCTACAATAGCACTTTTAAGGTGTATGCCACTTTTTGGGGTCATTTATAGAGCATGTTTTGTTGTTTTCCAATTACACTTAAAACTTTTCTGGTTTTGGTTCTGTTATACCCATTACAGGGTGAATGGATGCACCAAGTCAGTAATTCAAGTTAATGTTGTTTAATTACATTGTCACTGTCTGGTCCTAATTAGCTTCCTCCAGGATCTTCAAATTATTTTGAAATATTATCTCAAAACATTTGCCAATCCTGGAACACACCTTTAAGAGAAAAACCTCTCTCGGAAGAAATTGCAGATAAGCACAACTTGGAGAGACAAATCTTTCTCAAAAAAAATTGCAGATCACCCCTTCTGCATTATCTCCAACCCCTTTTAAACTTCAAATTTCCTGTTCTTTATTTGATTGGAGTCTGGGGTCTTTACCTGGGGTATTATCTGATACTTTCCAATGCTTTAAGTGAATTATAAGTTTCGATATACTTCCTCACAGCCTCATAATCATCCAATTTATTGGCAAATTCTGTGGGATCTTTGAAATATCCAAACTGATCCCCAAAAAAAATGTTGCTTAATTTCCAGAGAAATGTGCCATTTATTTTTGTTACAAATCATTAATTCTTTTTATCAAATTCCTCTATTTTGAGATTCTCCAACCAATTTTTAAGAAAGCCCCTTAGATCAAAAACTAATTCCTTCCACATGGACCCATTTTTCTGTTGATGCTCTATGAACTTAATCCATAGCGTTTCTGGTTTCAATCAGAACCTATTTAATAAAATGGATTTGATGTGGAAATAATCATTAAATTTTTTTTCAGGTTCTTTGACTACAATTTCCCATAATTCAAGTTGTAATAACAAAATTAAATAAGAAGCCCATTAATTTTCCTCAATTTTGGCTGCTCTCACCTGACGCTCAAACATTGTTTAAAACAAAGATATGTCTGACTCAACATCAAATTAGGTCATGAGTTTCTTAAGATCGATGCAGGACCTAACATTTTCTGTGGTATGGATGCCACACCTGCATTCTCTACCAGATGTGTTATCTTTAACTGTTCTAGTTTGAAATCTCATTGCTTTTTTAACTCTAATCTTGTATCCTTTTCCTCACACTCACATACATTTTCCAATAACCCTGTTACTGCTTCCTTATCAAGATCATCAGAATTTTTGATTTTTTTTTTACATATTCCCAAAATTCTATCTAAGGAGGAAACTGCTAACTCACATAGATCAGCCTTCTTCTATCTTGATAAAAATGCTAATGCTTTAGTCTAATGATATCAAAAACAATAATACAAATTTTGAATTTATAACACAACATTAAATACTTAGAAAAAGAATAAAAACTAATAATTTAAAATAGTCATAATATGCTCTGATGTCAGTATAGATGACAAGGCTTCTAAAATTCTTTGAAGAGCTCAGCCATAGAAGTCTTTATGACACCAGGTCTTTGATCTGCACTGTGACAAATTTTTCACACCACACATACACACAATATGTGTTGACAATAAATACACTGCTTTTGAGACATTCCTAATTGCTTTGCAGTGATCGAGCTGGGAGTCATTACAATTTATACATAGAGTTATTAACCTGTTGTATAGTTATAATTAATTTAAGAGAAGACATTTTGTTTTTGATTCCTTTACTGTATCTTTGAACGCCCAGGTGTGCACCTTCTTTAGGTGTGTACAGGTTTCACTCAGAGTACCTGAGTAATCTTTCTCTAGCATTCTTCCAGGTAGTCTTGAGCTTACCTCTGTAGAGTTTTCTCCTTACTGGGTTGGACACATTCATTTCCGAACTATGACAGGCCTCTCGTGAGTCAGTAGTGTCTTTATAATTATTGTGGTGACTGTCATGCCATACTGGTTGTCAGTTTGAATGCTGCTGCATATCTTCAGATGGGTTAGTGTAAGAATTGACTTACTGTATCTTGGAATAAATCTGCTTATCTTTTCTCCCATACACATTCTTTTGGTTGGGGATAGACTTATGTTCATCTCTTGTATGCTAATAATGATGGAATTTTGTCATGTCATTATTCCTATTTATAATATTCATAATTATTTGTATGACATAAAATACAATGACTAACTTTTAAAAAAGATTTCTAGTTTTAGTTCCTGATAGCCTATGTATATATTATGTACATACAGGGAAACCTGCTTAAGACATTCTATTTCTGAGAGCCCGATTTTTAGCATATATTGATAGTTGTAAAATTCTCCATTTTAAAAGTTTTGCTCCTAAACATTATACCACATAAAATTTTGGTCTGCTCCTACCTCCCTTTTCAACTTAATGTGATGCTTTATTTTTGAGCAAATAGAAATAGGAATTCTCCATATCCATGAAACAGTGATCAATCACAAATGAAGAGGAGAAATGCATCCAGATGGTAACTTGAAATCTATGCCATAAAATAAAATTGTGTGCTAATCTTGGGTTACATCAAGATTTGTCAAGGGCATGTTTTGGCTCTTTAACATTTTAAGAAGTGATAGTCTCAGTCTGACAGTCTTTGTTAAAATCTGCAAGTCATAAAACTTGCAGGAGAAAAGTGCCCTCCCAGTTAAAATTTAAATCCTCTACCATGCAATTTCTATCAGGGTAACGAGAAACTTCTCATTCATGAATACATACAAAGTATATAGAATATATACAAAAGTGTTCAATTTTACACTTAAAGAAGCTTTTGTCGTGTTACCTCCAGTCACATTCATTTTAGTTGTTTGATTGCCACTATTGCAAGCTATATTTAGGTTCTAGCCTAAAGACATGTAATTTTTTGTGAATAATTAAATAGTTAGAAAATTCCGAAAGTGTATTTACTTAAGTAAGCTATTATTTTTCATTAGTTTTTGCTTTGTGTTTCCTAGGGACTAGTTGAAATTAAATAATATTTTTAAACATGTCTAAATGCTGATTAAAGTGTAAAGCCAGAAGATGAAATTTTTAAGAGATAAAAAATAATTGGCACTTATCCTGCATTCAGGTTACAGAGAAATTTCAACTTGCCAGTCACTTTGTGTACAGCCCTTGTTACTAAACAAGATATTATAATTAATGTTAATTACAATCGTAAAACAAAAAAAATGAAAAGTAGGAAATTGGAATACTATTAAAATAAATTTGTTTTTTAGTTCAAATAAGCAGGATCAAAAAACATATATAAAGTCATTAAAATAAGGTAAATTAAAATCAGAACCATAAACTTAAAAAAACAAAAAAGGACCATATTTCAGATAACAATGAAAAAAAATAAAGAATGGATTCCATATTTGCTAATACTGTTAGAAAATCGAGACTCCAATTTATGTTTAAAATATTTTGATGTGTGCACAAACCTTACTCTCAGTACAAACCAAAATTTTAAAATTTCCTGACCATATGTATTGAATGAAAAAGCTACACAGTAATTTACCCTTCCAAATAAGTGTTGCCATTCTTAAAGTAATAAAAACATATACCATCTTCTAAAACCCTATAAATAATTACTAAAGTAATAATTTTATAAGTTTTTGTTATTAACTAATTTGGAACAAAAATCAACCAAAATATTAAAAAGGAAATAAAGTCGTACTGATAAAATATTACATTATATTTAATATAATCATATATAGTACAAAAATTAGTGCTATTATCTATTTAAGTTATATATAAAATAAATAAATAAAATTATATCCTAATCAACATAATTTATATTCACAATGTTTCTGTGAATCACCCTACAATGTTAAAAATAAGCAATATTTTATTACATATAATAATTTATAGACATTTATATATCATTTTTATTACTATATAATCTATATATGACACATGAGAATTATTTTACTTTATGAATAATGTTCTTAGAACATTTTTATAAATGAAAATAATAATACTAAATAAAAATTGTTTTAAGTAAATGCAAATAACCATTTCTAAAATTTATATGTATATTTTTTTTATATATATATATAATGCAATTTTTCTGATTTCCTGCATAAGAATACTTATTTGGTTCCTTTGAAAACTTAAGTAGGTTATGCAGTTATATATAATAATGGAATATTTTTTCTTCATGCATATATTAAATGAATCTCATAACAATTAATGATTATATATATTACACTTTGAACAATGAGCAACAGATTTTCATATTATCAATGTATGGCAGGTTAAGAAGGAAATAAATTAACCATAAAGATAAAACTGAATTTAAAAAAGCAATCTTTGGCTTAATTTTTACAAAAAAGTTACAATAATTTGTTAGTTTTATTACTCAAATTTTGTCATTTAGAATGCATGGTGTATTTTGGTTATTTATTTATTTAAAAGGAATCTGTGGTGACTTACAGTTGTATGTTTTATTATTATTTATTATTCTATTTTATGTTTTCAAGTGTTACAAATCTATCATTTCATCTGTTAGTTTAATGTGTTTGTCTGTCTTCTTGTATTTTTTTTTATTATTATGATGATGACTAAAATAAAAAAAAAATTAAAAGTTGTTTAAATAAAGAAATTCTAATTTTATGTGTTGAATACAGGTAATTTCTCAGGAAGCATATGTAAGCTGGGATGTGTAAAAATAGATGATTTATATTAGTAACAAAAATACTCATGTAAATTTCATAATATCTGTAATAAGTTATTCTACTCTTGATGTTCTTTGCATTTTTTTATTTCCCCAGTGGTATTATTTTTAAAAAAGGTTTACTATATTTCATCTACTGCATGCATGTTTATTTTTTCCTTAAAAAATCTTTCCTTAATATAACACAATTCTAGATACCAGTAGCATATGTTTTTGTGTGTAAGAAAGGTTCTTTCCATTTATTTATTTTTTAGTTTTATTTTTATGTATATTATTTTTGTATCTATCAAATTATTTGATACAGATTTTTGATTTTTAGGGTTTATTTGCCCGACGTCGTATGCTTCTTTTAACTACTGGACCACATCTGTATTATGTGGATCCACAAAATTTAGTACTTAAAGGAGAAATTCCATGGTATTTTTAAATTGATTTCTTTTATTAGATACAGCTTTAATAATTAGTTTTAAGTGTTATTTTCCCTTTCAAATATTGACTATCTCATATGTATATCATCTTTTAGGTCACCGGAGTTACGACCTGAGCCAAAGAATTTTAAAATATTCTTTGTCCATACTGTAAGTATTAGTATAATTATTTTTGTATACAATATATTGTTATTGTTGAAATGAAAAGTTCTAAGAAATAATCATTTTTAAAAGTCAAATAATACTTTTTCCACATTTAGTCACTACATTAGAGGTAAAGTAAAATGTTCTTAATATGAATGAATAAATGCATCTAGACTCTTCTGTATGTTTCTTTTCTTTTAACCTTTTAACAAGCAGTGGTATCACAGCAAAACCACCTATTAATACTTTCTTCTCTTCTTTTTAAAGACATCCAAAAGATTTTTTTCAATATTCTGTGTTATTGACTCTTTGATGTAGTAATAGATAATAGAATTTTGCATAATTTATTTTTCCCTTTGAAATATATTGTTTAAAACTTACATGAAAAATCTCGAATTTGATTTCTCTCCTACCCTACATAAAAGAACAATGAAAAATTGTGTAGTTATCTATTTGTTACATAATTTTGATGATAATTATACATTGTTCTTCCAATATAATTAATTTTAAAAAAACTTATTTTCATGTTGTAATAGGCAAAGGTTTCACAATTATCCCCTCCCCCCCCACAAAAAAAATTCCCACCTCCCAAGGGAATGTAAAATTTGTTTTCTTATGGTTCCTATTTATAAACTTCACAGACAACATTTATAACTAATTCCATTAAATATGAAAGAATTTTTATTCTTGACCGTTAAAGGGTTAATACAACATAAGAATTATAATTTTTATACTGTATTTTTTATTATATGTTTAACCCAAATATTTTTTTTTAATATTTTACAAATTCTAATGATTTTTGACTAAGTTAAATGCTTAACAAACTTTGATTCAAATTATTTAGATAGGGTTATTATCATCTCAGAATTGTTATCATTTCCTTTATTGTTCTTATATTTTAACATTGACGGGATGCATTAAAATATCGTATATCTTAAATTATGGTAGTTTTTAAGAAGCATATATTATATGTAATTATTTTAACAAGATGTATTAAAATATCTATATCTTAAGAAATTATGGTAGGTTTTAAGATGCATGTTGAATTATTTATCTTTTAAGGTTAATGTTTGTACATCTGAAAAAATGAAATAAGGTTACAAATATTTTCCTACAAGTGCAAATTTAAACTGCATAAAAATAATTCCTTTCATATTTGCATTCTGTATTTGTTAATAAGCCTTTTTTGCTTTTTTCTTGTGCACATAAAAAATATTATCTCTATTAAAATATAATGCAAACTTATATATTTTTGGAGTAAAATGCTTATTGACTATTTTTTAATTAAGTTGTTGATTCTTTTACTGTCAAGTTTGAGTTATGGATATTATTATCCAAATTTTATGAATATTAACTTTTAAAAATTTAGTTTATTACTGTTACCTTAAGTATTTTTATGTTATGAATATTTGTGTCTCAATGCAGAAATACTTGTAAAAATGTTATTGTACATTAATTTTTTCCTAATTTCCAGCCAAATCGAACCTACTATCTAGAAGATCCTGAAGGATTTGCTTTGAAATGGTGCAGAGCTATAGATGAAGTTCGTAAAGCTACCTATGCACAAAGTTCTTAACCTTAGTTTTTAGCAATAGTTTTTTCCTTGAAATAACAGTGATATTGTACCTTTTGTACTGTAAGAAATATTAGAAATAACACTGAACACTTATGTTTAAAAATATTTAGTAAAGGTATCGCTCTCTTTAGTAAACACTATAGTATGACATTTTTGTATTTCTTTATTTATTTAAAGTGTGTATATGTAGAATGACCTTTTATCTATATTTGTTATAATCAAGAACTAAAGTGATACAGTGCTACAACGAAAATTATACTTTCTTGTATCAGTTAATTAATATCTTTTTTAAAAGCTTTAATCACTTATTGTAGGAAATATATGCAAATGATTTTTTTCTTCCCAGACATAATTTATTCTTCTGTCATTGTTTTAGATTCCTATAGTCATTCACTTGTGTAGTACTTGTAAGTTTGATTGCTTTTTCGTGTGTGAATATTATAATTGTATATTATTACTTGTAAAATTATGTTGAATGTGCAAGTAATTAAAATGAATAAAAATTAAAAAAGGGAAAAGTTTATTTAAAAATCTGATTTGTTTTTAAAATTGGGAAATACTTTCCTGTAAATATGTCAGTTGAATACATCAGTTCAAAACATTGTTCCATTGGAATTATACTTCATTAATTTTATCATAATCTCATTCATTGTTTGTGTTAGAATTATATATATTTTTTCAACAGTTTTAAAATTTATGCCTGTTTTAGTATAATGTATGTACCTATAAAAAATTGTTAAAGGTATAATTTTTTTTTCACCTGTCTACTTAGCGATACTTTTTGTCAATAAACAACTTCAGGATTACTTGATTTTTTTCAGTTTGTGAGTGTGTTTGTATGCTCTTAATTATTCAAAAGCTTAGTACACTAAATACATAATCATATTTTATGAAACAAATCTAAATTTGCTAAAGTACTTACAAATTGGGTGTAAAATAAACTTAATGTCCTATTAATTTCTTGTGTTAATATGTTAAAATTTAAACCACTTTTGTAAATTTTTAAATCTGCTACTTACAGTTATGATGAATGTTTTATGTTCTAGTCTAATTTAAGGGAGTTTACATTTTTCTTTTTTTCATTCAAACGGTTTTTTAATGGTAGTATACTGTATGTTACTTTATTTTCTCATTTTTATGTAACTAGCAAAATTTAATTTATATTTATTACTATAAATTTTTTACCAAGAGAAAAATACACTATTTTTTCTTTGCTTTATTGTAATATTAATCTTTCTTTAAAGCTAAAGTCATCTGTGAAACTTATAGAATACTCAGTAACTTATTGATTATTATTTTTAATCTCTTATACTACCCCAATGTTGTTGACTTAGCATTCCTGTTATATGCTGGTCATATATTTAAGTAGTTTTAGATAATTTATGTCTTTCACAATTTGTAATTTCACTTGCCTTTTTTTTCCCTGAGATTTTTAGATTATGGTATGTATTTTCATTTGAATCTTCATTTTATTCGCTTTTGAATTTTTCAAATTGTTTCTATTTTAATGTATGTATGTAAAAGACATAAAGTAACTATGCATTTTCTGGAATAAAGATTGCAATTTAAAGAATATTATAGATATATTTTTCCTTGTTCCCTAGAAACTGTATTACAGTTGCCTTTCACTGATGGTTATTTTATAAGCTTTCTAGTTGAAAATATAACTTAATGAAGTTGGAAATATTTAGTATTAATTATATATTACATCATAATTTAGAAAGTAACTTTGAGTTAGTAATAAATGTTTCTTATTTCATTTTTACTCTTATATTCTCAAAATTATAAGTAAAAAATAGCTGCTAATAGCTAATATTAAAGTTTTAGTGATTAAAAAGTGTAAAGTGTTAGAGTTAAAAAAAATATAGATTGTATGTCAACTTTAAAAACTGTTAGAATTTTATTAATTTTTGGTGTATCTAGTATATAATTTTAAGTCTTTTATACTGAAAGAGGATTGCTACAGGGTGATGACCTATCATGCCTTTTATTCAATCTAGCCTTAGAAAAGGCCATCAGGTATCACAACTAGAGGAACCATTTACCAGAAGACTTTACAAACCTTGACATTGCCTTGGTTGCTAGATCCAGAAATTAAAAGCTTCTATAAGAAGCTTTTAATTTATTAGAAGCTGAGGCTATTAAATGAGGCTTAAAAATAAACAAAGATAAAACAAAATTTATGGAAACATCCCAGGGTACACCTAATCTAAAGTCATTTACAGTGGGAAGCTACACCTTTGAAATAGTTTCACAGTTCAAATATCTTGGAATAACCATCACCACTAATAATGACTTGAAATTAGAGATAAACAACAGGATTGCCATGTCAAATAAATGCTATCATGGCCTTAAAAACCAATTAAAATCTCGATTTATAAGTTTAAAAACGAAAATTAACATCTATAAAACTCTACTTCGACCCATTCTGCTTTATGGAAGTGAATGCTGGGCAATAACCAAATTGCATGAAAATAAATTGCTGACTATTCAACGGAAAATCTTAAGAAAAATATTTGGTGCAGTTCAAGAGAATTTTTGGAGATCCTTATTCAATTTTGAAATTTATAAAAATAAGCAACCTCATGTTGTTAAAGTCATAAAAATCAATAGACTGTGATGGCTTGGGACACCTATTCTGACCCGATGACATAAACCCAGTAAAACAGTTCACTTTCACTAATCCCATGGGGCAGAGGAAGACCACCAATTAGGTGGCTTGACTCAGTAGAGAAAGACACTACTGTCAAAAAGGGAAACTGCAGCAGATAGGAATGGCTGGAAAAAACTGCTTGGCACAGCTTTGGCCTGTAACAGGCTGTAGTGCTTTAGAAGAAGAAGTAAATGATTTTACACACTGGCTAATGAATAGATAATTTGTTTCAGTATGACATACGATAATTGAAATAGGACTTCTGATAATTTTCAATGAAAATCATTTATTATTTTAAATATGGACAAAAATGTAATTATAATTTTATTTAGTTATAAAACACTAAAATGAGAACAGAAAAATTAGCCAAAAAATTAGATAAACACAATCACAATTGATGAAATAAAGAAGGAAAAAAAAGAGACTTAATATGTTTTCTATTTAACATCATGTACAGCACAACACATTTTTCAATTTTTTATAAGAGTACTTTATTTTTTTTCATCATATGAAACTTAGTCTATGTTTTTACTCATCTCTTTTCTCATTTCTCAAATATAAATAATTGAGTTTGGTTTGTCAGTTTTTCCTCTGTCAAATGCATACAATATATACATGTAGAAAAGTTAGGATCGTCAAATGGTCCAGTTGCTCCATTTGATGTTAACTATTTCATACATGCAGTTTTGTACAGTTTAGCCATACATTGTATGGATTTGGGTCTCTTTGTAACATTGTGACTGCAGTGAGGGGAAGTTGAATACATGTGAACCACATAAATATTAGCTACTATTGTTCTTACAGAATTCACAGTCAGATGGAATTTTAAAATATTATAAAATTTCAAAAGTTACACTGTATATTCTAACAACACTACTAAGCAGGGCAAAATAAGAGATGATATTCGGCAGTGTACACAAGAAAAGAACTCAGTTTAGAAGTTACATCCTTAATAAAAATTTAGAAGATATATTAATATCTTAAAAAGATGATATGTGAGCATTGTTTTAAATATACTCTTTACAAAGAACTTCTAACAATGGCAAAATCAGCAACATACAGTCATTTAAAACATAAAGAGTTTTATTTTATTTTGAATTTACTTTATTTATTTTGTAAATAGAATGATTTTTTAACAATGATTTTTTAGATCTTGTTAAATGCATTGGGGTTTTTTTTTTTTTCTTTTGGGAGGGGTGCTTTTTTAGTTCAAAGATTTCATTTCATTAATATTTAGTATCATACAAGTTGTTTATTAGCTCATGTGAAAATGTAATTGCATTACAGATGACAATAATGGGCATTAGTTCTCTGATAGTTCAACTTTCTAGAAAAGAGAGATAAGCATGTCATAATATAATTAATTGCATGAAAATTAAAAAATTTATATTGTCTTTGCATATAATTCTTAAGTAGTTTTCTTTGATAAGGATTTGTTAAGAAGTATATATGCATGCACACACACACATACATATATATATATATATATATATATATATATATATATAATAGTTGTTAATCTATTTTCATCCTAGATTTTTAGCTGTTTAGTAAATGAAATTGTAGGGGGATTACTAAAGAACTGGGTACCCCTTTTATTTTTGGCGATTTTTTAATGGCGCCAACCCCTTCGTGGAGTAACCGGAAGGCTGACGTTTTGAGCGAGAGTGGATTTTTGGTAGCTGATTTACCTTATTTTATGGTGAAATAAAAAATATGCTAATGATGCAATTAATGACCAAAAAAAGGGTAAAATTGCTTAAAATTATACTTATATTAATAGAAATTTTGTTCATTTATATTATTTTTGTGAATATTAATGAGGAATTTGCACTTGTGGGGGATTCGAACAACTTAGTATTTTTCTGATAATAGTAGACGCGTAAATTCCAAAAAAAAGTTCTCAAAAATATAAAAAAACTGGGTCCATCATTTTAAAAATTAATTTTAAAGTTAAGCGAAAATCCCATGACATCAAAACGTTCCGTGATTGGTTGTGACGTTATCGTTCACAATATGCAATATTTTCGTATTGCTCGTCAGCGCGCACTATTTTCCGATTTTGTTTTTTGGAATTTTCTAGCAATCAAAATTTATTTTTATTTAAACCTGAAGGTTTATTTTATCGTTCTCGATAACTTAATTATCTCAATTTATTATAAATGTCTCTTCTACCTGGATTTACCAAAGGACAGTCCGACAGCCTTCCAAAATTGACATTATGTCAATGTTTTCTTTCTTGGGGAAAAACCTCAGATTTTATGGGAGCAGAAATACGGGGAATTAAAACCCAAAGGTATGTAAAATCATTTAAATATTTATCCAATTTTACTTAACATGTATTAATATTTTAATCATGCTAATTATAGCTCTTCTGTTTGTAGACATAGACAAGTCAAATAAATATACATATACCATATACTATACACACACATTTGTACTAGCATCGCTTTTTATAAATACAGATGGATCTAATATTAAAATAAAAATTAGAGGAGGTATTTATTGTGAGACCGGGACCTCGCCCTCCTGTTGCAAAAAGTATACCGTAGCGCTCCAAAACCAAACCAATTCTTAGATCATTTAAATTTCATGAAAAGAAATTTAAAATCTTTAAAAGGCTTTACTTAATTATTTATACATTTTTAAATAACAATACAATTTTATTACCTTTAATATTAATGTTAAATTATAAAATGTATTAAGTTTTAAAGTAATATCATTATTAAATACTTTAAAAATATTATACCTTTTTTCAAATTAGTCACCAATTGAATCGAAAGATATCACTGTGAATTGATGCACTTAAGAAAGTATGCATCTCTGAAGAAAATATTTATACCTTGAAAATACATAACCTTCCCCTACCTCGAGTTATTTATTAGATAATTATACGCTTTAGATACTTGTTTTACGATAGTTATATGCATTATCAAACATTTATTGTACTTGAACTCTATGATAATAATCGAAAATGAGCAGTTTTAAAAGTTAAATAGCACTGGTTAATCAACAGTCCTTTTAAAGGTATAGATGTTATTTTATATACTTTAAATTTTCTACACTAGTAATATTTAAACAAAAGCAAGCATTTACTTACCGAAAAATGGTCTTTACAAACCCATAGAAAGGATTTATATGATAATTTGGGGTTTAATTTCTCATACCTTTTCATCGCATTTGTACAGATTTTACGTGTAGGTGGATCTTTGGGAACGCTGAAAAATATCTTCTCATTGCAATTAGTTGTATTTTTACAGAGTGGCACAATATATTTATAATATGATTTTTAATGCCAGACAAAATAAAAAAAAATCTATTATATGCGATACTTTACACAGAAATAAATTTAAAACTGGCTTTTTAACATGTAAACAGAATAGAAGGTCGATGTTTTCATGAACGATTATGTCACAAACTCCGCGGAAGAAAACTATCGTTTTTGAGAGACGTTAAACAGTTCGCTTTAAAACGTATTAGAAATCCCTAATTAGGCTCCAAATGAAAGAAAAATAGGTACTGTCCTGCTTACTTTTTTGTCTTCTATTGTTTAAAATTAAATTTAAAAAACGAAAATTCCTCATTGGTTTTTAATTTTAAAGACTTAAAATTTCATAATTTTTTTTAATATTGTTAAAATATTTCTTGATTTTAAACACACAAGACAATTAAAAATTTCATTTTAAAAGATAAACCAGAAATAAAAAAAAAACATTTTCAAAGAACATTAAAAGGTTAGTACTTTTTAATTTTTTAAAAAAAATTTTGAGTCATCAAAAAGGTTTTTTAAACAAGGGAGTGGAGCCCCCCCTTAACCCCCCTGAAATATTATTACAAATAGTATAATCATTTATTAAAAATGTAACTAATTTTTTAATAATATTTAAATATGAAAAATAAATTAAATACACATTAACTGCATCTAGAAAAATAATGCTTAAATTCGCACCCGTTTAAAAAGAAAAAAAAAACACCAAAGCTTCCTTCATTCCACACGATAGAGTTTACAATAAAAATAACATGAAATATCACTTGAAATTAAAAAACAGAAGCACTTGCTTCATCGGCAATATGTGGCGCATATAGGGTCTTTACGCAGGATAACAAGGCTCGAAAAAGACCGTCGGGATGGTCTTTACACCTGCGGTGCCACATAAATTCAGCAAAATTGGAGTCGAATAGGTTGTTGTTTTGCCGATGGCCCTGCTTTCGGAACTCTCTTTTAATTACATCCCCCAATCCCTCTATGGTATTTGTATGAGCGTCTGTGTCCATATCCCTAAATAATCGGCACTCAGATGCACGGAACCGTGATCTGAGAGACAATCATACGATTTCCAGCAATCGGACATGATCTTTGATCCGTATAAGATATTCCTCTGAATTGCATTCAACAACGTCTCCTTTGTGCAGTTCTCCACCACCTCAAAAACTTTTATTCGTCCCCCTTTCAACACCGTCAAAAAAACCTCTACCATTAACCCTCTTTCCCTTATACTTTCTCGGCCCAAATTTACTTTTGTCAATTTGGACAATCGCCAAACGATGGCCGATTGGTTAGGGTGCTAGCCTTCGGTACCGGAGTTCGTGGGTTCGAATCCCACTGTGGCATGGATGTTCGTAGCCGTTCGGAATCGGCTTTAAACTGTAGGTCCCGGTCTCATTAGCCCTCGTGTGCAAAACAGTAGACCGTAGCACTCCAAACCAAAACAATTTGGACAATCACACCTGGCCCACCAAACTTTTGGTTTGCATTGATGCTAGTATCAATGCAAACCTCTCGACAAAAGTTACGACAGTGGGTTACTTATGTCGAGTTCTTGAAGAACAAGATTGGTGGAGGCCTCATACACCCAGAGGTAAGTAAATTGAAGTATGTCAATAATACTTAAATTATTTTCTTCAAACCACGTACCTTTCCTTACACTCCTTTGGAGAAAATGGGGGTTCGCTCTTTTCACTCTACACACCCACTGATATCCATCGGGTCGATCTTTACGTTCTACCAGATGCATATCATTCTTACACACAGGACATTTGTATTTGTTAGTGATAAGCCCCTCATTCACACACCATTCAATCAAAGCTGTAGCCATCACTCAGAGGTATTGGAGTCACAAAAACAAAAGTGAAGTACATCTAACAATATCCAAAGGATAAAATGGCAGAAAACGAGTTAACTGGTTTGAATGTTGTATTAAAAGCACCGTTGACCACAGAACCAATAGGAATTGGGAGCATTTCAAACGTAATGCAAGGGTTACATAAGGAGAGCAGGCTCTGAAATGAACATAAGCTAAAAAAATAACGAGGAGAGGAGAAAGCCGTCTGGTTTACCATATTTTGCTCTTTATCGCCCGTTTGGCAGGGGGAACCCAGTTCCTAAGTCAACCCATCGAGGGAAACTGTTCTTGATAAATGTACTTGCGTACAAAAATTATTCTCTATAAATGTACTGACGTGCAGAAAGTATTCTCTATAATTCTGGAGTACATAAAACAGAATTTATGAAGAAAAAATGTTTTGTATTTACCCCTAATCGAAAGAATTAGTATTCACCCACTCATCCATATTCTGCAACATTCTGTTGTTATTCCAAAGCTGAATACCATATCTACTAGGTTGTAACGTATAAAGTGGTAAAAATCGAGCAACTGATTTTACACAGCACACAGATATTTATTTATACACAGTACATTTACAGATACATTTAAAAAACATATATCCCTCCGATCATTTCAGACCGCTCTCTCCTCTTCTTTGTTGCCAATCGCAAACCTGAAATTTTATGAGAGTCCGGCACACAGTCATTCTCGTGTTGCTAATGGATTCCTAGAACTTACAGAGTTCGGCACAATATATGGGCAATTAAAACTTTGTAAAGCTATATATAAACATCTGTAACATTGGAAAAACTTATATCTCGTTTTAGTGTAGTTATGATTTATGTTTAAAAATATTTTTGTAGTAATTATGCAAATGCTGTGCATAACTAATTATGGAATGTTTATTAAATATGCTACTATTTTACTTATTTTTATATGTATGTGCTAGATAGATATTGAATGCAAAGTAAATGCAAGTGCGAAGGGTATTAGCATAAATATATATTATTTATCTTTTATTATAAATGTTTGATTTTGTAAAATAAATGCGTTTAAAGATAATTTAAACAATTTTTATTATTTTTTAACTGATATAAGGTGGGCTTATTGATGCATATATATATATATATATATATATGTGTGTGTGTGTGTGTGTGTAACCATCCACATATGCTTTCATATATGTGTGTCAAAGTATTTGTCATTTTTTTTAAATAAATAATTTAAAATTTGACATTTTATATATTGGTGTACAACTTTGATGTTATTTTATATTTAAAAAATATTCTATTCAAAAGTAATAATTATTTATTTCCTTTTTATATAATTATAAATGTAAATATTATAAAGTTATCTTTTTAATGAGAAAAAAATTCAAAACACTTGTTAATATTTTAAAAAACTATCTATTGGATTATTTTGCCTTTTATATTTTACCAAAGTTTTATCACACGACATGTCAAAAATGCACAGACAACTGTTTCACCCTGCAGCAGGGCCGTAACTAGGTCCTTTGGCTCCCGTGGCAAAAAAAATTGGCTTACGTCTCTACCAGCAAATATAGTGTAAAAATATTTAAACATGTTTTCTTTCTATACCATATATTCAGAATGAATAAAATACTAACAACTTTATACACTGTCTACCAATAAGTATTTGAACACCTGTGATAGAAAAGAAAAACTAACTTTATTCAAAATCAATAGTTTGGTAGAGCCTCCACGAGAGGCAATTACAGCGTGAACCCTCCGGGGCATACTTTCCACAAGTCTTTGTAATACAGCTAGTGGTATAGTTTTCCACTCGGCTTGGGGTAGACATACAAGTTTCTTCACCGATTTTGGACGGGTAGTGCACCCTTTCATTCGGCGATCCAACTTGCCCCAGAGGTTCTCGATAGGGTTCAAGTCTGGGCTCTGGGCAGGACAGTTTATTCGATGAACTCCATTGGCACCATACTAAGCCTTAGTTAATCTCGAAACATGACAATTATTATTGTCGTCCTGAAAGTAACAGAGGTCTAACCCGTAAACCTGTCCTTCCCTTGCGTTTGAAATTAAAGCCAGAATTGTCATAAGTTGAGATGTGCCCTGTTGCGTGAAATCGCCTTATTATACCAAATTTCCCTTTTTGGTGACTCATGACGTTTATGTCGCCGGTGACCTCCGCAGTATGGTAGCACCACTATGAACATGTGTAAACAAACCCTCATCATCCAAATTAGATCATAACGTTTGTTGCATTGTGTCCGCCATAAGTACTTAAACTCTGTTTAGGGTTGGTGCCCTCACATTGGTTTAACGACTAACCGTGGTTAACCCATGGCTCCAACCAATGGTGGGAAGCAATTCACCAACTTTAAACAGAGATGAATCGTGATTAGCCGTTGAACGACATTAGTGAGACCAATCCTTAAAATCGCTAACGGCTGGAAATTGGCAAATTAAATTAATAGCCTGTTAAACGGAGATTTGAACTTCGTTTTTATTGGTGGGACGCAATTCTCCATTTATACAGAGATAATCGCAGTTAGCCTTTAATTGACATTGGTGGGATTTGCGCTGATATTTAGAGAAAAGTGGTTTGTAGCGAAAACAGGAAAGTGCTCCCAATAGACTGACTGAAGAATTTTGCTAAATATGTAAATTTTTCAATTTAGAGAAATCTATGTTTAGAATTATGCTAATTGGCGTATTATGAGTAAATAAACTGAAAAATACTTGGATTTGTAAAAAAGAAAAATATTTTATTTTAAACTATTACAGTTATTTAATAGTTTTTGTGGATATTAAGATAAACAAAGAGTATAAAGTAAACAAAAAAGTTACTAATCTCAAGTATCAGTAATTTGAATATGACGTCATTGCACTTTATGTCCGGGCATTTGTAATGGCCGCCGTCATAAGTGATGCGGAGGATCAAATTCAAAATGTTATTATTTTTTGAAGTTGTGATCATTTTAAACCAAGAAAGGACATGTAAATAAATTTCTAAATAATATATGGGTGAAAATATATTTTTTTCGTTGTCTTTGAATTTCTGAAGTGCAAAATATAGTTTTTAGATGACTTATATATTCTAAACTTAAGCTCTTTAAATTATAGACTATTTGACTTCAGTGAACATGTCACATCATAATTAATTTTTTTTCGGGATTAGTTCTTTTGAAAACGAGGAATGTGTGGTAAGGATTGGTTTTGTTTTCAGTTTTAAAATATATTTTTTTATTTTAAGAATGTTTCAGATAATTATTAAGTTTCGAGTGTAAATGTTTATATGTCTATTTTATCTTGTCTAAAGTTTTGGCCATTTAAATTCGAATAACTTTTTTGCCAGAGAGTGTGTTTTTAACTGTTATACAATATATTTAAGGCATGTAATAGTTACTTTACTTAATTTTATATGTTTTTTTAAATAGTGGAATCAACTACTTTCGTATGCATATCTGTTTAATTTTATATAAATATAACTATTTTGAAGGATATAGTATATTATTAAATCATTTGGAGTATATACTGAAAGCGTTGCTTAAAAAGGTTCTACATGGTAATTTTTTATTGTAATATTCTGCCTAGTGTTTTAGAATATGGTATCAGTCAATGAAACTAATAAAACTTATCCGAACATACATCTGTGCTGTGTTAGATTAATATATTCAATACAATGAACAGTTTATTTGGGATAATGAATCGTATTCATTCAGTTGTTAAGAACATTTCCTAATTTTGTGATAAAAATACCAAACAAACAAAAAACTGATAAATGTTTAATCAGAAGGGGTGTGTTCATTAAAATTTTAAGGTAATCAAAATAATACATCAAATAGGATTTTCTGACGGTTGATGTGCACTGCAGATTTGAAATCTTGAAGTATTATTTGACTACTTCATTTTTCATGTGGACTGCAGAAAGAAATCTTAATACAGTGTTATTTGTAATCTTTCAGAATGAATTTTAATTATCTATTACAATCTATTGATTTCTCATTCCCAAATTACTCTAGCAGTGGACATAAAATTCTGTTGTTTTATTGATCAATTTTTCTATATGGTAACTAGGTATTTAATATTTTATTATATATATATATATATTAGTTTTATTTTGAAAAATTCCCTAAAGATAGTGCTAAAATATATGCTTAAAGTTTTAATATTTGCTCTGAGTTCAGTTGTCAGTTCAACTTAAGCATCAAATACATATAATTAGATTATGTTATTGGTAAAGTCAGAAAAAATGACCGATTTCAGTTTTTGCCAATTTGGCAGGTTTGCCAATTTTGTAAAATCTACTAAACTGGCTTTTTGCTTAGTATGACTTTGATAAATATGCAAATATCATACATTTTATAAAGTGTTACCTGTAGATTGTAGTTGATTCAAGTATTCTTGTTTGACTTTTTATCCACAATTTATTTTACTCATTTTGAGTTATAATAAAAGCAATAAACAGTGCACAGGAAAGAAAAAGAATATGCAGCTTTTTACGCATAAAAATGTATAGAAACCTTAAATTCGAAATTGATATTTTGAAATATTTTATTGCATTTAAGATATTTAGGTTGCATGTAATAAAATACTAAAGTATTTTTGACTGCTATTAATTAATATACATGCCAAAAGCATAAGTTAAATTTTAATATGCTATTCAGTTTATATAGATGTTCCCAAATATTTTGCCCTGTAGACTACTTGCTGGATTTATATATATATTATATATATATATCCTAGACCTTCAAAACTAGTTGGGAAGTGTAATACTTATTTCAGTCAAGACATTCCAAAATACTTGGCTAAGACAAAATGCTGAAAAAGTCATGTGATATGTTCCAAATTTACGTAAGTGTGAAAATTTACCTGACAATAAAAGTATAATTAGGTTAAATCTTATCCTGGTGGAGAATTTTTAGAACATCACCCTAATATTAAATTTTAGGCTTCAAAGCAAATAAGTACTAACTTGTACAAGAACTTGTACAAGTTTATGAAATATACTTATGTGAAGAAATAAATTCTTTTGAAAATATTTAAGAAATACTTAAATGATTGATAATATTGTCTTACTTTCTCGCTTCCTGGGGAGAACTCTATTATTTCTTCTTAGAACTTAGTACATCATTAATTTCAGAGTCAGATTAACAGGACTACTGGTTATTTACAAAAACATATTACTAAAAATATACACTAAGACAAAGAATAACATTGAATAAGTGTGACAATATGCAAAACAAAACTAAGGACTATAACAACCACCACCCATTGTAAGTTTAAAAGTCTTCGTTAAAAACTGTTGTAAAACAAGTTAGTCTCCCTGGGGAATCATAGTTTATTCTGTTTTGAACAACTTAGGCATATAAATAAACTAATAATATCCAATCATATGAGTATGTATTATGTATGTATCTATGTAAAATCGATGTAAGATGCATTATGGCATTTATGTTATGCCTAAATTCTAGTGATAAACTGCTTATATAGGATTTATTCTTGTGAACCCCTATTTACATCTCATGGATCCTTTGAAGTTTGGTGTTGACCCCCTAGGTCCATATAGACCATTCTGGGAATCTATGATAACGATTCAATTTTTACAAAGAATAATCAAATATTTTTACTGTCAACAGTTTTGTAGCCTTTTATAAATTATACTAATAAAATTGAAATATTGATTGGTTGGTACTAAATTTAATTTGGATACGGTTGTTTGCAATTATTCAGAACCAACTTTGGGTATTAAGTCTATTAGACCATCCTCACACCTGTGGTTCTAAATTGGGCTGCCTTTTATGATAATGTGTAATTCAGAAATGCATAAATTTTTATATATTTGGTATTTCATTATGTTATATTTGTAGGAAAATATTGAATTCTATAATATAAACTGATGTATTCATCATACGTAATTTATAGATATCATTACTAAATCAACTGGGGCTTTATAGGCTAGCAGGAATAAATTTCTTGGGTTCAATATTTAGCCTGAATACATTACAAATTTATTTAGTATGATTTAACTAAGAGCATAATATTTTAAATGTATCCCCAATCTATACTGTTTTTAATTTTTTTTATTTTTTTCATCTAATTTATATTTTATTCAAGTAGATGAATTTAATATAGCTTTTGTTTGTTTAAATCTTGAATTTAACATACATAGTGTTTATAAAAGGATAATTTCCTAACTATTTTAAATTAAGTGAATATTTTATTTCATTTTAATTCATGTAAAAAATTAATATAATTAAATGTTTCTAATGTCGGAACTTTTGTTGAAATATTGAATGGCAGTTAACCATCAGCTGTTTAACCATACTTATAATAAAATTAGGCATATGCATTTGCATCAACGGACTAGTTAGCAGAAAAAATTGATTTTAGCATATTTAAGACAAACTATAAACACAAAATTTAGCTGAGTCAAATTTATGATTTTGAAAATATTTTATTATGAAATAAACTATCATACTTAATATTAAATACCTAAACTTATCGAACCTAAATTAATAAATAAAATTGTGTAAGAAATAAGTAATTTTTTATGACCATATGGAATTGATTTTAAGCAACAGATTTAAGCTACGTCGTGGCTTAATTTATTCTTAAAACAAGGCTTTGACCATAGTGTTCCCAACCAGCCTTAGGTATATGCCATGAGTAGAAGATACAGTTGCATTTTTTTATTTTATCAGTGACTAATAATGTTTCAAGAAGCAATGAATTCAATTTGCAATTCTTAAGGTTTTCTGGGCCATATTTATTTTTGAAGTTTCAGTTTATTTATATTTCAGAGATAAGTCCTTTAATTTATCTTATAATTGCTTTTTCCTAAAAGATGAAACAATTATCTGGATCTATGTCAAGTATTGGAATTCTTTGTGAGTGAGATTTGAAAATCAAACGTGATAAATTTCAGCATTTATGCTCAACTTACTTATAATATGTGGGTTTTAGTTTGATTGTTTAAAGATTTATTGAATTATTAATTCAGTGGAGTACTGTTGATGTTAATTTGATGATTACAAAAGTAATAAGGTAGTTTACTTATATATGGATTGAACTCTTTAATGAATTATGCTACTGAAAGAATCTGTCACAACAGTAACCTGAGGTAGCTACAATACTGCAGTTGACTTACAAGAAGTCCACCACAGATTGTGTAAATTTTCCCTAACTTAGCAAGGAGCAAACTTTACAAAATTAAGCTTGAAACTACCTGGCAAATCATAGATGTGTGAAACCCTTACACAGATAAACAATGTGTGCCTTAGGGGAGGATTTCAAAAGTCAGTGGTAGATGGAACATAATTTTATTGTTGATAAAGATCACCCCCATCCCAAATTAAAAAAAAAAAAAAAAAAAAAAAAAAAAAAAAAAAAAAACTCTGTTAAATGTAATTATAATATTACCTTAAAAAAACAATTTCAGCATCCTTGTTTCTCATACATGACCAAAAGATATCTTAAATGAAAATTGATTTTCAGTAACTTTTAAAATAACTTTAATAAAATAAAACAAAATTCAAGATTAAATTCTGTTCTGACAAAAATTTGGCCATTGTTGTCATGTCCATTTTTAATTCATCATAAGAAATTAAATTAAAATTTTTTTTATGCTTTCATTCCAGTGGTTCCATCATTTCTAAATTGTTGAATAGGGTTAAATATTAAAATATTGTTTATTCAAAATGTGAATATACCATAATATTCTGTTATTTCTTTATAGGGGCAATTTAAATAATTTTTTTTCCTTTGAGGTAGGGCTGGAGCAAAGTTGAATATATTATTGATTTCAAAATTTTAGAATATAAAAGGTTAGGGAATAATTTTGAGAAACCTCCAGTGTTTATCTTAATGTTTTCTAATGAATAAAAATTCTAAGATTAATTTTAGGCCAGAAATGATAAGTGGCGATTCATTTTTTGAGACGAAGGTAAGATATTGCAAAGTCAACTGATATACCACTTAAGAGAACATAAGCCCCTTTTAAGTTTACCCCTATTTTATGCCTGAAAATAAATCAAAATAATTACAGAATTTTTCTTTTTAAGTCTAATTTTACATAGGCTGAGTTTTATAATACATACATACATGCATCTTTATTTTCAGTAAGTGTGAAAAATCTAACTTGTCAAATGGGAAGGAAAGTTAAGTACATATTTTAAATATCCTTTTGTTCGATTATTTTTTAGAATTCTATTTATGAGATTTATGTTGATCCTTTAATGTATATTTCTCAAAGTGTGGCCAATCATTATTCCTATTTGTTGAGCCATAATTTTTAGGTAAAAGAAAATGACTTATTAATTTTTCTCTTAAATATTAATTATCCAGTATTTAAGTAATTTATAAGAATTGAAAACTGCATAATAAGAATAATGGATATAATTTTTTACTTTCCTTTTATAAATTTATAACTTTTTACCTGTGAAATTGATTGCTTCAGTAACTTTTTTTGCTACAGTCTTAATTTTGTTTTAACATTACATAAATGTTAGGGTGTTTACGATAAGAAGTTCCTTTAGATTTATTTTAATGGGGGCTGAGAGTTTAAATTTTTTTTTTATTTTGCTAATCAAACGTGTTGGCTCTTGTAAAATTGTTTTAATTCCTTAACATGCTGATTGTGCATTTGTAAAACTTGATTATTTTACTAATAGAAATTACTGACATTGGTCACTATTGGATATTAAATATCTTATTATTATTAAATATATTGGATATGATTCTATCTTTTAACTTTTTTTTAGTTTGAAAAAAAATTGATTTTGTTTCTTTTGTAGAGAAATGTTGAGTTTATGTATTTAAATTAAAATAAAATAGCACAAGATGATTGTTTTAGTTTGTCTAATTATTTAGAATTTAATTCTTTATTTAGTCCATGCTATTTATATTGTTTTTGACTCTTGTAATATGATTAATTGCGGTGTTATTATATAAGATAAATGACTGGTGTAACACCATCTTAGCTTTTCAAGTCGTTTGGTTAGCTGACCTCATGCCTTGTTACTTCCTGCTTTAGTATTATCTATATGTAAGGTAAAACAGTGCTTTCTTGAGACCAGCTGTTGTGACAGCGATTAAGAGCCCAACCCTTCTTTGTTGAAAGTAGACTTTTAATCGCTTATTATGATTAAAATACTCAAGTAAAATCTGGACATGGTCTGTTAAAGAATAACTTTTATTCACTTTCCACTAATCCACATCGTAAAATAAGATCACATTAATGAAAATGTACATAGTTCTTATAAAGAACATGTGTACAAATTTTTTAGATTTAAAATGGCCAGATGATTGACGAAAATCCATTAAAATCCTAATGTTGGTACATCAGTATTTGAGCTGATCTGCATCGGCCTGGCGGTAGAACCTGAGACATGTTTTCGTGTTATCATAGGGTAAACACTAAATTGCTTAAAACGATAATTATTTTTAATATTTCTTTATGTATTTGTGGTTTCCCTTTTAATTAATTTCATGGTAGATTTTCTTTAAGTAATCAATATTATTTTATAATAGCCAAACGTTTTAGCTGGCTTTGTGTTGATTTAAAACTTTCTTTACAGCGCTTCATGTATCCAGAGACATAAAATTAGTCATATTTTGAACCTACAGATACGCTTAAATTGAACGCTTGTATTAAATAATTTTGGTGTCCAACCATTAAGAAAGTATAGATTTTTTTTTTTCATTTCACTTACATGAGATGGCATGAAAGCCCTTTTGATATTGATACCAATATTTTGGTGGTTGCTTAAAAAAACTAAATGTTTTCCCCCTTTCATAATTTAACTAAATTATTTGCGTTACCGAAATTGATTATCTCGGTGCATATGTTAATTCCGCGGTTTAAAAAGTTTGCGCAGAAAAAGAACTGTTTGAAAAGGGCGTGAAATTGAAATTTATGAGCAGTTGATTAGCATAAAGTGACTTCCCTCTCTTTCTCGCGTACCTTTACTGCTCATTGGATCTTGACTTCGTTTTGTTTACCTCTCTACTGGATGAGTTGTGAAATCACTTTCAGTCAAGGACGTTGAGAGATTCGAGCGTTTAATTCTTTCTGATTCATGATTTTGACTTCTCGACTTCGAAGATCTCCAACCTACGTCTTTCAAGTTTCCTTGTATATTTTTAATTAGTTTCCTTACTGTTTGATTTTAATGTATGGAGACATTATTTAAGGAATATATGTCATGCTTTTCTTTAAGAGAGATAGTTGTAACTGGATATTACATTTTGAATCGATTCTCGAACTACTTTGAAATAATAGATATTCGATCTGTCATGTTTTAAATAAAAATTTTAAAACTGTAAAAGATATGTGTCCATGTTGTTTGTCTTTTCAATATCGTAATATAAATCTAAAGCATTTTGCAATTAACATTTGTTAATCTTGTATAGATCAAGCGAATTCTTGCCTTTATTTTAAATTTATGCTTTTCAAAGTAGCATATTGTGTATGTAAAATAAAGTTCTTAAAACTTGCAGAAAATGTCTTCAAAACCTGTTCCTTTTTGGATTACTTATAATCTCCTAATGCTTTCTACCATCTAGTTCAGTGCTGGGCAAACTTTCTTGGGAGCGGGCCAAAAGACCAAAGAAAAAATTTAGCTGGCCATTATAATTTATTCTGAAACTTTAAAAACAGTATAATATTAATGTGAGCATGAAACTGTTATTTTAGAAGTTCCTTATATTCATGCTTGCACTGCGATGTACTTATTCAGAAAATGAATGCTAAACCCACATCTGCTACTAGTGTATTTCTAATATATTTCTTTAACAGTACTTTTGTTTTCTTATTCAAATACTGCATGATATAGACGGTTTCATGGAAATATGACAAGAAGCACCATAAGATCTTAATTTCTTATATATGTCTTTCGTTATCTTACAATACTCCAGTCTCACCAGAAAAACTTGTTATTCTTTCTTTTCAAAAGTTGCCACACCAAAAAAGAAAAATTAAAATAAAGCTAATGACAAACGATAATATTTTTGAAGCAAATATTAAAACCATTGATGTACGCAACACGTACCTAGCAACGGTGTGGCCAGTGGAAACTTGGATTTACTTGAAAATATTTTTGGGAAATTATTCGGAGACAAGGTGCTAATTTATATACCCATAAAATAATATCGATTTAATATACTTTAAAACTAACTTGACTAGCTTTTTATTTTAATGTTATGGAACTAGAAATATTTATTGAAACTCACTGCATTTAATTCTCCTTTATTATGAAACGAACACCTCTTTATCCTGTTTCTTTTTATTATATACTGATACTTGATTGTGTTATAATTAAAATAAAAATTAATTAATATATATATATATATATTATATATAAACACAGTGCAATCAGTGGCGATATACGACGGCATAAATCGTCCCGAAGATGCAGTGACCATCGAAAATTATCTGAAAATTTAGACACCAGATGTGTATAGGTTAAATTTTTATACACACATATATGCATACACTTGGCTAGAGCTGATATCTGCGCAGAGCGTGCATACAAGCAGGCGGCCAAATTTCTAGAGCTGGCACAGAAGGAATGAATAACACTGAAATATGCTAATTAAACCTAATAAGATGGAAAATTTTCACTGAAAATATTTATTGAGAAAAATTATTTTCTCTCCTTTTTTCCCCCGTCTGGGAATGATTGTTATTATAAATGGGTTAGTTTTTAATGAATACTGCTTCACATATCCTATACTATAATACGAGGAATGGTTGTCAAGTCGAAAATCGCCCCAGAATTAATAAACTGTAGTAAACTTGGGGATCTGGGATTTTGGGTCACGAGGAATCGATTGGCATCGGTTTTGACGCGCTAAGGTCACGTAGTTCGGCGCTACAGATAGGGCCGGGTTCGAACCCCGGTGCGGGCAAACTTTTTTCTCATGCATCCAAACCAAGTGAAAATTGGTACCCGGGGGGTTTCGACCACGAGGAATCGATTGGCTGTAGTTCTGACGAATTAATAATAATAATAATAAAAATTTTATTGATTTGTCTTTATTCCTTGATATCGGTTTCCATTTTTATTTTCTATCAACTCTAAATATTAAATTAATGTAGCAAAGTATATATAACACATAAACGATATAGTAAAAAAAAAAATAATGCAAACAAAAATTTTGAAAACCAACCACAAAAAATTAAAAAATAATGCTTCACTAACGTGCCGAAACAACCTCGCCGTTCAATTTTCAAAGCCACACTAAACACAGAGCATATAACTTATCAAAGTCCGTCGCCGCGTTAGTGCGTCGTCGGCATACCAGGAATTGCCGCTCTGACGCGCCAGTGCGTCGGTGGCAGCGAACGTGTTAAGGAACTGATTTCGATTTCAAATCACCGTCAACAAAGTTCGACATTTCAACATTCATCAGATTTCAAGCTACATTTTCAAAAGGCAGAACGCACCTCTACATGAAATGCTTCAAGGAGCCGGAATTTTGGGACAACAAGCGATCAACTCAATTATACCCGCAAATGGACAACTAGAAGATACCGTCATTGTCAGAATGCTTCTCCATTCAACACACTTCAATCTTTACACTGCTCACTTTGTACCATTTGTTTAATTGTATAATTTTTTGTTATCAATTACATTTTATTTTTTATGACTTTTCAAACTTTACCTTTGTATAGAATAATTCCCTTTCCAAACAACTTTGTTTAGAATAGTTTACAATGGTGCACTTTAACCGGTTATCTTTTCACTAATGGTTTCACAAATTTTCTTATGGCATGTATTGTTTTGATAAATCACAATTGAAAATTTAAATCTTCGAGTTAGCTTCGATACCTGTTTTCTCCGAGCGGAGCTCGGTCACCCGGTACTTTTATTTAAAAAGAGATTTCTTTGCAATATATTAAGTCATTTTTAAACGAAATTGGACTTAAAAATAATCCAGAAATGACAACTAAAAAAATCCAAACAGTTCTCTAATAAGGGGTAAAATGTAAGGTATAATGTATAATTTTGATAGCAAATTGTAATGTTTATCTCTGTAGATAGTATTATTAGCGATTGAAAAGAAATTATCTAAAAATTTATTATATAATCATTATCAGATATTTATAAAATTACAAATAAAGAAAAATACAGTTTATGGGTGCATTTTTTTATTCTTTGGTCTATTTTAATAAACTTTAAATAAATATAGAAAGTTTATCATTTTTTTAATTCCTAGTCATTGAGGAATTTTCACATTTTCTAATTTTATTTTTAAACGATAGAAAACAAAGTTAGAAGAACAGTGCTCCTTTTTTTGATTTTATTTCCTAATTAGTGATTTCTAATGGATTTTATATCGCACTGTTTACCGGCGTAAGAAAAGTAGCATTTTCGAGAGCTTGGAGTAGGGTTTATAAAGGGGGGGGGGAGCAAGACACGCAGGGGTTTCGTTCTTGATCGTAGATGTGAAAACACCTCAGAATATTCTGGGGTTATAAGGGCTTATGGTTATATACTTACCTCTATTTTTTCTATGTATCGAATTACAGATTGTTTCGATAGTATACATTTGTTAGCAGATTTAGTTTACTTTTTCCTTATATCATTATTTTCGTTTAATCTTCTTTGTCACTGGTTTTTTAATTTCCTGTCACTCAAACTCGTTGGTATATTGAATGCTTAACTTAAAGAAAAATTAATCCAGGTCCAGAAATCTACAGCCTGGGTTCCGACGAACCCTAGAGTTTCCGGAACTTTGACAGGGGTTTCGCAAGTGATTACCATCGATTCAAAATCTTTTTCAAAACTGTTAAATCTCCGAACTTAACAAATTGATATATCTACTGATTCTCATTTGACACTAAAATTTAGTCAAGTTAATGTTATATAAGAACCACAATGGCGTTGAGGGGTAGCGCTTTGCTCTCCAGCGACACATGTCCGAGGTTCGATCCCCGTGCTGGTCAAGGTTAATTCTCCCTTTCATCCCTTCAGTGGGTAGACAAACTGAGGACCAAGCATGTTTGGGAACTAAACACTGATGATTCCACGTAAGGTTGCCCACCTAGCTGGAACCATCCCAGGGCTCTTGATCTCATATACGGAGATTGGCCCCTGCCCCAAGTTGGGCTGTTACGTTTAGTTTAGTTCAATGTTATGCATTTTAGGACTCGCAGATCTGTGAAACATCTAATGTCATTTGGTTCAACGAAAAATCTTCTCTGTATGCTGCAGCACGAAATACAGAAAAAGATTGGACGCTGAAGATATTAGGTTGCAGATTTCAACAGTTATTCGAATACTCGAAATAATATTATTCGAAATAATATTAAAAATACTCCACAGCCAAACTATTAAAAGAACTCTTTTTATTAATTTGTTATTTAAAATATTTTTGAATATGTTTATTATTCATAGAATATATTAAAAACATCAGCCATCTTACATTTCAATATCTTAAAATGTTTGTATTGGGATACAATAAAGATGCTATAATAATTTTATTAATTTGAGTAGGATAAAGCTTTGATATCCTGTTTATTATGCTCTTTGATCAAGAGGTTCCTCCGAGGAAACGATAAGCTCAAAGGGGGTTTCCGAAGTTTAAAAGGCTGAATACCTTATATATGAGATCCTTTTTCATCAATATTGGCAGTTTCTTTTTGTTCACTTTACGGAAATAAAGTACAACTGAAAAAAAGATTGTGAATTTTTACATCCCCTGCATTTTTAATTTATGTTTTCGTTATTTCGCGATGTCATATATTTTCTTATGTTTATTTTGTCTGATTTATTTTATCTGCTGTACTTTTTCTCGTAAGGTTCTGTTTTTAACACCACTATTATGATTACGAAGTTGCTTAGTTTAATTTCTGTAGTGCATGGAATAAGAACTGAATATAAGTATTGTAAGTTCGGTGTCCTGCATAATACCCATTATCATTCAGTTCTAATACTATTCAAATGTCTGTACTCGTTATCACAAAACTGCTCTTTAATGTTGACCTAATGGGTAAGGCGCTCTTCGGGACCGGTGTACTGTGTTCGAATACCACTGCGGACATAGCCGTTCGGAATCATCTTTAAGTATTTAATCTGTCTCATTAGCCGTTGTATAGCAAAACAAACTGTAGCACTCAAAAGCAAACTGTTGTTCCTACCGAGTGCTGTCTACGTCGCTTTCTCGAGATTAAGTTGAGTCAGTACCTACCATACTGGATTTCTCACGCTCATTGTTAATCTGTGGGGGAAAAAAATAAAATTCTCACTGCCTGGCTCGCATTTTAAGTATTTTTTTAAGTACACACACACTACGTGAGGGAACAACAAATATTCTAAGATGCTATCTTGTTTTGAAATTTAATTTCTTAAACGTTCTTATTTCTGTTTGGCACAGTGTATCAATACTTTTTACAAATGTTTAAATTCAAATGTAATTTTCTTGGTCTTCTTTATTAAAGGGAAATATAGTATCTTAAGGCGCCTCCACACTATGGTCCACTGCAAGCCATCACCACCCTCTGGAGGGGCTTTGGCTTATCGTGGCCGATGGCGGCAGACGATAAAATGGCCTTGGCGGACGATGGCTTCGGAGGCGGTTTTTCTCCAAAGATCAAAGGCAGCCAGATGCGCAAATAAAGTGCGCAGTAGACCTTATGGACGAATCAATGCTCTCAGCTCATTTAGTGGCCCAGCGTGTGGATGCGACCCGTGCACCATCGTTCGAGGTCACCATCAGGAAGTAGTGAACAACTGGCCATAGTGTGGAGGCTACATTAGACCATTTGCTGTTATATCACGTGGTGTGATTTATTTTAAAGAATTGTCAAAATGGGAGCAGACCAGACTGGATTTAATATTCCCCATAGATCAACATTCACCGGGAGGTTGGGTTTGGAGCGACGTGGCGTATTTTTATATGGCACGAGAGCTATTGAGACCGGAATCTGCTGTTTAAAGCCGATTACGAATGGCGACGAATATCCATGCCATCGGTGGGATTCGGCGCATGATCTCAGACTCCGAAGAGCAGCGCTCTACCCGTTCGACCATTGAGCTTGAGGAATCCAGCATTGTAGGTAATACTATGACCCAACTTAAGTATTACTGAAACAGGTTGAGATTTCCAGGTTGAGGCATTCACACAGTGGGCCACTAAATGAGCAGAGCGCGTGTGTGTATCCATAGAATCTACTGCGCATCTTGGTAGCGCATGCTGGTTGTCGTTGATCTTTGGAGAAAAATCGCTTCCGAAGCCATCGTCGACCTCGACAAGCCATACCCCCTCCAGACGGTGGTAATGGCTTGCAGTGGACCATAGTGGGGAGGGGCGTTAAAACAATTTTAAGAACATGGAGGTAATTTCAGTCTAGGGTGTCATTTTTAATTTTGAAAACACACTTGCTGGCTACTTTATCTGAGTCAAATTACGGCAAATTTGTCTGCGGTTGATTTTGAAAGCAATGTTTGAAATAAAAGGAAAAAATCGTTGAAAATCTTTATGTAGCCTCCACACTATGGCTAATTGTTCTCCACTTCTTAATGGTGACCTTGAACTATGGTTCACCGGTTGCATCCACACGCTGGGCCACTAAATAAGCCGAGTGTGTAGATTCGTCCGCAGGGTCTACTGCGCACTTTAGTTGCACATCTGGCTACCCTTCATCTTTGTGAAAAAACCGCCTCCGAAGCCGTCGTCCGCGAAGGTATTTTATAGTCTGCCAACATCAACCGCGATAAGTCATACCCCGTGGTAATGACTTGCAGTGGACCATAGTGTGAAGGGGTCTTTACAAAAAATAAATGAAATAAACCAATTAGAATCTTAAAAAATAGATTCGAGAAGTTTTGAAGGGTGTCACTAAGAGTGTTTACCAAATCTCAAGCATGTAGAATCACCATCTAAGGGCAATCGTGTTTACGGACAGACACTTGTCTTTATCATCGATATTAATTTTCAGTAGTAGTTGTCGCTACAGCAGAAAAAATATTTGGAAGTTTCGGTCCGGACAACTTTAAAATTTGTCTGTATTTCAAGACTTTTTTTTTTTTTATCTTACACATTCCTGAGTCTGTGCACTGGAAATAAATTTGGGGCTTTTACACTTTTTTTTCTCTATATATTGGGAATTATAAATGCCACAAAATATCTGGATTTTATGACATTTTTGTATTTAAATGCGAGCCAAAGTAAGTGTTGCACATGTAATTCGTAAGTAATTATGCTATAAAAACTATCTAGTTAAGGGGGTTTATTTGTTATATTTATCTTGTGGTTTAAAATATTGCCTAGAGATTACGTAATTTCACTATTAAAATCATCGGAAATTGTTATATAAAAAAAGCTTGTACACAGCTGATAGGCCTACTTAAAATGTGGACATAGAACTTTTTTTAAAAAAAGAGTATTGAATTCCTTTTCAGCGCATCTTGCGTCATGGAATTCCATTATAAGAAAACAACATCGATTGCATGTCTGTCACGTGTTTTTATGTGGAATTGGATTTTTATTTGTATGAGACTGATGCTATCGTTTTCTTTTTTCTCTAGCTTACAAACTTATTAGGCGTGAATTTGAGGGGAAAAAAATGCATTTCTTGTCGGCTTCTCTCCCTCTGTTTTTTCTTCTTGCTGCAGATGTGTTATGCATGCTATTCAAACGTGTTTGTTTTACTGGACTTTTCGTGCGTCCTTGCAGCTGCATCATGCATGTAATTGATAGGTGAGATCAGAATTTTGAAGCAGCTCAAAAAGCGCAGTTATTTTTAGAATCTGATTTACGTTTTTACATTTGTTCCGAATTTCCTATGGTAAGCTCACCCGGAGGGAAGCATTATTGGAAGCTATTGAGGCGCCGCTTCCCTGACAACCTGACAAGTTTTAAACTTTTTATGTAATTTTATTTTTAATTTCGTGCTCCTTATCTCCCGCAATGTGCGCAACCCCCAACTCTCCGTTCTCATCTGTTGAATGCACGCGCTACATTTAATCTGTTAGCGATATTATGCTGCTAGTAGCATGGGGCGCGCATCTGTGATTATATCAGGAAGCGCACAGTCGGAGCGCTTTTGCAGTGAGCTAAAGTATGTTTCTGTTGTATGGGAATACCTTTTGTTTCTCCAGTTTAGTAAAAATACTGCATTGAATGTTGTTAAAAACTAATTTGTAATACAGTTTTAGTAACTGTACATTGAAAAAAAAAAGTTGAATTCTACTAGTTATAAAATGTAATGTATAAATAATAATAATAATAATAATAGTAATAATAATAATAAATTAGTGTAAAGTTAAAAAGAGAGGAAGACAATTTCATCTCTTGCTGTTTAATTTTTAGGTTTATGAAACACTAGCGTGCTTTGTCTACTTGCAGACGTTTAAAAAATTATTCATTATATTTGGGAAAAATTACTCATTCCCCCCAAAATAAAATAGAAAAATACAGCGAAATAATCTTTCAGATTCAGTTGTGCTCCTACAACTACTACGTAGCCGTTCATTGTGTTTAAATGTTTTTCATATCTATTCTTCAATGCGTCATTCGTTCTTCTTTCTTTGTGCATACTTCATAATTTCACCTGGGGATGCAAAGGCTGTTGCCAAGCAAACAATCTTTAATCAGCGTTTTGGAAAGGCAATGATCCCAGATCTTGATTACCCTAGAAATCTGTCCTCTAATTGCAAGGCAATGTCCTAGCCACTTTAAAGGCATGAAAATATCTTTAGACAATACCTGATCCTATCCCACCTGCAGAAATTGTCCAAACTCCATTTCCTCCGGACCACATCTGTAACTGTCAAGCTGCTATAGCCTCTTTCTTCCAACTTGGTTTATCACAAGTTCTTTACAGTCATCAGAACACACGACCCTTGTCATCAAGGCTTTTGGAGACATTTAGCAGAAATTGACAAAACAACAAGCCTGTAATGCTTCAGTTTTTTTGTCAATCCTTTAAGCTCCAATGTTATAGTTTGATTCAACATCCTCATTCTTTTGGAGCAAGTGCATTTAAGAATTACTGTTCACACCTGTTTAACACAATTGAAATTGCTAATACTTTTTTCATCGATCTCATGGGAATCCGTGTAAGCGAGAGTTCACTGTATTTAAGGATAAATCAAAAGTAGAGAAGCTATAAAGAACAGATATAAAGAAACTTTTATGCTATTGTATATGCAAATGTATTTCAATTTATCAAATAAATTTTAGGGATTCTTAATCTTAGATTCCTTATCAAATTATGTATTCGTAATGGCTTACAATTAACCTTTTTCTGTTTCGTTTTTACAGTAGTAAGTTTTCTTTAATTTATACAAATTTAGTTCGAAAATATCTTTTTTTTGTGTGTGCTGTTTGTTGATCCAAATCATCGTTTTAGTGCGGTTAACCTTTATACATGGCGGTAAAATATTTATATTGCTATCCAATATAAACACGCAAAATTTCAATAAGATTTAATACAAATGTCAATTAGTGGTATGTTTTCTTTATTATATCAGCAAGCGTACTATAATTTTTTATAAAAAGTTAAATTCTTTGGCTTAGAAGTACAATGTACCTCAATCCTAGCAAGTTCCCTGGCGGATAAGTAGTTCTAATATTCTCTGTTAAGACGAGCATTCTTAATTTTTTACCTGAATATTACAGAAAAGAAAATTGGTAAATGTTTTTAAAAATTGTAATGGAAATATATGTTGAAATTCCAATGCTGAAAACTATATAATAAAATGTGAGAACCGTAATATACCGTACAATATATTTATTTTCTCCAATGTATCGGGCATTCTACTTATTTTACAGGTGGGACACATTGTTTTGTTTAGAGAAATATCACACTTATTCGAATTTCCTTATTTTTTTCACTTGTGAATTTTATTTTTGTTAATTTTTAATGATTTTAATAATAAAATCTTTTGAGCCGCGGTAGCTCAGTGGGCAAAGGCATCGATCTCATTACCGGAGGTTTACAATTTCGAAGCCCGAGCCAGCCAAAGATATGCCGTGTTCGTTAATGGCGTCTGGAGCGTGTAAAATAGGCTCATATTCACAATGTCTTTTACGTTTCCAAAAGACGCCTCTGCTGAGGGTCTTCTGTTTGATCCCTGCTTCTAAATTACGAGGACTTACTTTGTTATTCCGTCTTGGAGAGTAATGTTAGCCGTCTGTATGGGGCTCCAATAAGGCAATTTGTTGCAGCGTCACGAACTCCTATAATGCCCTTCCCATTCATTTTCATGTTTACAACAGCCAGTAGACAAACAATAAACTGCCCTTCCGTTTGAAACTAAAGCCAGAATTGTCATAATTTGAGAATTTGCCCTACTGCTTGAAATCGCCTTATAATAAAAAATGGCCAACTATTATCTGTTGCTCCGTAGTGGCGAATGCTACGAGAAAGTGCTCTCGCATTGGAAATACACCCTTTTCAACTATCAGTTGATAATTTTTTATCCAATAAAATTGAAATATCCATCGCTTTATTTCATCTTTTTTTATTTTTGAAAAATGTACTATACGATTTGTATTGCGTATTTATATACGTCATCATTTAATTTTGATTTCATGCAGTGTGGAGGACTTCTAAAATAAATTCCACAGTTAATTGGTAAAAACTTTTCAAAAAGTTGACCGGAGAGAAAAAAACATAAATAAAATAGGTGAAAATAAACCATCCATAAAAATTAACCGTAAAATCATTTTTATACTGTATTTATAAATATATTAATATATTCTATTTGCTTCTTTGATCTCGTGAGTAATTAAAATTAATGTGTGTATTTATCTTTATATCGTATGTTTTTGTTTCAGCTCATCTACTACCCGCATCAAATAAACATCGTTCGAGATAACACTCACGCCTGGCAGAAAAAAGATGAAGCTACGAATTTTATATCTCCAGTTTTAGGTATGCATAAAAATGTGGTAAACGAAATTGATTTCATTCATATTATTACCATATTATAATTTAGTGCACTCTAATCGCCTAAACTTTAAATGTTTTCAACTAGCCTTATATAAACACCTTCTCGCATTTAAAAAAAATAAATAATATATATATATATATTCGACTTTATTGCTAAAAGTTTGTAATTTATTACTTTCTTCTAAAGCTTGCTTGCCTTCAATTATTTCATGCTAAATAGCTTGTTCTCGCGAAAAATATATATTCAAGGGTACTTAATGCATATTTACAATTTATTAATTCCTTTTTGCGAGTAATTCGTCGAAGTGTTTGTGTTATATTTTGAAACAGAACAATAAAATGGCTACGGCGTACTTATTTTTCCTCTATCTTAATTTCGAATTTTTACTTCTATTGTGTCAGTTAAATAATTAGTGGAGGGGTGTGTGTTTAAGTAAATAATGTTTTGTATTAAGCTATATCTCTGAATAGCATCGAACCTGCTTTAGAGTTGCAGGGTGTGCCTGGAATTATTTTTAATAATTGACTCGTTTATGCGTCCTATTTGTATAGCTGAACGAAAAAAATTTGTATCCAGTATACCATTAAATGGATTTGCGATGATATTTGTAGTTGATGGCGTCGTGGAAGTGATACTTGGCCTTCGTAGGGGTCCTAACTGGCGGGATTCTTGGCTAATTAAAAGTCGAGCGTGAATCATCCTATGGAATATTGTTAGATTCGTAACCTTGAAGCCTAATGAAAGTTATGAAAAATAATTCCATCTCATAAAACGAGGCTGTTTGTTGTATCTTATTTATTTATAATCATATTGTGTGTACAGTTTTCCTTCAACATTTTAATTATGTTGTTTGATTTTACCTGTGATGCATATTAAAGTCTGGACGGTGCTTGAAAAGATATAATTTTTTTTTTCCAATGTGGAAGTATTTATTCTTCTTTTCTATGTGAAAGTGCTTTTTTGTTGCCTTTTTCTCCCTTGCGCATAATTTATTTCCCGCAAATTTCTATAATATTAAAATACCAAAGCCATTTGATAATAAATTACAATTTCTTTTCTATAATGTTATTATAGAATGTGTTTTCCTTTGATTGTTATTTTAATCTTTATTTTGAAGTAATATTAATACCAGTATAAATCTTTAATTTTTTGTTTATTATATATTGTCGGATCACATTCCAATATGCATAAAGAGTAAAATTTAAGAATGCATAACGTGTATTCAAAAAGTTAAGTAACGCAGCGTCACCGAAGCGAAAAGTTATTTAGATTAAAACTAATAAAGAATTGTAATGTTTAAATCTCCATTACTATGTTGCCATGTCAGTACATGCATCGTTTTTATCGTTTGTCAATGGTGAATGAATCCTGTTAATAGAATAAATGTTTAACTTTTTTCATTTATTACATTACGTAGGTTTACAGTAAAATATACAATAAAATTTGAAAATAGAAAAGAATAAGAACATTATAGATTGTAATGACTAGATCTAGACTGCTATGATGTCGTATCAGTAGTTGCTTTTTATTTTTTTTTCTTTCAACTGATTATCAACCCTGATATTTTATTATGTCGCCTGGTTATGTTGCTTCTTCAACTTTAAAGGCCCCATCACACGTCAACCTGTACTCATTGAAAAAGTAACAGATTCAGTTTATGATTTCGATTTTTGATGAATAATGTGAGGATTTCTCGTGTGATAGCTTAACATTTTTAACAGATTTAATTTATTTCATGTTGGCTTGTGATAAGGCCTTTACTCAGTTGAAAGGAATTTATCAACACTTCAACCCGGCCTGAGCTTTACGGAACGGAAAGGAATAACTGTAAAAATTTATCATAAATTGAATTTGTTGCTCTTTCAACACACATGTAATTAAAGTGGGGCTGAACCTACCATATTGGATTCCTCTCAGTGTTAATCTATGGGGGAAAATATGTACAGTGGACTCCGCTTAATGTGATCGCGGTTAATGTTATCAATCGCTTATTGTTATCGAAATCGCTTGGTGTGATCTTCTCTATTCATTTGTATGTTAATAAAATTATCGCTTAATGTCATCGTTACATCGGTTAATGTTATCAGTTTAACTGGCAAGGAAATATTCACAATGTATTCAGAACTAACCCAATCTTTTCTTTCCCTTCGCTCCTGTTTTATTTTCAGAGAATTCTCCCTCTTCCACCTTGGGAAATGATCAAAGGAGTGGGGTATTACACGTTCCTGGAATTTTTTAGAAATACACACACCCTACTGGTGGTCAGTGGTTGTCAGATAAGCAGAAGGCAACATATTCTGAGAAGGAGTGTATTCACAATTTATGCCTTGCTCTCTTACAGCCAGCTTATCGATGTGGAAGCCAGAAAGCGAAAGGATTTAACATTAAAACAAAAGATCGAAATTTTAAATCGTTATGACAGGTTACAAAAAATGAGTCAGCTCAATGCTGCAGCGCAGTTAAGCATTTCTCAGCCTCGGAATTGCATTGAAAGTGTCGATTGGAATAAAAATTGTAGACAGTCAACAATTCATCAATTTTTTTTTAAAATTATGTATGAAATTCTTATGTTTTAAAAGATAATATAAAGTACATGAATATAAGGTGAGTTTTTTTGTTTTATTTTGAAATCTAGTACTTTTGAATTTGAGGTGGGGGGGGGGTTAAATTTATCTAATTTTGAATATCGTTTGTTGTTATCAATTGGTTATTGTTATTAAAATCAGTGTCCCAAACTGATCACATTAAGCGGAGTTCACTGTAATTCCCTCTGGCCTGCTTGCTTTAAGAATTAATCAAAGTACATGCATACATACCTAAATCTTAAACATATATTCATAGTTTTGCATGCAAACAGTCATAAAACAGATCAGCATCGCTACGTAATTTCCTTGTGTCTTGAAAAATATATTTTACAAGCATATAGTGTCCTTTAATTTACGCTAAGTTTTTCCAGGTTTGAATTTGCTGGGTAAATATTAGAGCATATTTAAATGGCGCTGCAGTATTTACCAGGCGACTTTAAAATAATTTTACTCATAACTAGGAAAGTAAAATACAGAAATTGGAATTATGACATCCTTTTCTTTTTCTTTTACAATCAAGCACCAATCTGGGCCTGTATGGCCGTGAGGCCCTCCAGGATTTCCCCGACAGTGGTGGGCAGATCGCAAGTACTGGACCACCCCACTCGGCCATCCCCCTTTTAAGTGTCCGGTGCTCACCCGTCCCGTCACTGGTGAGCGAACCCAGCAGAGTAGCAGTCATTAGTGGAATTTGGAAGGCTACTAGATGTTGTAGTGGACATCTTGGTGTCGCCGGAATTAGTGAACTAGGCGGAAAGAAAAGAGGGCTGCTCTTGTAGCTTGATGAATTTTGCTCGTTGCACTTCGGGACGGGATCTGGATGGCTTAAAAAAGGAGCAGGAAATTTTGAGAAGTCGTAGTCCTGGGCCTTGGAACCATCGCTCGTGAGTTATTGCAAAGGAACTTTGGTCCACTCAGCTGAAACCCCGTGACTCGGCTTACTTAAAAATACCCACTGGAACCTCGCATTAGTTCCAGGGGCGAAAAAGCGAGACCTTAAATTAAAATTAGATAATATATAAAATAAAAAAGGGGAGGCGCTAAAGGCATCATAAAAAATGGTCGAGATATAAGAATGTGGTTCTTCCCTTTGGCTGGGCTGCAAAAGTTTGCCCAGGGGGTTGCAACTTCTGATTTATGCAGACCTCATTGCCGAGTCACTCATTCAGTTTTTCTTTTACAAACATAAATACCTTATATGAAAACAAAATTCGAAAATGTATGCCAGAGTCAGTCATTTATAAACTACCATTTTATAGTAGTGAATGAATTAATCTTTCTAGCTTGTTCAAACCTTCTTCCTCATTTATAGTCATGCACCGGAAGTTTTGTCTAACTCTTGTGCCAATAAATGATTTTACTCTTTTCATGTTCATAAACGATCTTTCATCACTCGTAGGGAAAACTAGTAATGTGCACAAGTTTTTATAGGCTTCGAAAGTTTTGCAATGTATACATTTTGTAAAATATTTCGGGGGACCCCTATTATAAATGCACCCTTGAAACAGGGACTTGCTGTTTAACGCCGCTTTGGAACAATTACGAAAATACTAGCTAACAGTGGTATTCGAATTCTCGAAATCTGGTACCGACAAGGAGTGCCCTACCCATTCGGCCCATAAAATTATACATATAACACAATTTATTTACTGACAGGAATCGAACAACGACGGATTGTGTGAGATCTTAATTATTCATACAGTTCAGTGCTAGATTAAAAAAAAAATCTATGTCCGTTGAAACCGAGAGTAGCTTTAATTTATCTATTATCTACTCTTAATTGTAAACATTTGAAAAAAACTCGAGGAAAAAAATTAACAGAATAAAGTGGCAGGGGTGACTAGTAGAATCGAAAGTGCTTTGTCAGACGAAATTACGTTACCAACAGACATGCAAGTGTATGTATTGTTAATGAAAGTGGCAATCTAATGCGTAATCAACTGAAATAGTGTATCCTCCAATTCCTGACTGCGGTTTTTTTTTTATTTCAAAATGTCAGTTTGTTCTATGTCGTGTGCTACTTTTACATTTATTAGACTATTTGTATGAAATATGCAGAGCTGGAATGTTTATTATATATTATCTATTATTGATAATCTTTACCGCATAACAATATACAACTAATACAGTATAATAATATTCAAAATTCTGCTCTGCCAATCTCCCTCGGCGATGCTTTTTATCTGTACGCGATATTGTGGATCACCAAAATATATCCTGAATATCCCGCCCATATACCGACGTAAAACGGTATTTCTTCCTAGTTACCCATTTGTTTGACGTCGTCACGTATTTACAGGCGTACTGTCAGCCTGTAACTCAATCAGTTAAGTCATCGATCTCGTTATTGGGTGTTAGCAGGTTCGAGGTGCGAGTCAGAAAAAGATCTCCCTTGTTCATTAATAGGGCAAGTAAAATAGACTCGTGGCAATGTCCTCCAAGTTCCCAAACGATAAATTCTGCATATGGCAGACCCAATCTCCTCTGTTTGGTGCCTGTTCCTAAATGACAAGGATCCCTTCTTGAGGTTAAGTCAGTCTTCAGGCCTCGTGGTTCCTCGCTCAAAGTGAAGCTGAATATTGCCTTTATCTATGGACCATTCGCATACTGCTACAAGGGTCTATTGACCTGATGTAAGCTTTCCAACACTAGTTGGATGAGTAACAACAACAGGCTTATTTGATATAGACACGAGCCAGAAAATGTACCTTTAAAGATTATCACGTCTCCGTTAAGATTTTTGGTAGTATATCCCAATATATCAGCAGTAGAGTAAAAGACAAAAGTTCATTAGTGTCCTGTTCCCGCATCTTCTACTCGCTTGTATCTATTGGGATATATCAAAGATAGTGATATTCGCAATAGCTCGAGTTATACGTGAACCTGTTGATATATCTCGGTTGCTTGCTGCTTGATCATTCCTATCTTACGTCTTAATATTGGAAGCTTATGGTAGTTTTGTTGAATATCTCGATATTGTTAGTCTTTCAAAATTAGTCCTATCTTTTTTACTCCTAATTTAAAGTAGTATCGGAATATTAAATTTCTGATATTCAGCCCTAAAGGTATGAAATGAGCTTATAATATGCATATATAAATCATATAAACAAGTGTACGACGTGGGGGTGAAGCTCATGGTCAGTTGGTGTGATAGAGCAAATGAAAACTGTTTCACTGACGGAGATTTTTACTTTCGGACGCGTTCTCATTTTTTTTTAGAGACGGGACGAATTGCGAGATCGTCTACGAACAATCGAAACTCTGAAGACCTTATAACACATCAACATGTACGTGTTAGTTTGATTCCTTTTGCTGGTAAAGAATATGCAGATTTGTTATGTAACAGCGAAACATTTCAAACAGATTTATTTTAGTTGAGGTTGACGTGTTGTAGTAAGGTCTTTAATCGGTTGAAAATGTTTTCCGATTAAAATGTCTCATCACACGTCAACCTAAACTAAAATAAATCGGTTTGAAATTTTTTGATATCATGCGAAAAATCAGCTGAAAAAAGAATGCTAAACTGAACTTTAATTTTTTTAACACGTACATATTGACGTACGATAAGGTAGTAAGAAAATCTCCTTAGTCAAATCTTAAAATTTTTTAATTTTTATTATCCGAAGTTTATGTGCAATTATAATATGTGAATCTGATCAAACTATAAATGAAACTTTAATAGAAAAAAATACTTCATACTGTCATTCGATATGGATTCTTAGAGTCGTTTGTGATAACTGTAGTATTGAATAATAGAAACCATCAACAAAACCATCTTTTTAAACTCGTCATGGAAAATAGCATCAGGTATGATAAGTTGTGGATCTTTGATACGATAATATAGAAGATTTCGATGCGAGAGTAAACTATTTAACAAATAAGTTGTCAAACCTTTGTTGATATTTATTAAAAACATCCCCCCCCCCTTACACATACAGATAAAATAGTTTGGTGCTGTCGTATCACTGCTCCTGAATCGGTGTTTGTAGGCAGAGGATTGCATCTCTATAGAATATGTTCCCTCCTCCCCAAGTCAACGGTTTTCTGGCAAAGAATTACAAGATACATTCTTTTCTTCCCGGAAGTTTTTCAAGCTTTTAAATGGTTTTATTTTTTAAAATGACTTGGATTCTACCAATCCTAGAGAATAGGAATTTTTGTTCTCATATTATCTTTATTATTTTCCTTAAATGATCTTTATTTTTGTAATTTTTATAACATAAAATCTGGGCCAATCCTTGAACAGTTTAATAGAAGAAATAAGATTGAATATAGCGTTTTCTCTACTTTTTACCCAGTGATAAATTCAAACGAAGTTGTTTTCTTTGTGACATGTCGATATGCACACCTTAAATTAATTTCTGGGTACGCCACTGGTGGGAAACATTCGAATTCGTTTGTAGTTGTTTAGATGATTCAACCTTTATCATCCCCCGTCTCTGATACCCAGGATGAGGGACACTGTTCTATTTTCGTTCCTGGGGGGATATTCTCTATTCTTTCCGTTGCTAAGTTAACTGCTTTTCAGTGAACTTGGTTTATTAGTGTACACGGTAATTAAGGATTCATTAGATATGAATGGCATTATATTTGGAGAATTTAAAAAATAATCAGGTTTAAGGATATAACATTTTAAAGAGAGTTCAAGAACTTTTAGCTATCTTTTTTTTTATGTGAACAAGCCAGTTTAATCGAGTTAGTGCAAACAATCAGTTAGCATGTTTACGAATAATGAAAGAAAACAAGTACTCTGTATATTTAACCAATAAATTACAAATTCAGAAGGTTTTAGAACTTAAAGGGATTTTTCTTTTTAAGATTTATAAATATTGAAGAGGACAGTTATTTCTCAGTTTGAGTTCTTTTGACTTCTAACAACAAGCATATCCTTCTAACAAATATCACATACCTCCCAATTACGTCCCGAACGTAAATTTTATGGATAATCCGTAACGGTTCTTGGTTTAATACGGATAGGTCTAGAATTTTTACGATTCTAGGTGCCGGGAAAATGAAATCGAAAATTTCGAATACCTTTATTGGAAATTTTCGATTTCATTTTCAATGGATTTTTCACTTTAGTAATTTGTGAAAAATGAAAATCTTTTTAATTTCAGCAGAAATTGATATAACTGATAGAAAGATATATAAATATCCGTTTAAGAATGTATAAAGATTTTATTAATAAGTTTTCTTGGGGTAGAAATAAATACAATGAATTACAATGAGGAATTTGCACGTTTTCTAATTTTAATTTTAAACAGTTGAAGACAACAAAGTAAGCAGGACAGTACCTCCTTTTTCTTTCATATTTGGGGGCCGGATTAGTGATTTCTAATTGGTTTTATAGCGGACTCTTTAACGTCTCTCAACAAAAACGATACTTTTCCTCCGCCGAGTTTGTGACGTCACAGTTCATGAAAACACGGACCGCCTATGCTGATTACATGTTAAAAGGCAACTTTTAAATTTGTTTCTGTGTAAAGTATCGCATATAATACAAATTTTTTATTACGTCTGACATTAAAAAATCATATTCTAAATATTGTATTGTGCCACTCTAAAAATACAACAACTAATTACAATGAGAAGATATTTTTCAGCTTTTCCAAATATCCAAATACACGTAAAATCTGTACAAATGCGATGAAAAGGTATGATAAATTAAACCTCAAATTATCATATAAATAATCTCTATGGGTTTGTAAAGACCATTTTTTTTGGTAAGTAAATGCTTGCTTTTGTTAAGTATTACTAATTTAGAACAAGGGTAAAGTACATAAAAATACATTTATACCCTTAAAAGGACTGTTGATTAACTAGTGCTATGTAACCTTTAAAATTTCTAATTTTCGAGTATCACAGAGTTCAAGTAAAATAAATGTTTGATAATGCATATAAATATCGCTAAACATATAAATATCTAAAGCATTTAATTATCTAATAACCTCGGGGGAGGGGAAGATTATGTATTTTCAAGGTATTATAAATATCTTCTTCAGAGATGCATACTTTCTTAAGTGTAGTAATTCAGTTATTTTTTCGATTAAATTGGTGACTAATTTTTAAAAAAAAGTATAATATTTTAAAAATAATTAATAATGATATTACTTTAAAAATTAAATTTAATTTCAGAACCTTAAAAAATGTAAAATTAATTTTAGAAACTATATACATTTTTTATTTAATATTAAAAAATAAAATTGTATTACTTTGAATGGAAATATGACATAATTGGTATTTGACACACAAAATAAGGAAACATCTAGGAATGTTATTAAATTTTATAAGCATAATGGTAGTTTTAATACATAATTTTGATGTTTTAATCAAAGAATGATTTTTAATATATTTCAAACTTCAATATTAAAATAATTTTCAGATACTTTTTGTTTTAACCAAATCCAAATAACTTCCAATGAATTTAAGTTTAAATACCTCCTCTAAGTTTTATTTTAATATTACATCCATCTCTATTTATAAAAAACGATGCTACTACAAATGTGTGTGTATATGATATATGTATATTTATGTGACTTGTCTGTTTACAAACAGAAGATCTGTGATTAGCGTGAATGAAATATTAATACATGTTAAGTAAAATTAGATAAATATATAAATGATTTTACATACCTGTGAGTTTTAATTCTCCGTATTTCTGCTCCCATAAAATCCTCGTTTTTCCCCAAGAATGGAAACATTGACCTGCTGTCAATTTTCGGGAGGTTGTCCGACTGTCCTTTGATAAATCCAGGTAGAAAAGACATTTATAACAAATTGAGATAATTAAGCTATCGAGATCGATAAAATAAACCTTCAGGTTTAAAAAATAAATTTTGATAGATAGAAAATTTCAAGAACTTGCAAAAACAAAATCGGAAAATAGTGCGCACTTACAAGCAATAAGAAAATATTGGATATCGTGAACGATGACGTCACAACTAATCACGGAGCGTTTTGATGTCACGTGATTTTCGCTTTAAAATTAATTTTAAAAATGATGGATCCAGTTCTTTACATTTTTGAGAACATTTTTGGAATCTACGAGTCTGGAATTATCAGAAAAATACTAAGTTGTTCAAATATTCTACATGTGCAAATTCCTCATTACTTCGTTTTGTTTATTCTTGTGATCCGAATCAGATCAGATTCATGAGATTGTTCGCTCCAATGTTACACTTAATGCAAACAGGAAAGTTCCTAGCACCATTGGAAAACTGAGCGTTTTGAAATGCGCTGAAAAATCAGTCGAGTCGACGTAGTTTGGTCACTTCTCTCTCCTCTGAAACGATTGGAACACCAGGACCTTCACTAGAATACCATGGATGTGATGGTGGTTGTTTCCAAGAGATGTTTATAGAAGCCTTACTTTTTGAATATAACTCAAGGTACTTCGGAGGATCACCAATTACCTGAGTCGTGGGAGAACCTTCCTTTGTTAGTTCATCCGCAATATCATTTTATTTTAAATTCACATGGGAGGGAATCCATTGTAGATAAATGATATTAGAACTTAACAGGTATTGAGTTTTTCTTATAATTCAAATTCCTTTTGGATCCCCAAGAAGTTGCTAGTTTTGTAGGTATGTCCTTCAGCTGTTCGATAGGATCCAGATTTATCTGGGCAAATGTCTCTGTAATACAGTCCTGAGGAATACTGTTAATAATTTCAAGAAAAACCTGTCGTAATTCATGATGTTGTGAGAATATATTTGTTTGGGTGGACTATTCTGTATGTAGAAATACCTATTTAAATTGCAATTATTAGTGCCACTAAACTAACAAACTAACCAGCCGATGTATCATCTGAAAAGTTTTACTGGTGTGAAAGGTATGATATCGAGACTGCAGACGTAACATTTGATTGAAATATTCGTAAGAATAAGGGTCGTTTTAAAAGACTCTTAAAATTATATAGTTAGCGGTAACAAATCTCTTTGCATACATAAAGTGCGTAAAGCATTTTTTAAATAGGTGTTTATATTTTTTACAATATACTGTGAAATAAAGATACATTGGCTTCATAAAGGGATTTGTGCGTTATGTTGTTACACTAACATTATTCGATCTTCATTTCAATATTTCGTAAGATAAAATTTGTAGAACGACGATAGCTGTCACTTTGACCGCAATCTACTTCCGTAGACGATTCTTAAACCGATAATCCTTGTTCGTTGAAACTTGTGTTTCGTATATGATTTTGTTATTTATTCAGCGGAGAATTTATCTGGCATTTATAAGAGAATAACATTTCAAGGTTCTACTCATAACGACAGGGTAGTTAAAACGATCGCCATAGTAATTTTGAGTTATGGTCGCCTTTTATTTAAATTTGTCGGGTGTGCTTTAGGATAGTTGAAAAATCACAATTTATGGTACATTGTTGTCTGTATCATATGTAAATTTATGCTGTTACGAAGCCTAATGCATTTGGATTGAAATCTTGGCTAGCTTTAGATTTTAATGAATGAACCAAATATTTCGAAAATGGTTGCATATACACGGGAAAAAAAAAATGAAGTAAAGAACAGATAATGCTTATTTCATCAAACTGTTATGGACGAATTCATTAATAATTACTAATTTTCTCCTATATGAGAAAGTAAACAGTTTGCTGTTTTTACACACTCTATTTCTGTTTAATTGTTAATGTAGGCAAAAAGTGAAAACTTCATGTTCAGGTGACGCATAAGAGTCGAACAATGGCCGAAAAGGTAAGACTCTGCCTTTCAGTAAGCCGATATAAGCCCCTATTTTACAAAACGATTTGTCATTGTCCATGCAATGAAATTGTATTTAAAGCATAAATTTTGACCATACCATATCAAAGTATTCTCTCTTATTAATAATACTTATATTTTCAAAGCTTGGCAATAAAAGGACAAATCTATGCCAGCTACAAAAATTGCAAAAATCACACACATACAAAAAATGTTATTGTAGTGTTTTAAATTTTCTTTTCTTTAATTTCATTCATTTCCCCCCCTTTGGATTGTTACGATTCAGTCTGTTACTCTAAAATGAGTACAAGCTGAAAAATATTGGAACAAGAATTGTGTAAATTACTTTTCCTCTTACGTGATTTCAAAAATGTCTCCCCCCACTGTTGGTCGAATTTTGAATGAGTTTTATTTTTACTGAGAGGTGTAAGAAAAACTTCATTTTTTTTTAATGTCATCTGCGTTGTGGTTTTGAATTATGATAATGCTGGGATGTCTTTTTCCAAAAGGAATACGTGCATGTGGAGACATAAACTTCCGTCTTCGTTTTGAGAATTTGAGATCATATGAGTTATAACTTCCGCAAAGCGACTGTTCCGTTACGGAAGCTGAAAGTTGTTTAGTGGATGAAAAAATTGGAATGAAAAATATTTATATTGTTGACTTGGCTCAAACCACAAAAGTGAATATGTATATATCGCGGCTGTATTCAAACTTTTAGTATTATTAATATAAACTAAAATACTTAATGGTGTTTTTCTAATTTTCTATTAACACCAAAATATAATAGGGGATATTGTTAGGGGAGGGGAATATGTAGTCTCCCGGAAATATTTTCAATGTATGCATTGCAAGATTTTTTAAACTTGTTTAAATTTGTGTTCATCACTATTTTGCACTGAGATCGTTTTCAACCATGAAAAGAGTAAAAACATTCCTTTGTAATAGTACTAACTGGTCACGAAAGACTGACAAATTTAGCATTACTTTTGATGCGTATATAGTATGACAATAAATGCAGTCGAAGGTTTGAACAACTGGTGTAAAAACTAGAAAGAATTCATGTTCTACTATAAAACAATTATAACACATTGTTTTCGAATCTCACAAGGTACGTAATTTTATAAAAGAAAAATAAAAAATGTCATAATTCCTGTATCAATACTTTTTTTTTAATCTAGTTATTCATAAAATTATTTTAGCTTAAATTTGTCTGGTAAATAGAAAGCGTAAATTAAATTGGCTCCAGTATCTACCAGGCAAATTTAAACATAGTAGAAACTTAGAGTGTAAATTAGAAACCACTGGGTTTGCATATATATTTAAATACGATGAAATTACGTACAGCGATGCTGATCCTAGGACGTATACATGACTGCAATCAAAACTATGGATATATAAGACGTATGTATGTTTGTATGAACTTTGTGCGCGTGTAATGAATATTTTTTTATGAGATTGAAAGTTCGCAGGAGCCAGTATTTTCTGCGAATATTTTGCTCACTACCTTATCATCGCTAGGATTCACCATTTGATGCTGAAGTCAAGGCCACTAAAGTTGCTTTAGAACATATAAACTTTCTCTCTTTCTCTTTTTAAACGTGCTGTTATTTTCTCAGACTCCCAGGCAGCGATTGCTAGTTGAAATTGTGCATTTTGAATCCCCGTTTCATATTGACATGAACAGATTTCGCAAATTTATAATGGGTAAAAAAATGTTTTGCTACGTGTCTTGCTATACTAGGTCCATGGAAAATCTCCCGCCTTACAGATAGTTTTCGACCCGGGATTGATTGGTTGGTTTGGTTTGGAGCTCTAAGGTCTACTTTTTTTATTTTGTTAAGTGAGGACTAATAAGGCCTGGATCTATTACTTAAAGCATAATCCGAATGGCTACAAAAATCCCTGCCTGCAGTGAAATTCGAACCAACGAACATCGGTACTGAAGCGCTACCACAGCCATCTGAAGTCTCAAACGGCTGTAGTTTTCACCCATTTCGGCAGAAAAAAGAGCCAGTCAAGACATGTTCCAGGCCCTATGTGCCCCGCCCGAGGCCCTGACCGAATCGGTAGGGCGCTGCCTTTTGGTACCTGAGTCCGCGGGTTCCAAATCTATTTTTAGCATGGATGTGCGTAGTCGTTCGGATAGCGCTGAAAACTTGAGATCCCATTTGCCTTCCTGTAATAAAAGTAGATTATATCGCTCCAAACTTAACACAAGAAAACCATTCAGAAGCACAATTCTTTTATTTGTATTTCTAAACCAGCAATCACTTCATCTTTTTAACGTCTTAATGTTGACCCCTTTCGTTATTAAAGCATCCAATAAGAGGGGTCATTATTGGGCTAATGCAATTCTACTGGCAATTGTGCTGGTTCTAAATAAGAGTGGATATCTCCAGATTCCATGTGCCAGTTTTAGAATTTATGTGTATGTAAAATGAGGAGTAATTCTAAAGAAATTCATTTCTGTGGTTTCTTCTTTCATACTAAATGGGATAGTATAATTCAAGTATTACGTAGATATTTAGATGCATTTTTTTTTGTTAAACTTTACGATTTTTTACAAATCATTTTGAAAAAAAAATTTTTTGAGTGGGAGAGTTAATGTAAATGTAATTATTGTGTATAGTTTTTCTTATGTGAAAAAGAGTAGTATTATATTTTAAAAAATATTGTCAATGAGGTAGTGCTGAAACAGTCTTTTCATTGTAAGAATTTATAGCAATTTAACTTATTGAATCTGTATCATATATATATATATATATATATATATATATATATATATATATATATATATATATATATATATATATATATATATATTTGGTGTACTGGTGCAGTTTTAAATACCTGTTTTGAAATTACCAGATAATGTGTGAGAATGTGAAATTCTTCTATAAAGAACATTATTGAATACCTTACCAAGCCTGGTGTTTTTCATTTTTCTACTATTTTTCTTCTTTTATTTTATAAAACAGCAAGGCTTGTGTTACTGTGATTGCAAAATAAATCATAGGAATGTGTCCTCAAGTATTTATTTTCTTTTGAATGTGCAACTCAAATTGTGTATATAAATATCCCCCCCACTCATTCACACTGTGTGTGTATATACAGTAGATTTAGGTATAACTTTTAGATAAACCCATTAAGAAGTGGGATTTAAACTAAAGTCATATTAGGAAAATAAGATGGCATAATAATTAGTATATTTGATTAAAATCTCTTGAGTATGGGTTGTATTAGGGGCAAGTTCCTGAATGCCTTCCTGTTTACTTAGAATGTGCATAATAACCCTTTCGTGGGCCATTTATTTCTCCTTCCAAGTTTCCAGACTTCCAAAACAGAGCTGCTAAATTTATTCAATTGATCGAACAATTGATGACAGCGCAAAACCAAAGCAGGAATCAACCTTCCCATTGTTTCAAAAACATGACCAATATATTATAATGGGTTTTGTGCTTCCCACAGGTATATTTTGTAAGATCGTATAGGAAGTAATCTTTCCATGGCCCACGAAAGGGTTAAATCTGATTGAGTGTGAATGAGGTTGATTCAAATTGAGGGTAATCTATAATTAAATTCACAATAGATTTTATTTCTTGTTAAAAAAAGTTTGCAAAGTTTGTACATGTAAGAATTTTAGTTCTTACATGTCTATTTTGAGAGTATTGGTTGTTTAGTACTTACATGTGTATATTTTTTTTTAAAAATTTATTCTTTAAGTGGCTAGAATTTAAATGTTAATTTTTCTTTTTAGGTTTTGGATGTATATGTAGAATTTGTAATATTAGTTTTGAAAGTGTGCTTTATAATTTGACCAAAAGTAAGATATTTGAAACGGAAGAATTTAATAACCTCTAGTATGCGAGGTAGCTAGTCATGCATGAGAACGATGAGCAGGCATTTGCCAATCTCCAAAACATGATCATTCCACATTTGAAGATTCGAGATTCCAAGTCCCCACCAAAAGCCCAAGTAGATGAGGCATCCCTTCAACAAGCCATGGATAAAAATAAAGAGTGTAAGTTTGTATATGTGCTTTAAAATTTAAGTTCGGTTCTCTATACCTTTTTGTGTATAGATTTTTATATTGATGTGTGCATAAAAGCATACCTGGCAATTTTCATAAATTATTCATAAAATTTATGGTTTTGGGTTTAATTTTACCAATTTATGGATATACCAAGCATTTTTAGTTTTTGGTGCTGTGAAAATGAAATCTAAAATTTGGAGAAAAAGGAAATTAAGAATGATTTTAAAAAATAAAGGATGACACAAATGAAAATAAATCTTTATTAAAATTCCAATAAGAATGGTCAAAATCAGTATTAATAATTAGTATAATGATATCTCTCTCTGCTCTTATTTGATAGATATTCATTTTGAAATAAGTTAATTTTATTTTTTCCTAGAATCAAATGTAACTGAAAAAAAAAAAATCAACCAACTTTTAATTATATATAATAAATGCATAAAGATTTTACTAACTACAATTCCGGAGATAGTAAAAAATGCAGTGAATTTTTATTTATTACAATTACTTGTGACACTAAACATCAACCAACTAACTGAACTGATGTTTCAACCAAAATGTTTTACTGGTGTTAATTTTAAAATGTTGGCAAGTATATAAAAGTTAGTATTTAAATTATTGATTCAGGGGTATTTCGTCATGCATGTGGTACTTAACTCTTCCATATATACTATTATTTAGATATAAAAAAATAAGATATTGTTTTTATGCAACAACTTTAAATTTTATTTATTAACTTTTTACAGTTTTAAAAAGTTAATAAAATTTAACTTTTAATTTTAATTAATTTTAAAAAATCATGTCCATGTTCAGACATCTGTAAAGGATGAAACTACTATATCATGAACAAAACATGAATAGGTAATATTTTATTTCAGATTAAAGTTATAGGTAAAATTTTATCTAATTTATAAATAAATTAAAACTTAATTTCCTTGTTTAACAGATTTTTAATGTATTACTAAACCAAACCTATAAAAAAAAAATATGAAGCCAACATTTTGTGTTATACTTAGTAATTCATTGCATGTTATCACTGAAACACAAAAGTATTTATTACTTTGTTTTCAGTTTGTGGTAGCTCTGTTGAGAAGGCATCAAGGGTGATTCTGATTCAAAAATTTCTGAATTTTCCAAAAATTTGTGAGAGTGTGTTTTAAAAATTATAAAAAATAGATTTTTTTTCTCAAAAAAAATTTTCAGAAAAATCTGTTTCTGAAAATTAAAACTATCTTCCGCTTTAAATAAGAAATATATAAATGAATTTTGAAGATAATCAGAAAATTTTATCTTTTCTCACCCTTTTTTCTATTTTAACGCGTCCACAATTTTTTTCCCACTGAAGAACAGCAATAATATGTTAATTTAAATTTATGTATTCAGATTAAGAAATTGAATTTTTGTTTTCTAGATAACACATATTGATGTGTGTGTGCTTGTATTTTATACAGAACACACTTATATTTGCAACTCTATAATAAGGTGATATATATTAGAACATATATTGATATTTGGTAAAAGATAAATCGCAATATTAAAATTCAAATATCATCCACCTCTAATTTTGATATCCAAAAATTAACCTTAATATAGTTTTTATTTTAAATTAGTACCATATACTTTTCCAGAAAATTTTGCAGGATGTTCAGAAAATTTTTTCTTACTTAGAATCACTCATGGAAGGCATTGATCTCATAACTAGAGAGTCCGAGGATTAAGCTTGCCGAAGATCTCCTGTGTTCATTAATAGATAGGTGGGCCACATAAAATAGGTTTATTCTCACAATATCCTCAGTTCAAATGATACATTTGGAAATGGCAGACCAAGCTTGGGGGTCTTATGCTTCGTCTCTGCTTCTAAATGAGAACCTACTGTGTGTTGCCCTAGGGAGTAATACTGGTTGCCTATAGGGTGCTCCCATAACAGGTTTTTGCAGCTTGGTAGTAGCAATAAAAATAATAATGATGATGATGATAATAATTTGAATTTTATTTCAGCATTGAAAGTGAAATTGATGACAAGGAGACCAATTAATCAGTTAGTTGAACAGGGTATAATACCATGTAAGTAAAATTTCTTCACTTACGGTTATGGTGTACATTTGTCATAGATTTTGCAGAATTTTACATTTTGCTGCTATTTTCTTTTTTAGCTTTGAAGGTGCCTCCTCATTATCATGAACAACGACAAAAATTGGAAAGGGCAAAGGTAACATTTGATTTATCTTCAGTTTTATTATTTATCTGCTGTGAATGTTCTTTTTTAAACAGTTCTTAATTCATATTTATGAACATAGTGCAGTTTTTATCAATTATTTTTTTTTCTCCCATAAGAGGGGTATACCAAGTTATACAGTTTTTCTTACCATTATGTATTTAGGTCTAATTAAAATGGTTCAGTAATATAATAAATACTTATATATTGGATTTTGTGTGAAATTTGATTTTTTTCCAGTTTATTTATTATAATTATTGTACAGTTAAAATGTAAAAGAGTATGTATTCCAATGAAAGAATTAAAAGGTATTAAAATATATACTGGACCAGTATACATTTTAAGTTAGTGGATTAGTGGGGAATATAAAACAATCTGTTTATTTTTTAAAATTTCAGGGTGATTAAAATTAAGTAAATTTTAAAAACAACCAGATCTTTTTCTTTTTTTTTAATGCAGGATAAAGTAAGTTAATAATTTGGTTTACAATAAATGTATTGTGTTCTTTATAAATTTTTATTCGATATCTTCATATACGTAAACTGGTGTTTTAAAAGAAGAGAATTTTCAGATTTAGTCAATTATTTTCAGTAATGTAATGTAAAAAGTGCTATCTTATTTTGGCTATCATAGCTCTTAAACAACCTTGGCTTTCTCTTGATGGATCTGGTATTCTGATACAGTTTTCATGAGTTGGGCATGATACTTGGCATTATATTGAAATCTCTACAAATTTGGACTTGACTGGCTTACTTCTAGCTTCTCACATTTGCTACCTTGTACCATTGTCTAAGAATTGGTTACTCATTTTTTTTCTGATTACATTTGAATATAATCAGTCACTCTAACAGTAAAATTATCAGTTTTTGTTCAAATCTTTAATCACTGTTTTTTATTTATTTATTTTTATTATTTTTTTTATCTTGATCACTATTATGTATCAGCTGAGTGATAGCTGAATGAGTAGTGTGCTGCTCTTTAGTACAAGTTTTTTGGTTTGAATTACCATTGCTGGAATATATTTCATAGGCATTTGGAATCAGCTTCAAATATTGGGTCTTGGTCTCATTCTCTCTCATTTAGCAAAATGGTAGACCACAGCACCTTCAATCAATCAACCAATGTTAAACACATGTATTGTTATTGTTAAATGTTTTTTTTTTTATGTATTATATAAACTTATGTTCAAACCAAATTTTATTAATTTTAGGTATAATAAAGTAAACCCGATTGTTTTCTTAATTTTGAACTGTTTGTGTGTATAGTATATAATGTGTATAAAACATTTTGAGACAGGCACCCTGTAGCTCTCTACTTTGTAGGAAATAATTCTTTGTCAGGATATATTGAATTATGTAAAATCCTTCTTGCAGAAATAGTTGTACCCACACACATATCCAGTAGACAACACTCTAGGTTGAGTGTACATCTTTTATTCTTTGTGTAAACAGTAATACACTTAGTGCCAATATTGTGATTCACCATTTCTTTTTAATCTCTTTAAAAAAATCTGAAAGAGTTGTCTTGTTTTCAAACTTAAGTTCCTTGAACTATTCTTTGAATTAATTTTACTTTTCCAGATCATACTTCAATACTGCAACAATCAAAAATTTTATAATTTTACCTGCTCTTTATTTGTGTGTACATGCATTACATATTTTAAATATTTTAGCAGCTCTGTAAAGTAACTTTGATTTGTAAAAATTTTAAGCAATTCTTCTCTTTGTAGTATAAATATTTTATGTATGTAAAATCAGTGAAGAGATTTTAATGATTTTTTTTCAGATGGGAGACTTCTTGAAAAATAAGATTCAGAAAAGGCCAGACAGACAAGAATTGATTCAACAGCATATTCTAGAAGGTCTGTTTTTAAAAGTTATTTATAATAATCTTTTTCTCTCTGCTATATATTTAACCCCTTTATATTTTAAATTTTATTGTTTCAATGTATGTTTTATTAATAACCTTTATATAGTGTGTTCCATATATTTAATTTTTTCTTTAGTTTTTTACCATTCCCTCAGAAAGTTATTACATAAAAGAATTAGCCTAATTAATGTATCCTTTAATATTTAGAAAATATTTTGCAATAATTCTTTATCTGTCCCATCTCTTTAATTTATGATAAGTCATAAGATAATTACTTCTTTAAATTAACATTTTATTTTTTCAGATACTAAAATTGATCCAAGTCTTCAAGATAAACAAAGGCAATTAAAAAAGGCTCGGCTAGCTGATGATTTGAATGATAGGCTCTCTCATCGTCCTGGACCCCTTGAATTAGTTAAAGGAAATATCTTGCATGCTGACGAAAAGTTTGCACAAGCCATAAAAGGTATTAAAATTTTTATAAATTAATACTAAAAGATTTTAATCAGCTTTAAATTTAAAAAAATGAAGGGATGTCTTTATTTTTTGCTTTATTTTTACGAATCGTATTGTTCTATAGTAAAATGCCACTGTAATGGTTATGAAAAAAGTGTCAAATTGTCCATTTATGAAGAATGCTATTTTATTTTCTTGTAAATGACAATTTTATTGTTATTTGATGTTTTAATTTAATAGGGTACTTTTAATTATTTCAAGTTGCAGTTGTGTAATTCAACTTTATTAAAGAATATGATAATCATAACTCACATTCAAATAAGTTTAAATGAAGTGCATAAAAAATATGTATATTGTTATAGGTGTACAAGCAAGTCATATGGTTGTTCAAATCAGAAAAAAAATTTTTAATTAAAAAATTTTTTTTATATAATCTTTTAGACATACTTGTTAGAGTTTATTATTTTTGATAACATTTGAGATTGGAATTATAATCAAGGTAAATGTAGCAGTTGCATTTTATTATTTGAACAGTAGAAAAATAAGTTAATCACTTTACCAAATTTTATATAAATGTTGTTTAATACTGTAATAATGAAAATATTTTTTTTAATGTTCTATGATTCATTTTTATTCAAAGCCACTAAATTAATATTTTAAAACAATTCATTTTATGTATTAGAAATTATTACTATTTTTTCTTTTTCTTTTTTTATTGCATCTAAAGGATAACTGCTGTTTTCCATTCAATTAATTTTAATCAATTATTTCAATTATCAGTAATTATAAAAATGTTTGAAGAGAATAAACTATATTAATACAGTTAAAAACCTATTTTTTTCAGTAGATAATTAAAGTAATTCCTTTTAATTTTTTTGTACTTTTAAAGCATTAGAATATAGTTTATTTATTTTGATTCACAGAGGGACAAATTCCTTTTAAAAGAACTTGTGAAGGTCAAGCAGTTAGGCATCCTCCTCCTAGTTTTGCGCTCGAAGAGGACAGTGGTAGTGATGTTGCCCTTTCACCCCCACAGGATGCTCTTGACCAATCTCTTAGTGGGTTAGTATTATACAAATTTCACAACTTTTATTATGATTATTCTATTTGCAGGCTTGCAATTCCGTCACTTTTCTCTCCTTTAGTCACTTTTTTTACAATTGATCACTTTTAGTCTCTTTTTTCATGGTGTATCACAGCAAAAGTCTGTTGTTGAAAAAAGAAAATCTGAATTAACAAAATATTTTAATAAAAGAACAAAAATGGGATGCTCTAATCTTATTTTTCTTATTAAAATGTAATTAGTCATATAGTTTCCAGAATTTAGTGATTTTAAAAAGTCACAAAGAAGTTCCTGAAATCTACATTTGTACTGAAATGTACATTTAATACATTAAAGTAATTTACGTCAAAGCCCACATTTCTCTTTTTCTTTTTCTTCACAATTTTTGTTTAGACACTCTAATCTAGCTATGCACATATTTCAAAACATCATTAATATATGCAGATAATTGTTATTATAAAATTAATGCATTGTATTCAAATCTAATTTATAGATTTTCTTGAATAAAAATCAATGTTGAGTTGTGTTAAACAAAATTTTTAACCTCTTTGTATTTGACGCTAAAATCATGTCTTGCATGAATCATTTGATTTAGAGTTAAAAAAAAAATAGAAAAATCTTAATAATAGCATCTGTAATCAAGAGGGAAAAAAAAAATCCCCCCCCCCAATGTTTAGTCAATTTTTAGTCACTTATTCTGTATTATTTGTCACTTTTCTCATCTTTTTGAAAGTACCTCAGCAGTTGCAAGCCTGTATTTGTAACATTGTTTCGGTCATCAGAACTGTAAATTAAAATTTAGGTACTTTTCCATTTATACAGTGCTGGTTGTAAAGTTACCAAAAATGATACCAAATAGAATATTACCACTGGTAACCTTTTAATGTCACCTTTTCAAAAGGAGTGGGAACTATTCCTTCTTATGTCTTTTTCCTAATACCTAATGTATTGGCAATAATGTTAATGATTGTTTTGTGCCAGTGAAGTCGGCTTGGTGAGGTTTGTGCTGGCAAAATGAAAGAGTTATCCATTTTGCTGGTACAGGCTAGTAAAAGTAGTCAAAAATGATACAAATGGAATATTCTTGTTAGTAACCTTTTACTGCCGCTTTTTCAAAACAAGTCTCACCATTTCATAATTTACTTGCTTTGTATTTTTTTTTCTCAAATTTATGTTTGAAATTATTTTAAGTTTGAATTTTATAATAATAATTTGAAAGCAGCTTCTAAAATTTATGTTTGAAATATTTTAAGATTTCAGTATTTGAATAGATGACTATGATTAGATGATATGAATTTTGAATTTTTTAACTTTGCTTTTATAAGAAACAGAATTTATAAAGCTGTTAAATTAGAAAAGGGTTTTTTTAATTTATAAGTTTTGCAAATTTTATAGTTTATAATTTTTAAAAAAATGTGCATTTTGCTTTTTAAAATGGGATTTTGATGTTGTTAAATACTTTTTTAAAGCATGTCTTCCATGGATACAATGGTACTGTCACCATATACCAATCAAGAATCTCCTTCAAGTAGTATGGGTGAATTGCGTATTACTACCTCAACACCCCCAAGCTCTTTATCTTCTCCAGTATCTGCTCAGTCTGGAAATCAGACCCAAACTGAGCAGGTACCCAGAGAAAACACTACAACAGTTAGAAGTAGGAAAAAGTCAAAGCCAAAGTCTCAGCCAAAAGCAAGAACTATTAAGTTTCATGAGTACAAAGTAAGTCTGTGTACTGTTTTTGTTTTATATATCAACTCATCTTTTGTTTCTTTAACATTATTTACAAAATGAGTATACTGTATATAAGACCTTCTATATATAATCCAGGAATGTGTTTTTTATTAAAAAATTTGCCTGTAATTCAAAAATCTGTATATAAGCCAAAATAAAAAAATAATACCCTAATGTTCAAACATGTTACCAAACAAGTAAAATGGTTTAAATACTTTCCAATCAAATTGTTGTAAAGGGCTAAACTAATGTTCTCGATATTTTTGTGCTACAGCATCTGGTTTGGGAACTGCAGAGGTAGAGGATTGGCACACCTCAAGACAAATACCATATTTCGACCGTTGTGAAGGAAGACAACTTGTGTTTTTACTTTTAAGCATTCTCATGCTTTATTAATTTCATGGTTGTAAGCCAAATTTGCTTGATTACAGCTGTGGTATCCAGTTTGAGAGCCATGGTCCTAGATTTTGTGGCAATAATAATTTTATTTGACACAGCAATGATAGTTTAACTCTAGTAACAGTATCTAAATCCAACATATACATGCATTTTCATTAATATAAGCAATAGAAACTAAAAAAGAAAGGAAATAAGAAGTGCTATTTTTATTCATTTATCTTTTTCAGTTTATGGGGATTGTTTTTTCTTTTATAAAACTAGCCAATTCCCCTATAAATTTAGGAGGTTCTTAGTGCGTTTCAAAATTTTAGCTTTTTCTCCCCAATTTTAGCTTGATTATCATGCAGGTATTCATTATAAATTTATTTTAAAAATTTTTCCTATGATCAAAATTTTCATGAAAGTCTATTTTTGAGCCATTATATATATATATATATATATATATATATATATAGTGTGTGTGTTTTCGATTTAATTTTGCCAATTTAGCAATTTATTTGGTTGCTAATAATTAAAACACCACCAAGAAGGACTTTATGTTAACTGTGTGCTGCAGATCCGTATTTAAGCTTGTCCATCCCTGCTCTAAATGGTGATAATCTAGTAATGGTCATATTTTAAGGAATCTAAATCCTTCCATTGAATAAAAGCTGACAATGAATTTTGAATTTGGATTAATAATCACTTAAAGTATTCTTTAATTTTTTTTATTCAAAGTTTACTATAAAAGTAGATTTATCAATGAACAAAATCTTGAGTTATTTCATGATGATTACCTGACTGTCATAACATTTACACTCAGTGATGGCAATAATTTTATGAATTATTACTTTGAAATCTGCATAGTTAAGGTTTTTTGTTATGTCTGGAAAGTGACCATATTTCTTTGAGTGACTGACATTTATAATAGGGCTGGATTGTTTATCAATATATTGTTAAATGTTGATATTAATCAAGTATTGCAATATTTAAAATTCTACTCTGCTGATATAGCTTCCCATCAGTGATAGTGTTTTTCTTCCACACATGATATTGTGCATTGACTAAAAGACATCCTGAGTATTCCCCATTTATCAGTATTAAAGCGATTTTACTTCTAGTTACTAAATTTGTTTGATATCTGTTTCACATATTTACCTGTCTCTTTAACACAAACACAAGACAGGAAATCTACCTTTGTAGATTATCAGATCTCTGTCAAAGTCTTTGGTAATATATCTTAATGCATTCATTTGTTGCAGTTAAGTAAAAACCTCAAGTTCATGATTATAATGTTTGTGCATATGCTATTAGGTTTTATCTATTGAGATGTACCAAAGATATTGATATTCACTGCTTGATCCCATATCTAGTGACACTTGGATGTGTTGATATATCTTCATAGCTTTCTGCTTGCTCAACTTCTGGATTCGAGGTTTTATGATGTTTGTGATGAATATCTGAAAATTGTTAATCTTTCAAGAATAAAGATATCTATTTGCTCCTAGTTTATAGCTTCAGGATATATCTATAATATCAATACTGATACTGTCCAACCCTAATTTATAGGTTTTGCTTAAAGTTGTTTTAATTTTCTAATATTTATTGCAGGGTCCCCCAAGTGCCCAGAAAAATCAACAATCACCAACACAGCCAGAAACTTCATATGAATTATTACTTCAACAACAGCAACTTTTTCTTCAGTGGCATTTAGAATGGCAACAGAAGTATCCCCAGATGATTCTTCCAGTAACTCATGTAAGAGGAATCCCATATTGGCCTCATTTTTTACTTTTTCTGTAAACTAAATGTTTTACATGTAATCATTTGTTGTTGAGTCAGGGAAATAGTTTACAAATTTATAAATTTTAAAGAAGAAATTATTAAAATGATCCAAAACAGTATTTTGAAAATAAACACTTTTTTATGCAAAAAGCACAAACAAACAAACAAAAAACTATTGAATACTCTCTAACAAAGTTATGAAATATTTTGTTTCCCTTCTTTTAAAGTAATTTAAAACTGTTGCAGTTCAAAAATATATCTTGATATAACAGTAGGCTATCCAAGAATACAGTTAAATACCAATAATCTGCCATCCATAAAAAAAATATGCTGCATTTAAAAAAAAACTTAAATTGAAAATTAATTGTAGCACTTGACAAAATATTTCTTTCAGACTAACTTTCAAAAATACATCTTCATTATTAAAGAAAACAAAAAAAAAATTAAATGAAATGAAATGCACTTCTAGGGAAAGTCCAAAATTGCAAACAAAAAAGTGAATTTCATGCTTTTATTTTTGATGTAGTGAAGAACTTATGAATTTTCTGTAAAATTTTCCTGTATAATCTTGTGCAAATTTTTTTTTTCTTCCTGAGGACATCTGCATTTGGATGTCGTTTTTAAAAAATGAACAATCTTTAGTGAATTTTTGGCCTATGTGGGCAATCTCTTGCTTGCCCTACCCCACCTGATTTCATCTATTAAATTTTAAAATGTTAAAGCAAAGTATTTAATCAAGCATTTAAAAAAAAAAAAAAAAAAAAAAAAAAGCTGTTAGCTTTGGAAAGAAAATGCCATTAGGGCCAGATTATCAATGCTTCACTGGATATTTAATTCCACACTTTAAATTGTTTAAAACTTTCCATGTGTTATCATATATATAATCAACTTCTGTATTCTATACTTTTGAACGATTTTTATTTTTGTGGATATTGCAGTGGCATCACAGTGCCAAATCAGCACTAAAGACTTTACAATACTGCTTTGGCACTGTCACTTGGCGATAAACGAAAAATGTAACTGTACAGACTATTGTTCATATACAGTATATATAATGTAGTGCATTTAAACTCTCAGCTCCTGTACAACCATTGTGGTTCACTCTGTGCTGGTAATCTGCATTCCTTCTCCTTACAGCAATGTGTATAAGATGTAACTACTCTACATATTGTTAAGTTTATTTTATGACTGGCACATTTATCCTTAATTTTAACCTTTTATTTTCTTTAATTTTTGATGCACATTTGAATTAGTGTGCTTGAACATAAACATGTTGAGTGCATTGTTTAAAAAAAGTGTACTCGGGTGATTGTTAATGTAATTAATTTCTTGTATTTTATCGATTTAAAATTTTTTTTTTCTTTTACCAGCAACCACCTACGGACCAAACTAAGACCAATATCAACCAATCTCAGTCTGTGGAACAATCTCATGATGTATCAACTCCTTCACCTCCTCAACCTCTTATTTCTAAATTTGAAGATTTAAAAGGTAACTTTTTACTTAGATAAGTTTCACCCCCCCCATTTATATCTAACTTCAAGGAGATGTAATATGCCCTAAAAAGTGTACCTATGCTAATATATTATATAAACCAAGAAACTCCTTGAAATGCTCACTCTTTATGTATATAGTGTCATTGCCTTCTGCAAAAGTTTGAGATCAAAATTGGAGATTCTGTTGAAAGATAACTAATTTATTAAAACCTTCAATTATGACATGATTAATTTTTATATATTTTAAGTTAACATCATCTCCCCATTTCTTCTTCTAAAGTGTTATTTTTTAAACAAATTGTACAATCCTAAAACAGCTGATTGTTATATTTTTTTTAATGAATTGGTATGATTTAATGAGTTTCTTTATTTTCTATCAGGAATATTTTTAGGGTACACATTTTTGAAGAGAGGAGTAAAAGATGTATACAATGAATGATGAAATTTGAAAATTCTTTAAAATATATTCTTTTTTTTTTTCGTAATTAATAAGCTGTTAGTCAGTGAGACAAAACTAATTCTTTCTAAATTAAATATAAATCCTTTTCTTTCCCCCTTAATACTTCTTGTATGTATGTTCTTTGATATTATAAAAGGTAGGGAGGCAATGAAAATTTTATGTAGAAATATAACTTAATTAGTAGTATTGTAGTTCTAAAAATACTAATGTTATCAGTAGATAGGCCTGTATAAATTATTAGAGGTAATTTAAAATTTTGTATAATGAAAATGTTTTATAAAAAATCTATCCTATTTCCAAGTAAATCAAAATTTTTGAGTTAAAGTGGGAAGATCGGCTTATATATAGATCTGCAAAACATATGTAATATAAAGAAATTCCTGACAGCATTTTTGCCATTGTGACCAAAAAGTCACCAAATCTGCAAAAATAAGAGAAACAAAAAAAAACTTAAAAGTAAATAACTTAAAGGAAATTTTAAACTGAGAAAAACACTAAAATTAAATAAATTTATAATTAGTCTTACTTGTGGTATAATCAAGCTAAGGTAGGTTTAAAAAAAAAGGTCAAAATTTTGAAAATGTGCCAAGAGAACCTATACCATAATCTCTCACAGAATAGCTAATTTCATAAAAAAAGCATCCTTCTGTGTAAGCCAGAAAGAAACAAGTAACAAAAAGCTAAAAAATAGCACTTATTAATGAACTATAGACTAGGTGATCTAATTGTCATTGTCATGTGATAAGTAAAAATATTACCACTGCATAGTCTAAGTGGTAAGATTTTCAAACTGGGTGTCACAGCAGTAATCAAGAAAAGTCTGCTTAAAATTGTGAAATTAAATAAAGCATAGAGATGCTTAAAAGTTAAAATTCCAGTTGTCTTCCTTCTCCACTGCCAAAGAAGTGCAGTTGTTCGTCTATCTCTGCTGTTCCTATACTGGATGCTATGGAGGAGGGAAGTTTGAGAACTCTTGATTTAGCACTTTACAGCAGATTGATTCGAAAGTATTTTACCCATTTCACTTGCTTGGTGACATTTTTGGTTGATACAGATGAAATTTGGAAATATACATTACATTATATATATCTTTTTAATATACTTTGTTGGTTTTTGTTTTCATATAATTTTCTTTTTCTGTAGTGAATGATTTGAAAGCTGAGTTAAAAAAAAGAAATTTACCAGTCTCTGGATCTAAACCTCAATTAATTGAACGCCTGAAGAACCATTTGGATTCAAACAGTGCCAATAAAACATCTGAGAAAACCAATGTCGAAGCCACTGCGGTTCCTATCAACGTAAGTGGAATTATCCTTGATACTCTGCCAACATTAGTGGCACAACAAGATCCAGTCACATCTATGGTTACTGTTGAGACTCCAATTAACACCACTACTCCTCAGATTACAATGAATGAAGATGCAGCATTAATGGTATACAATGCTGTTCCAGTTCAGGGGCCAGTTGTTACATCCCGACCATCCTCTACTGCTCCTATGGACATTGAAATCAGTGCAAATTCAGACACTATGGATTGTACAGATAATGCCAATGCAATTAACGAGAACATAGTGAAACTGCAGCAGAAAAAGATACAACAATTACAAAGGGAATTGCAAAGGTTTGTTTTACATTTTTTTTTTTTTTTTTTTTGGCTATATAATTTTCTTTTACCTTAGTACTAATAATATGGAAACCTATAATCCAGCATAACAGCATTTCCTATATATAATTTTTTTTCTTAGCTAATTTGTGTTTTTGTCTAATAACAGCTTTTATATTTTTATTTATAAACCTTTGGCTAATTCATGTTCTAGTTGCAAGTGTAAAGAACAGGAAATTGGCCACATCATCCAAAAATTCACAACACATGATTAATTCCTCAGATGCAACATTCAAACATTGATGTCCTTAGAAAAGAAAAAAGCTTTTCATAAAACTAAAAATTTAAAGTTGTTCATTGTGTAAAAAAAAAAAGAAGCATAGAATTCATTCCTCTGTTTTATCTGTTTTGCTTGTATATTTGGATTTTCATAGGAGGGCATTGTATAAATTTTTATTTTCTTTAAATCTGACTTTTACTAACATTAGTAAGAGTATCAAATGTTCTCACAAAACTATCCATCACAAACAATGTTGATATATATATATATATATATATATATATATATATATACATATATAATATATATATATATATATATATATATATATATATATACATATATATATAACTTTACAGAGGAATGTCAGTTAAAAATATTTGCATGAATTTTCACATTGGATCATCCATTGTGTGTGACATGAAAAAACAGAATTATTAAACTTTATGTGGCAGGAGACATAATAAAAAAGAGGTCTATTTAGAAATTGATGAAAGAACCTGCAAACCTTTATGTTCATGATACAATGATTAAGTTAGGGGATTAATGTTTCAGGTGCTATGATAATGCAGCAAGCAAAACTGTTCCACTCCAAACTAAAAATAATTGTGAATATAATACAGGCTGGTTTCAAAAATTCAACACACAACCTATAATATGAGTGAATGCAGTATATACAAAAAGTTATCAGAATATGGAGAATCTGCTGATAATTTCATTGAGGAATTTGAAAAATTGGTAATAGATTCAACTATCTGCCAGTTTTGATTTGTTTTATAAGGGAACCTACAATCCAGAAAATCTATATTCTGGCATATGCTTGACTTTGCTTAAGGAGCATTTTAAGAGAGAATGCCACAAAGGTATTCTGATAGATTATATCTTGTATAGTTATATTCATTAGTATTAAGTGTTAAAATCTTGATGACTATTTAAATGTAAATTTTAATAAAAATATTACTCAATGCTTAAGATGCAAAAAGATTTGAAATTCTGTAGAATGTCAATGATAAAATGGAACCTTGAAATATACATATATATACAATATTTGAGCTTATTTTTTCATCTTGTAAATCAGAGTAAACTTGCTTTCTTTTATATTGTTTTAGAATACCATTACTTTTTTTAAACATATATGTGCTATTAAAGTTAGAAGAAAGTATTTTATGTTATATAATTCAGAGTTTGTAATTGTTTCTGAAAATGTATAAAATATTAAAAAAAAAGCTTAATTTCAACCTTACAATCAACTACTTGTAGTGATTTGATTTAAAAACTGGATAGCGTTTAACAACTGCTTTAGACAGGGCTTCCCTATTTTTTATCACAAAGATATAGTTATGCTACAAATATGTATTTATTAATGCTGCTATTTTGTATAATAACCAGAAATATGTAAAAATAGTTTTTTTATACTTCTTTCTTTTGTTTTTTCTTGTTGTCCATAGTTTGCTACTTAGGATTGGCAGTTTTTATATTCAGTTCTAAAATAATATTTAATGCTTAAAAAAATTAAAATGTTAAAAACTTTTAAATGTAAAATTTAATACACAAGAAAAAATTAAAAATCTTTATATTTTATTTTTGCATCATTAGCCAGGAATGGACTAATTCAACATGTAATATTTATATATTTTTTAATTTGTAGATCTAAAATGCAATTGCAACAACAACAGTGGCTACAGCAGCAACAACAAGCTCAGCAGCAGGTTCTGCTAGCAACTCAGCCTGTACCCATTGCTCCTGCCTTACCATCCACTCATGTTGTATCATCCACAACATTAACATCTATTCCCCATCCAAATACTGTGGACACGAAAGCTCTACAAAAGTTACAGCAGCATTTGCAGCAAAAATTTCAACAGCAGCAGCTCCTTCAGCAATTGCAGCAACAAACTGGTTTGTATATTTTTAATCATGTAGAATGTACTTGTAGTATCATTTACAAATACACTAGTAATGATTTAGAATATGCTAATGATATTATCTAAACATTGTGGTTCAACTTTCTGAATTGAACGATGGCCGAATGGTAGAGCGCTGCTCTTCGGAACCGGAGTTCGCGGGTTCGAATCCTGCTATGGGCATGGATGTTTGTAGCCGTTCGGAATCGGCTTTAAGCTGTAGGTCCCGGTCTCATTAGCCCTCGTGTGCAAAACAGTAGACCGTAGCGCTCCAAACCAAACCACAACTTTAACATCTATTCCCCATCCAAATACTGTGGATACGAAAGCTCTACAAAAGTTACAGCAGCATTTGCAGCAAAAATTTCAACAGCAGTAGCTCCTTCAGCAATTGCAGCAACAAACTGGTTTGTATATTTTTAATCATGTAGAATGTACTTGTAGTATCATTTACAAATACACTAGTAATGATTTAGAATATGCTAATGATATTATCTAAACATTGTGGTTCAACTTTCTGAATTGAACGATGGCCGAATGGTAGAGCGCTGCTCTTCGGAACCGGAGTTTGTGGGTTCGAATCCCGCTGCTGGCATGGATGTTTGTAGCCGTTCGGAATCGGCTTTAAACTGTAGGTCCCGGTCTCATGAGCCCTCGTGTGCAAAACAGTAGACCGTAGTGCTCCAAACCAAAACCAAAAAAACCAACTTTCTGAATTATCAGGGAATCATCAGGGCACTTTATGATTCTGGAAAATATGAAAAATAAATAAATAAATAAAGGTACTTTTTAAAATTCTTCAAAAATTAGGACAATTTTTCCAAATTTCATCAATTTAGGAAAAGTGCCTTTTATTATAATTTAAGAACAGCTTTTAAGTCGTAAATAATAAAAAAAGTTAATATTTTTATTAATAGAGAATGAAATTTTATATTAAAATAAGAACAAATAGAATTGTAATTATCAATTTAAAGCAGTATAAGGTATCAAACAAAAGATGGCGAGATAATTTTAAAATATAATCTTTAATTATAATTTAAACACAATTATGTTTTCATTCAAAAATAATAAAGTTGATACTTTTATTAATAGAAAGAAATTTTATATTAAAATTAATACACAAAATTATAATTATCAAACTAAAGCACTATATATGTAGAAAAGATGGATAATTTAAAAGATAATTTACAACAAACAAATGAAATAATTTATTTTTTCATTAAAATCTTTGCAATAATGCTCATAAAGGTTTGTCACTCTATATTTTATTTCCTTAGTGTTATGTTGAATTTTGAAATTTTTTGTTTACTTTTTTAAGTGTGATGTTTACATAGTTGTACATTACATCTAAATAGAATTATGATAACTCAATAGTAGTAACACAATAAGAGTATTTGACAAATTAAAGATATGAATAAAATAATTATAGTTAAAATTTTTCTTTTATATACTACTTGAGTCTGAATGTGTTTCTTTTTGCTATTTTAACCCTAGAATACTATCCTGTTTTTTTCCAAATGTTGTTGCTATTGTTATGTCTGCAAAATCACTTTTTTAAAAATTCAACTTAAAGTAAGTAAGACATACACATTTTCATTAAAACAATGATTTATTTGCCTATTAAAGTTATTTTCAGATTTAAGTTTATTTTAATTTCAAATAATCTCCGAGTCATAAGGATATCATTCTAGGGTTTAAGATGCATCAAATAAAAATATAGCGTGAGAAAATGTGTTTTAAGGTTAGCCAAATTAGTTAAATTATTTATTTTCTTGAAGGTAATGGAGGAAAATTTGCTCCAGGTTCACCTGCCATGTCAGCTGCTGTGAAGGCAAATTTAGCTGCTTTTATCCATAATCAGCAAGCAAATTCAGTTAGGATACCCAGTCCTATTACTCCAGTCAATCAGCAGTCTCCATACACCAACTTCAAAAATATTGTTCTTTGTCCTCAACCAATACAAGCAATAGTTGAAAAACCTAGAGCTAATTCACTTCCAAATGGATTTGGGCAACAGAAATTAGTGTGGTATGTTATTTTCATACTTATTTAGTTTTAAAATTAGTTTATTAGTCTTTTTTTCATCTAAAGACTTCAGTAACTGGAAGTAATAGTAATTAAAATTAACTCTGCATATATTAATCAACAGTACAAGTTATTACATTATTTGTATCAAATTGTATGATAAATTTGTTAAACATTAAAAAATTAAAAGCAAATTGAATAGTATATGCCTGGCAATTATTTATTGTATAACAGTTTGTACTACATCTAAATAAATGGCATTTTTGTTCTGATTAGGTGTAAGAAGTGTTCATTTTGTGTAGGGAATGTTTTAGTGATCAGTGCGTGAGGCTAAATTCCCATGGTAGCAGATTAAAACTTTTCAGGTGCATAAAATATCTTGTAAAAACAGAAAATGTGCAGAATTAATGTGAACAAAGTTTCACTTATGATTAGCAGCTGTTGCAAGTTATCAAGAAAATTCTCATAATTTTTATTTCTCTTGAGTATATATATTAGAAGTTTATTTATGTAAATTGTGTAATACATACATTCTGTTGAATCTTGAGCCTTTATTTACTCATTTATTGACTGATTTATTATCAGGAATTCTAGATTTTAAGAAAGTGCTAAATTATCTTGTTTAAAACTAGACTGATTGCAATTTCTTTATTAACATGAATAAAGTCTTTAAAATTTATAATGCATGAGAATTATATTCTATTATTGTTAAAAGAATTTTTTAATTTATTTAACATCCTTAAAAAGGATTTAGAATTTTGAAAAGTTATTGAGAAAAAAAAAATGAAATGGTATCATTTACTGGGGAAATAAAAATGGATAAGGAATTTATGTTTTTAATAAAGTATTGTTATAACCTGCTGCTTGATACAGTACAGAAGATATAGCAAACACATCCATGTTTTAAACTGTACTTGTTTCCAATAAACTGTCAATTTTTGCTACTTAAAATAAGCATAAAATTTATCATCTACCTTTTTGTGTTTTTACTTTATCTAGCATTGTAAAGATTATTAACACTTATAGTAATTTCTTGCTACTAAAGGATGCTCATACATATGTCCCCCTCTGCAGCCTGGAAAAGGGGGAAAAATGGGGGGAGTTAAAATAAATGTAACAGTGTTCTCTTGTAATATCTTTCAATCAATGTACTGTAATATTTCTATTTTCAAAACAGTTCAAATTTTCTGATATTGAATTGTACAAGGGAGTGTCTGTTATAAATAAACAGAATTTTGAACAAAATTATTAAGACTGTAATTAATGAGATAGGAAATACAAATGAAAGTATTATAAATTTGTTATTTTTCAACATAAGTGCTGTTCATGTTGAGACTTGTGTCTCAGCACTAAATCAGTTTGAAAATCCTGTTTTATAAAGCTATTGGCGGTGAATAGAGCCATTCTTATGCATCGTATTGCCTTTAAATAGTTTGTTTCATCATTCCTGCTGGTGCAGTCAGTACCTGAGGGAATTCATGTATAGATACTGAAGTAGTCCTATTTTTGTTGGTATAAAAAATACCTTTATTTATATTTGTTTGAAAAAAATTTTACTATCGGTATTCAAAAATTTGTCTTGAAGCTACATATGCACCAGTTACATATGCACTGTTCTAGCAGTTTAATCACTGTGACATAGCTTTACATATCTTGATATGAGAGTTTATAACAGTGACATAATATGTACTCAAGAACTTTCAGTCATAGTAAAGTGCACTAAGTGGCACTGTGCAGCAAACTGCTTCTTTAGTCTTTGTAGCATATTCATAAAATTTTTTCATGTTTACTTGTCCTTAAATACTTGATCACTACAAAATTTTTTTCATAATTTTTATTGCATATATACTAATTTGACCACTATTTTTTTTTAATCATTAAAACGTTAAAAACCAAAAAACATTTTTAAGAAGCTGTAAAAATTAGGGTAGACTATACCTGTAAAAATTAAAATAGTTTCACACTGAAAAGAAAATTTACATGTACACTTCTTATTGATACTACCTTGTAAGAGCTTATTTCTCTCTTTTGACATCAAAACATGCTAAACTAAATTGCATCCATTCTATAATGAGTGTTATAAATTTTGCTGCAGTTTCTTTTTTAAATATATCTGCATTCTGTAGTTTCTTTTTGAAGTTTTTCTACTTTTTAATTTTTTACAGGACTTCATCTGCTCCAAATTTCACAAATGTTTTATCATCTAAGTCACCAATTGAAAATGCTGATACTAAATACACAGCTAAAAAATGTCCACCTGATTATAATGAAGCTACTAAGCAGTTTAATAAAGCTAAGGTATTTAACATCAAAATATATTTGAATTTTCTTGAATATGATTTTAAGTTATTCCATTTTACTAGGTAACCTTTAGCTTTAAATTAATTTAATTTCAATAGTAGTTAATTAAATTTAAAAAAATGCCATTTGTTGTTGAAAATGGTTGATAAATTAGAACAAGAGGCAAATGATATACTTGAGACAAATTAATACCCTAAGACATATTTTTATAGTTTTCTCTTTTTCAAATATTAATAATTGATGTAAAGTATTCTAAAACAATGATATATTCATTTGATTTTTAAAGCAATTGTGTTGTGTCAAATTCATAAAGCTATAAATTATGACAGTATTCTTTTAGTAAATTATCAAACTTTGTATGGAAATTTGCCTTATATCATAATATTAATTGTTAAAGCATTTAAATTTTCTAAAAAGAAAAAAGCATTTTATGTCATGTAAATTTATTAAAATGCTTCTACTGTATAATATGTACAGTTAATTGCATATAAAAAAATGTTCTATATTTTCAAATATAAGTCCATCTGTGTATAAGCTGAGAGCCTTTTTTGTTCAAATATTTTTCCAAACCTCAAAACCTTTATGTAACCTTTATGTAAAAAAAAATTCTAACATTCAAATATGGCAGAAAAAAGCCAAATGTGTCACCAAGCAGGTAAGATGTGTGAAATATTTTCCAATTAAATCAATATAGAGTAAACAGTTTTCAAATTTTTATAACTGTTGAATCCAGTTTGAATACATTGGAGGTATGCTCTTACACTGACAATTCTTAGCATGTTTTAGCAGTGGCAAGGTACGGCAAATTAAATTTTAAGTATTTTCATGTCTTCTTTACTAATTTCAAAATCTTGAACTAACTTTTTTTGATTACTGGCATGGCACCCACTTTTAGAATTGTGTTGCTAGACCATGTGGCTAATGTGATACTTATTAGATGGCAGTAATGATATTTTCAACTCTGATAATCCTATCTGAAGCTAATGTTTTCACAAATTTAAGCAGTATAAGTTAAAAAAACTAAATAGGGTTATTTTTAGTAATTTATTGCCAGTTTAGGAGAAGTGTGCTTATTATAAGATTAGTTTCATTTTGCTTGTTTTTTAAATATCTTGTTTCTTTTTGCCGATTTGGTGACTTTTGGTGGTCAACAGTATAAAATTTTGCCAAGAAGGATCTGTACTTCATCAGTCTCACAGATCTGTGCATAAACCATCTCTTCACTTTATCTTTTTTAAAAAAGCCCTGTAAATTCTTAGTTTATACATGGAACTGTACAGTAGATGCAATTTACACAAAATACTTTTGCTTATGTTAGGTAGATGTATATAAATTATTAAAATATATCATTTTTTGGGAATATAATATTTGTATTCATTTTTATAAATTGTTTAGTAATGAGTTTATTAAATTTATAATTTAAACAAACATTTCAGCCTAGTAGTAAAAGAAGTGGTAGAAAGTCGGTGAAGAGCCAAGCAGTGGATGAAGTGTTAGAAGTTCTAATAAGTAATGGAGGTATATCATTATTTATAGCTTGAACAGATGTTTATGTATCACACCCAGATTTTTGTTTTGATTTAAGATTAGAAATACTATGTTACACTTCTTATCAGAAAGATCATTGTTTAAATGAAGTTTATATACTTCCATAAACTAATTGTTTCTAGAAACAGCCTTGATTAAAAAAAGTTTTTAGTTTTCATGTTCATGTATAATCATGTACATTAAAAACTTTGAAATCTGTTAGATATTCATAACTGTTCAGAATTGGTAATGTGTTATTGATTGTTATGTGGTAATTTATATCATGACTACTACAAGATTATACATTTAGTAACAGTTAAAGTAATTAAAAATAATTTTTGATTACTTTTAAGTGCATATAATTGAGTTACCATAATTTTGCACGTATAGTCTACAGGCACGAATTTTTATTTAAAAAATTTCATAAATCATAAGATAGTCTGCACCACTAGATAATCTGCAGACTATTCAGGCAAAAATATGTATTTTAGTATGACAATATTAAATCATTTTAAGAATAAAAACCTAAGTACAGTAGAGTGCCAAAAAGTCTGAATGAGACTCCATTAATTCCACCTTTAAAATTTAAAATCATTTCTCCTGCCATAGCCTCAGAGACGAATTTTAACGGAAGAAACAGAGCAGCCTAAATGTTCTGTTTGAGAACCCAGCTATGTAAATCGTCTTCTAATGCAGGCCATTATATTTTTCCACGATGTTTGGATCATTTTCATCTCATATTTTTAATATTTCCTTTTGCTTGTGCCAATTTCTTACTGCTTTTTCATCAACCTCAATGTTGATCTTCTGAATTACTTTCAGCTTGAAATTAGCAGTAAAATTGTGACGATGTTTTAAAGATATAATAAATGACCAATATTATTGCAAGTCAAAACTCTGAAAGCAAAACACTCTTATGAGTGATCTTCGTGGTGAAATAACCTTCAAACCTCAACCTTTGATTTTGAACCCATCTACTTAATGTTGTCAATCAGAGCTGTAAATAGTGACTATCGATATTTTCCTCTACTCCAGGACACAATTTAAGATTGCGCTACTGCCTTCATTCGTTCTGCGTTATGGGTTGTATTTTTTTTTTTTTCATGGCTTATTACTGATTTGATACAATGTTTTCTTGATGTCTTATGAGTCATGCTTTTGTTTATATTTGATCATCGGCTGTTTGCGTGACATGCCTTTTATCCCCCCCCCCTTCTTCCAATTTTGATTATTTGAGCACTGAACAACCAGCAGATAGTCTGCTGCTGAAAAAAATTTGCCTTTTAAACACAGATAGTCTGCAGACTATACGTGCAAAATTACGGTACTTTGATTGGATAGAATTCAATTAAAAATACCAGTTACTTTCATTTGTATTGTATATTTTAAATAACATACCTAAGATTTTAGGATTTTGATGATTTAATATGGTTAAAACATGGTTTAACATGTGTCCCATCAAAAACTCAATCCTGCATTGAATATTTATGACAATCATAGAAATATATAGCTGTGTAATTGGAAAATCTCAAAAGTAATTTTGAAATTAAAATTATATTTTACGCTTAATAAAGCTTTTTAAAATAAATGGTATCCCACAGGGGCAGACAAATCAGACTCTTATATGGGAGGGAATTTCAGTTTAAATTTGTAGAATATTTTTTTTATTTTGAAAAAAAAAAAATATTTTACAAAGTATAATTCTTTATTGCTTGGTAGCCTGGAACACAATTATTGTATGTAATTTTCATTAAATTTAATTGCAATGCCAATCAGTACAAGTAAGATATGTCATGTATGGCTTAAAAAAATCAAATAAAAAAGATTTACTCTGCATTAAAATTTACAGATAAAGTATTTAAAGTGTTGGTAGGTTTACTTTTGACTGGATTTTCACTGCTTTATTGTTAAAAAAAAAAAAAGTTAATGATTCTATGGTGTTATTTATGATGTTACTTTGCTAAAGCTGACAAATGCTTACAAACTTAGTGTTTTATTTAGACAATTCATAGTAATGAGAAATCAGTGTTGTATAATATTTCAGATAAGTAAAATAATCTCTTTTTTGTCTATGCATTGTTTTTAAAGAATTCTTCATCCTGGGGGGGATTTTTATAGTAATTTGTATTTATAATAGGAGGGTAGGGAGTGGCCAAACTACATGAGATCACACTAATCACAGGAGGGAGAGGAGCTGAATGCATCTTAAATAGGCATTAACATTATAGTGATTGTATCTATCATAGCATTAGATGCATTTTCTTGGCTCTTAAAGTATTCCATATCCAATATATTCCTATATGATTTATTGTGGTGGTGTTTCATGGAACATATACTAGTGTTTTTTAAATCAAATTTTTTTGTCAGTTAAAAGAAATATTTGAAGAAATTAATTCATATCTGGTTGAAAAGTATAAAGTTTGATCGTTACTGTAGACAGTTCACAAAAGCATAAGGAAATTCATCTTATCCCCCACCCCCTTTTTTTAAACTGGTTGAGAACTTTTTAAATTAATTTGATGTTTTGTGAAAGTTTTAAAACTTAAATCAAAGTTGAAATGATTAAAAACGAGCTTATAAATTAGATGTAAAATGTAGTATTGCAAATAATTTTTTTTTTTTCAGAATAAATATTAGATCTTAGTTTTGCATCCAGGGATTTCAATTTTATTTCTCTAAATTTTAGGGTCCTTAAAAGAGTATTTTTAATATGAAATTTAGATAAACTTCCTCAATAATTTTTTTAAAATTTCAGAATGTCTAATGATGTTATTTGAGTCGGATGAATCAATAATAATCTAAAGATTATAGAACACATTTGTTTATTGGACTTTTTTAATTAATAGCTTATTCTTGTGTATATGTGTATTTATGTAACTAATATTTAAGAATGAGTAAACGACCTGGTGCTTTTTTTTTTTTTTTTTTTTTTTTTTTTTTTTTTTTTTTTTTTGTGTGTGTGTGTATGTGTGTGCAGAAATTGGACTTTTGTGTTTTCCAGTAATAAGTTTGTACAATTTTAATGGGGAATTTTTTTTATTTCTGGAGGTGTATTTATATCTTATTTTTATTTTTATACAGAACTTCCTCCTAGTGCGGCTCAGGAACCACCAACTCCTACCACTCCAGAAACTCAGAAAGCTTGCAATTTAGCTCCAGTGTTTCCAGCTGTTAATGGCTCAAATGTTGGTGTGGTGGAGACCCCTGTGTCTACTATCAACTCCACGCAACAAACAGAGAACTCTGATTCTCTGAATCTTCTCTCGGTGAAATCAGAACCTGAATCCTCGAGTAGTGTCCCTGAACAAAGTCTACCTATGGTTTTTGATAACTCTTTGCTTTTAGAGTTACAAAATATTGAATCTATGGACCTTGGTGTATTAGATACATCTGATTGTGCACCTCATACATCTTTCACAGACATGTTACAACAACCGCAGCAAGTTGCTACTAATAGCTTGACTAATAGTGATAATGTGATGGACGTCGAACTTCCTGATTGGCTGGAAGTGATAAACAATAATCCTTTAATTTCTACTGCCAACCAGCAAAGGAATTCAATTTACAACAGTGATCCATTGCTACCTAGCATGGGGAACAGTGAGGAACTTCTAGATATGTTTTCATTGGATGATCTTGATTTTAAAGCACCTAGCGATTCAAGTACCTTAAACTGGGACAAAGTAGATTATGCTGCATAATTAAAAAGCACAGTAAGGTATGCAGAAGGACTAACTACTTCAATTAAGAAGTAATGTGCTCAAGTGTTTATTAAGTTCGAACAGTTTCAAATAATTTCTGTTACTGAAAATTTAATAATGCTTTTAACTTAATATCTAACTTAACGTTAAAATTTTATTTAGAAAATGTTTTTACTTACAAATTGTAGTATTAGTAAAAAAAAAGTTGTGAGACTGATTAAATTGTCAGAATTATAACTATTATTCTATGTTTTGCCTCTTATTTATGTGAGGTACATAAAGGTTGTTTTTAACTGCTTTCTGTATTTAAATTTCTCAAATTTATAATGTGGGTAAAATAATAGGTTCTAATTGTGAACCACCTCCTATTTCTGACATTTATGGAACTTATCATGCTGGTTTTAAAATAAATTTTGGGATGTAAATAAAGATTGCTTAAAAGCTGTAAGAATTTGCTTTATGTTATATTTATTATAAAACCGTTTAAAACAAATTTTTTGTCAGAAATTAAAAATTTATTCAAAATATTAGTCTGTAGTATTTTACATTGCATGAGTAATATTACCAAAATCACAGTTTTTGTTTTACAAAATTACATATTTTGAAGCACTTACTATAACATTCTTTAACTTGGAATTGGATTATACACTTAAAAGCTTAATGAAAACAGTTTTATGGGTTCTTTGATGCTATTTCAACTCCTCTTCTTAGCCCACTCTCCTGTTTCTAATCATGGATCTTGTTGGTGCTTCAACCACATTTGGCGAAATTGGCGTGCTTGCAGCGTGGCGTTTGAAATATGGCGAGGGGATCGTAACTCAACAAATTGATTCTTAATCAAAAACAACATTTTGAGGAAAAATTTTTCAAAATTTGATTGTTTTAAATACTTTTAATAATAAATTTTTAATAAATTAAATTAAATTAAATTAAATTAAATAATAAATTTTTAGATATTTGGTAAATTCTTTTTCCAATTTTTAAGTAAATCGACCGATCTTTGCAGAACACGTTAGATACTTATTTTTTATTTCAGTTTTTCAAGTAAATCGACCGATCTTTACAGAACACTTATTTTGAGTGGAGGTTGAAGAGGAGTTGTAAAATTGAAAATTTTTTTAAATCTTTTATTTTAAAACTAAGTTTTATCTTTGTCTTTTCTTATATTTGATAAAATTTATTTACTTCATTTATCTGCACTAAGCATGTCAAACTCACACTGATACAGGCCAAAGAAATAAAATCTAAGGTTATGTAGGTCGTAAAAAATAAAATAAAATTTTCTATTTTTATAGAAGTGTACATTTTATTTGAGCAGCACTGTTTGTAAATTTCAGGCACTTCCTTACTCTGGATCTTGGTTACTTCCATTTGCATGTAATTAGTACAGACTTGATGTTTATTGAAAAAAATCAAAGAAAACTTGTTTCTAAACATTTAAGTTCTGTTTACCCTGTTTCAAATTCTTTACTTTAAGACAATATATTTTTCACATACGTGGGCAGTAGCATTCTTGATTATCACTTCGTTAGCAGACATGCCAACTATTCTGGATTATCCGGAGAAATGAGAAAATTGGATAACTCCAGAAACTCCTCAGATTGCTCCAGAAAATAAAACTTTTGAACAGCTAAAAGATCACAATTCAGCAATTAAATGCAAAGTTTTGCAAAAAAATAATGCTGAATATTTCTCTTTTTACACATGTTAAAAGTTTTCAGTACTGTGCAGAAAACCAAACAGAATTTAGGTCAAATTTTAGTAAATAAACTCTAGAATACCTGATGATACAAAAATGGAAATATTTGAATCAGGGTCAATGTTGCTATAAGAAACACTTTTCTGAAAAATAAGTTGTTAAAGCTAAAAAAGTTACTTATAAATTTTTAAATGCATCAATTTTAATTTACCTTTTACAATTTACTACTCTGTAAATATTTTAAATTTAATTTTAATTTAGAAACCAATAAGATATGTACTTATGTGTAATCTGTAATTAGCATGTTAAAATTTCAAACCACGCCGTTGCTCCAGACACAAGTGCCTGAATGTTGGCATGTCTGCATTATCACATTTATCTTATAAGGAGATTACCATGGGATATGTAAGAACCCTGGAGCTGGAAAATGAAGATGGAAACAGTATTGCAAGAAATTTTAAAATTCAGTTATGAAATTCATAATACTTTTGCTACGTACCATTATATTGAGTGTGCCACATATGGTCTGTGGACTATGAGTTTGACATCCTTGTTGTACACTATGTAGTAAATAAATTTGACCAATTTTCTGTATTCATCACTGTGGATTAAATTTTGAATGATTGAATAATAAATCAAAAAATGATTTTGGAAAATAAAATGGATGAATGGAAAGTGAATGATTTTTATCCATTAGCAAATAGAGAAATTTATATTTTAAACAGAAGGCAGTTAAGAGGGGAAAAAATCTAAATTGTTTTTGGAATCAAATTATTACTTTTGGGATTTTTGTGTCATGTTCAGAAAAATTAACTTTTTAAATTAATAGGGTAAATTATTAAGGCTCTGCATTTTGTTACTAGAGTTTGTGGATTCAAATCCCACTGCAGGCATGAATGTTTATTGCTGTATGGACTCTGCTTTTTGCAGTAGGTCCTGGCCTAATTATCCAATGTTATGTAAAAAAAAAAATAAACAGATTATAGTGCTTCAAATCAAATCTAAATTACAAAAATACTTCCCCCTCTTTGTATTAACCTGTTTTCATACAACTTGCAAGATTAGAATGATTAAATGCTTCATAGTGAAACCTATGTGCATTTTGTAATTATACATATATTGCTCAATTATCTTCTTTTGAAAATTTCTTATTGAGATTTATTGTAAAATGTATGCCGATATCCCCATATATTCAACATGTAGAACCTGAAATGTTGATATTCACAAATTTTTTAGTGCTTAATGAAAATAAGTGAATAATCTTTCTAGATGAACTTAAAAAATACCACAGAATAAATAGCTATTGCTTGAATAGTATAATCTCGAAGTATTTCCTAATGAACACTTGAAAGTGCATTACTCAACTTTTTATATGATGGCTAAATGCAAAGTGGAGTCTGGTTTTGTGTGCTTTTACAGTTGTTTATTCTGGTGCTGCCGAATGTTTCATGACATGTCTCATGTTTTATCACTCATAAGATTGTGTATTCTTCATCCAACCGTTTATTATGGATAGTTCATAAAACATTATATCAGACTGCACTCCATAGTTGGCCTGCTGGTTCGAGACCAACAGTTGTGTCATAAAATGGCAGGCATACCATTCCCTCATATATGCTGTAATCTTGAACATTCAAGGTTTTATATTTCACTAAAGTGTTTAGTACTAGACTTTGCAAAAAAAAAGGGTCATTTTTAATTCCTTCTTTCTTGTGCATTCATTTTGCACTCGCTCTGAACAATAATTTATAAGCTCAAAGTTTTATTAGTTTGTCGTTTTCCTCTCTCTGAAAATTGGTGTAGTATGAGTATTATAATTGTAATTGAAATTCAAATTGGAATGTTTTGTTCACTTGACTAAGTAGGTTCCAGTAATCTATAATGAGCTTATGTTGTATCAGAGGGGAAAAAATTAACTTTCTGAAATTTTAAATAAAAGTGGTACTTTAAAAATATCTCAAATTAGTATTGTTAGAAGTAAAAAGAAAAGTTATGTAAACTACTATGAGGAATGTCCTTTACCATATAAAATTAAAGTTATACTTTAAACATGGGATATATACCAACACTGAATACCTCATGTTCTAAGTTTTATTTCATTTGTATGTAAACTTATTAATAGTTTAAATTGTTTAATTCTAATCAACAGATTATATTTATCGCATAGGCACTGAAGAATAAAATTGAGCTTAAATTCATATGAGAAAATGGAATTAAAATAAGTCCCTTCTTGCAAGTCCTTGTTGTACATGTTTATTGCATTTAGTTATTTAGTGATATGGCTTTTCTGTACATTTGTTTTATCCTTTTGTGTCTTGTTTAATTTTAAGAGCATTATAAGCCTTTAATTTGATTATATTACAGATGTCTTTGTCACTTCTGTAAGATACTAAAATTATCTGTAAAAATTTTGTAAATTTGAAAGGAATTTTAGTTTTCTGTTTTCTTCTGTAAAGTTTATCTTCCTTTTTTTAATCATCTGTTAGTCTGTATTTAAAGTTTAAAGTTTCTCTAAAATATTTGTTTGTAGAGTATCGTGGACTACATATTGTTTTTGCTTAGTAGGCATTGTAATCAAAATCCCATGATGGAAAAGTATATTTTTTTATCTTAATTTTAATCCAATAATTATTTTTGTCATGTGTTTAATTTTCTGGTATTTTTGTTTTATTTTCATTCAATTAATAGACTGTGGATTTATTTGTTGATATGTATCAAAGAATTTTTAGAGCATTTTTCCTGCTCATTAGCAAAAGTATTTTTTAATTAATATTTTATTAAATTACCAATTCTTAAGGTAAGTCTTCAGTTAGATTGAATGTTTAATACAATAACTGATGCTTAAATACTTTCAAAATACTTAAGTTGCAATAATGCAATAAATTTTTCTTTCCAGAATTATTTGTAAGGTTACTTTACAAAATATTGAAATGTTATTTGAGAGCTTTTTGATAATTTTTTAAAATAAAACTTTTATCTGGACCTTTTTTAAATTTTGAATAATTAAATTCAAATTGAGAATATTACATAATTTATAAAAAAATTCTAAATTGGAGTAAAAATTTATGAAAATTTAGTAAGTACTCTCAAACATTTTCATTTTGTTCGTGAGACTTCTTTGCAGGTTAATTAAAAATAATCAATTAAGAGGTTTTCCCCAAATAAACAATTTTTAGAATGTAATGAAAGCATTGTATTTCAAAGTTCTTATATTTCTGCTTCTAATTAAATTTTATTAATTAAAAACCTTCTCAATTTTTTTTTTTAAATAGAGCATGTATGCATAGCATTTTAATATAAAACCTTAAAAGTTTTTTAGCTTTTGACTAAAAAACAGGATTAGTATTTTCCTTTATTTGGATTTGTAAAAAAGTTTATTTAGTTATTATTAGAATGCCTACCCCTCACATATATTCAATTTTTAAATGCACCCTCTTTTCCAATATTTGAATAGGTAAGAATTGTATGAGTTAGAAATGAAGAGATTTTATCAGTTATTTGAGAATCTTACTCTTAAATAAGTATCTGAAACTTAAAAATAGTATTTCTACTCTGAATAAAAAGTATTTCTTATATAAACATTTTAATAGATTTTATTTCTACTTTTTGCTAACACTGAAATGGAATTAAGATCAGCAAATAAATCAGAACTATTTCACGAGAGAAATGCTGAGGATGATCTGAATGATATGTAAGAGCACAGTTTAGTGCTTGAGCTTCTCCTGTGTGTACTAAATTTAATCTCATTTGACTTCTTAACCCTTTGTATCATTTTATTATAAATCTGTAACATATTCCTAAATTGAGATGTATATATATATATGTATATATGTATATATATATGTATATATGTATGTATGTATGTATATATGTATGTATATATGTATGTATATATGTGTGTATATATGTGTATATATATGTATATATATTATATGTATATATATATGTATATATTTACACCGTGAGATTTAAAATGTTTTTGCTCATTGTTGCTATCTTGCTACACTGTAATCAGTACAATTTGCTTTTAGAAACTATAAAAAAGGGAGATACGAAATTTAATTTTCATATCAAAGTTCCATTCAGTGCTTGATCTAATGTGCAGAATACTTATTAAAATAAACTTTGGATTGCTTAAGTTTAAAGAAAAGCATAAAAATGCCAGAAGTAGATTTCTCACGAAGGTAATTTCAAATTCTTGGTGTAAAGATAATTTTTATGCAAAATAATTTACAATGCATTTTTTACTTGCAAAAAATACTTTTTGGTGAAATACATTTCCATTTTTTTGTTTTAAGTTATTATTTACTTGTTTGAAATAACGTGTTAACTTTTAAAATCTGACTTCAGTAAAATTTTTCAGTTGAAACATTGGTTGGTTGACATTTAGTGGCAAAATTATTGTAATTAATAAAAGTTAATTGTATTTTTTTTATCTGAGGAAAAGTGTTATTAATAAAATTTTTATGTATTCATTATATAAGAAAACAGTTAATTTTTTTCAATTAAATTTGATTGTAGAAAAACACAAAAGTAACTTTATTAAAACTGATTATTAAATAAGAGTAGTGAGATCAGTATGCTGCTTATTAATACTTTGATAATACTTATTGGGATATTAATTTATTTTCATTTGTGTGGTCCTTTATTTTTTAAAATGGCATACTAACTGCTGATATAAATATGCAATCAAAATACAATATCCAACCAATACTGTATTCAGTTTTTGCTATAGCTATACCAAATATATAATTGTCACAAAATGATATTTATATATCTTTTTATCAATTATGCAAATTTTTGTTGAAAATTAAAAGATTTTTCAATTTTTACAAGTTACTAAAGTGAAAAATCCATTTTCCTTTTTTCAAAATTTTCCATTTCATTTTCATAGTACCAAAAAACCATACAATTCGCATTGTATTTATAAACCTGTAGTGTTTACAAATAATCTGTTAAAGTTGGCAGGTATGAAATACTATTCTCTAACATTTGAGAAAATATTTTTTTTTTTTTAAATTTGGTGTTGAGATACAAAGGGTTAAAAGAATTCTTATACACTCAGTAGGAACTGTTTTTTTCCCTATGCCAATTTAAACTTATCATTATTACCTTATTATGATTGGAGAATACATTACCTGTTTTACTCCTCTTGTTGATGCTGCAGAAATGAGAGATAGTTATCGGTAAATTTTGTAAAGTTTAAAACTTCATACTATTGTATAGAAATTAAAACTGATAGAGATCTTCCAGTATGATTTTGCATCACTGCATTTTAATTTTTAAAGTTATTAATTTTTGCAATTTATTTTATTGTAAATATACAGGTGTATGGTATATTTAGTTTTAAGTTATGCAAAATATATCTATAAACACAAAAACATTTTTTTTTCAATTATTTAACTAGGCAATTGAAAACAAATAGTTTTCAATTTTGTAATAATAGGATACCAGTTGTTTAAAACTTAAATCAGTATTAAATAACCAAATATAATTTTACATCCCAGTGTTTTGAATCTTTTAAATTTTACAATATGTAAAAGATATTTTAGTGAGTTTTATGCTCATTTTATAGTTGAATACATATATATATATAGCCCATACCTTTTTATTATTATTATTATTTTTTTTAAGATTCATTTTTGAGAATGCAAATTCTAACCTCCTATCCTGCCTTTTGAAGTTTCATTCAATGCTCATATTGTGGTGCCTTAGGCTTGAAGAGTTGCTTGTTCTTACTGTAAATAAGTGAACGGCATGTGTCTGTGATTTTTTGTCAGGAAAATTGGAAGGTTTCATTGATAGAAAATTCCAATGCCAATATCTGTACTCATATTTACTAAGAAATATACTGTGGTGTAAGGCTTAAAGCATGATTAAAAAACTAAACAGTTACTGACTAATTTTTTGTATGTTATTAGTTTTGAGTATAATAAAAAAAATGAAAGTCTTTTGGTCTCATTCTTTTACTTGTAAAGTCAGTTACAAGATATCCACATAGATTGATTATAACATAAACTTTAATTGCATTCATATAAAAATATAGAGTTTCTTTAATCTCCATTTGCCAAACCAAAGAGAATTTATAAAAGGAGCCCATTTGGAGCATAAAACTCCAAATTAAAACCATGTTCTATTTCTAATTGTAACAAAGTTGTGAAAAGTAGGAAAACTCCTCAGCTTTGAAAAAATTTATGTTTGGCAGTTTTTAAAATGCTTACTTGGGAACCAAGCACATATTTTGAAAGATTTAAAACTTTTCTACAAGATGATATATTTAGATAATTTGATTTAACAGCAAGCACTGAAACTTTTGCAATTTTGTCAAAAACTCAATTTTGCAAAGTTTTTTTTTTTATTATTATTCAATTCTAAAAAGATTATAGTGCAAACAGTACTTTCAAACCATGCATTCGTTAAATATAGTTATGAATTTTACAATTTGATAAAAATGTCTATTGGGACTGGATTTTCCATCCTCATTTACTAGCAATTGTTTAATAAATTTTTTTAAAGCTATATAATCTTACATTTTATATCGGCTAATCATTATAGGTAAAAGTTTTAAGGAAAAGGCATTTTGTGATTTAAAATAACGAACAGGTTAAAAAGCTTTTTGGTCTGGTTTAGATCACTCATCTAGCTTTATAAGAAAAAAGAGGAACTGTCAGTTGATGCCCATTACAAGACCAAGAGAAGTACACTATGCCAGGCAGATAATTTTAAAATGAATGAAGAGGAAAACTAATATGCAGTAGATATTTTTGGAATTTCATGTAAAGTTTTCTGACTGAAAATTAAATTAAACTTTAAATCTGCATTTAAACACGAAAATTGAATAAATTTTGAAGCTTATGTAGATTTGAAATTTTAAAATCATAGAAATAAAATGTTCATTAAAAAATAATGAATTAACAAAGAATTTCCAGTCTATTTGGAATTATTTTCCCTTCAGAAAATAAAAAACTGAGTTTTCAGAAACAAAATATTAAATTATTGTTATCAATACATTGAGTATATTTATACTTTTTCGTGGTTTCTCCAAAATTTTATGAAAAAGATCTTTAATTTTTTATTCCAGATTTACTTGATATGAAATGTATGTAACTACTTTCTTGTATTGTATAAAAAATAGTACATCTGAGGAATATTTTAAGTTACCCTGAAAATTTGGAAGACACCTAATGTAACTATCTAAATTATTCTAAAATTTCCATCTACTAACCTAAAAATTCCAATAATAATTTAGTTACTTCATTATTATTTCTGCTTCTACAACTTATCTGTAGTATTAAATTTAGTATACTAATTGTACTTATCTTGTACTAGAAGTAATTTTAAAATTATGTACAGTAATCAGGTTGAGTGCTTTACATTTGAGAGTTATCTTGCTTTTCTTTCCACTTACTCTTATAAAAAAAGTTATTAAATATCTTGAGGAGTATTGAGAAGCAATATTCTAAAATTATTTACTGAAGATAATAAAACAGTAGACTATGAGTAAATGACTCAGGATTATGTTATTTTAATATAGAGATTCTGTGAACAAATGCTGTTGAATATAACTAACCAGTAAAATTATTATTATATATATGTAATGACATTCCATCTTTTCTGATGTGACCTGAGACATGTAGCAATCGAATGATAGAGTGATCAGACAATCTTTTTACATGAGGTTTATTTCATCTCTGGCAAACATTAAATGTGAAAATTAACAACTGATTACCTGTACTCTCTACAGTCTCTAGTGAAATGAACTTCTTACAATATTGTTGCTTATGGTTTTGGCAGGTTCTCCTTACGATCACCAACGGTCAATATTATTTTACATTTTCTTATTGGCTGGCCTGTTGTAGGCTTTGCCATGAGGGTTAAAAATTGAGTCCCTCAGAACTTTGGTCCTAGGATCAAAGTTCTGAGAGACTTAAATTTGAGGGAGTTCTAGGGCTTAATGTTTCTTAAAGTAACCTAATTTATAACATTTTTAATATCATCCTCATCCTGCCTCAAGGCTATTTACAACATTATTTTGTCTAAAAATCTAAGTTATAGTTCCTACAGCTGCCAGCTTATTTAGTTGGAATGATAGAACTTGTCAGGAGAAAATTTACTAATTACCAATTTAGAATAAGGGGTTTAGTATTATATTTATTAAATTATTCTTAGGTGCCAGTATATTATTTTAACATAGGTTTTTATTTACTATATTATATATATATATATATATGTAATGAGACTGACTTCTCGATGGGGGGTTGCAGTCATGGCCATAAAAATGATACTGTTTCAGCTAAAGACCTTTATTAGAATAACTTTGAAGGACGGGTTCCCACTTCATCATAGGGACAAACTGAATGGTCAGCTAGCATGAAGTTCTATGTACAAGACAAGTAACACCTGGGTCAACATCTGTGGGAAAATATCTCTAGAAAAATCTGTCTCCGCTAGCGTGTATCTCCTTTTTATTTGGAAATTTCCTAAATTGTCCGCTAGGGTCATGTAGGTTTATAATTGGCCAGGCCCCTTCTCTGAGGGCGTAAGCTGTAGCCCCAGTGGTCAATTTAGGTATGGGGTTAAAAAGGGGATTTCCTAAATTGTCCGCTAGGGCCATGTAGGTTTATAATTGGCCAGGCCCCTTCTCTGAGGGTGTAACCTGTAGCCCCAGTGGTCAATTTAGGTTAGGGGTTAAAAAGGGGAATGTAAAAAGATGCGGGAATTTTTACCCTTGATTTAAGTTTTGAAAACCCCTGAGAATTTTCCTTACATATATATATACACACATACATGTGTGTGTATAGGTTCACAGTGAAAGTTCAACTACCCAGATTGGCAATTATGTAATTGCTTTGTAAACAAAAAATATTCTAACAAAATCTTCCTATGAATAATCAATATTCAGAAGTACTATTTTTTAAAATGTTTTTACAAAGAATCATGTAGCTATCAATCAGTTATCAACATGATTGTGATCATCAACAGATTCTCACTGTCAAATGGATGAAAGTCTTAGCTGCCAGAAGGTGAATCAAGACGAGGAGACAGCTGACTTGTTCTAAAAGTGACTGATATGTTAAAGTAATAATATTTTAATATAGTATGTAAGTGTACAAAATATTTTTGTAGTTGATAAATAAATACAACATACTGCAATAAGCAAATTTTAACCAGAAGTAACCTGTTATTTCCTATGATTTATCAAATTACCTGGATTGGTTTGGTTTGGAGCGCTATGGTCTACTGTTTTGCTACACAAGGGCTAATGGGACCAACTGCTTAAAGCTGATCCCAAATGGCTATGAGCATCCATACCCTCAGCAGGATTTGAACCCATGACCTCCAGTACTGAAGAGCAGTGCTCTATCATTTGGCTGTTTAGCTTATCTGAATTGTGTCTGGTCCCATTTATTAATTTGGATAAGGTCTACTGCAAAGTTTCTTAAACTGTATACATAATCAAGATTGTTCTGACAGAAATACTTCTATGATAAACTCTTAATTTCTTGGGGAAGAAGATGCCTTATTATTTTGGCAGACAAATATTTAAAATGAGGTAGCCACACATTTCATCCACATACAACTAAATATTAGATATTCCCAGCTTATGTGGCAGAACAGCATACTGAAGTGCTCTGAACCAAATTAAATTCAGCTAGCCTAACTGTGTTCCACCTTAACCAAGAATCAAAATTTTTTATATAATCAAATATATATATATATATAAATTTTAAAAAATGTCATGACAAAAAGGTGAAATTTTTAATAAATTTTAAGTAATAGTTAATAGTTTGCAATTTATTTCAAGTCGTATTCAGTAGCTACAAAACTTAAACTTCCATTTTAAGCAAACAGAATATTTTTTATTGAGAAATATTACATATTTTACATACATTAATATCTATATATATTTTCTGTGATATCTGAAGCCATTTTGTATACTTATATTGTCACGAAGATTCGAATGAACACACCGTTTAACTTAACAGAACAATTTATTGAAGTTAAGTAGCAACTCGCAACTTTACAGGATTGAAAAGTTGCCTACAACTAGTGGGTATCAGCTTTTATACCCAAACAGAATATTCGAGAAATAACTAATTTACATATTAAAGAAAGATCTAGAATATTCAAGAACATAAGGAAACAATAAATAACATTTTTAAATTAAAAATCCGTACTTTGGATAAACTGCCATGTCAAGCATCGAACCCACAATCTTCGGGTTTGGATCGCGTGCTTTGACCATTCGGCCACTGAGCTAGTTGGCTAGGTTTCTTTATACGGCAATATATAGGTACAGATACTGCTATTAGCAAACTACAAGGAATTTGAGAACACTGAAGTTTGAGAACCACATCTAAAACACAACCATTTCTTATTGGAAAATATTTAGGGGAACATTTTATATGGAAAGGGGTTTGAAGAGTAAAATACTTGTACAGGGACCTGTGCTTTTAAAAATCTTTTAATTATATACAGATATTTTAAATTATTCCAATTATTAAATGCTTTGACATAAATATAAATATCATTAAAACGAAGATGAAATTTTCCTTTTAATGTTAATTTAGTTAACAGTATGATTCATACACATGTGCATGTATTTTCTGTTCATTGACATTAAAACTGTTGTTAATGCAATAGCTGTAATTTTTCCTATATGTAATTTAAAATTTAGAGTATAAAGCAGTTTTGTTTAAAAAAAATCGCACTCACTACACTTAAAAAAAAAAAAAAAAAAAAAAAAACTTATGTCTTTTGTATTGGTAGTTTAAACTATATTATGTAAAAAATTATATATTCAAAATCTGAATATTTAAATATTTTGCTAGCGACAAGATTTAATGCATATTTCAAACTGTTTTTATTCTTTGTATCTGAGGCCATTTTATTGTAATAAAAATTATATATGAAGAAAAAAAGAAATTTTTACTAACAACATCTTATATAACAGCTGTTCAAGGGCAACACCATGCAGGTACTGCTAGTCACATATCTAAAACAAAATCCTGTTAGAAAATGTTTAGGAGAACATTTTATATGGAACTGTTTTAAGGGTTCTATGTATTTGAAATTATTTTAATTATATGCCAATATTTTAAATTATTACAACCATTGAATGCTTTGATTTGATAGTATGGTTTAAAACTTTTCAGAAGTATACTTTTAATTTGAATATTGCAGAGAATTTGTATTTTGAATCAGCAGTGTACTGAAGAAAAATTAGCTTATTGCATATACATCTGGAAGTATATTAATGTTTTATGTGTTTTATTAATGCTTCTCTTTCTTTAATATCACATGCACACAAAGAAAGAAACAGCTTTATATGACTACTTAAGTACCATTTTGTACATTTATTAACTTAGAGATGTTCAAATCTTACAGAAGCAAAAGTTTAAACATGTAATTGAAACAAATTATTGAGTTATACAACAAACAATATACAAAATAAACGCCAACACTTGCAGTATTAACAAATGCAAATTGAGCATGTTTTCATTTAATTTGGCATATAGACATTTTAATCATTATATACAATGAGTGAGACATTTGTTATTGATTGAAAACAACATATAAAGAAGGAAACACAAATTATTCAATGTACCACTTTTAGATAAATTCTAAAATAAAATTTATGTTGTGTTTATTCAACTCCTATAAAAATCACATTAAGAGATTAATTATATTTTAACAACAGATATATTTTGCTTTGAACAGCTTTTAAAAAGAATGCCAAACTAATTACATCATACAAAAAGTTAAGCCTTATCATTAACAACTATTTACTAGTAACAGACGACTTCAAAAGAGTAAAAAAATTTAATTTGTATATTTATTAGATTCTGCACAATGCTGGATGGAAATTTAACAAATAATTAGGTCTGTGAAGACAATTTTAGCAGTGATTTAAGAAAAGAATATGTTTGTTTAATATGTATTTGTAACACACTCATATATACTCCTAAATTTTTATAAAATGTCAGCACTGAATTTCTTTTTCTATCTTTTACAATTTTTTTCCTACACAATATCTCACTTTACAACAAGGATAATCAACCTTTTTTATACATATCACCCACTTTTGCATCATTGTTATTAGTAAAATTTTCTCACAATCCATTGATACTGCAGCAATTTAATTTAGCACTTTTTTAGTACTTGTAATATTTGAGTGGAGATTTAGTAAAAATATGAAGTTAATTTTTTTCTATTTGTACTTCATATCTTTAAAATATACAAATTGATTAGATGTATTTCTGCCTCTAAAGTAATTGCTCCATCAATACAGTGGCAATATTTTAAAAGTAGTTTTAGCATCAGACAAATTCTTACTGACCATCATGAAAACTTGCATCACTTACTAGTGGTAAGGACCAGACTGATTACTTCTTTAAAATAATGAATACATAGAAGCCCTTGCTAAGGAGGGCTATTGCCATAAACACCTTATTCTTACCTCTAATGAAATTAAAAGAATTGAAGATACACCATTGTTTTGAATTACTGATAAATTCTGGATTTAATACAAATCAGTTAATTAAGACACATTGCAACTACAAATTTTAGAATTTTAATGTTGCATTAACTTTTTTAGAGAACATTTGCACCAAAATAGTATGTTTACTTTTCCTGCCTTCTGTTTCTGCTGTGCTCTTATGGACAAAAACTTCTTTGTCACTAATTAGGTTGCTTTTGCTAGACTATTGAAAAGAAATATTCAGATTAACAAATTTTTCCTTAATATAGAATTTAAAAACTAAAACTTTACAATAATTTTAAAGTTAGAAAAATAATTACATAATTTAAAAACTTTACCATGGTTCTAAACAAAGTTTGTGCAAGCATTTAAACACATCTGTCAATATCTACAGTATTTATTAATTACATTGTTTTATCACTTGTTTCTGATATGTTTCACTGGAAACTTTTAAAAAAATAACAGATTGTACTATCTTTGACAGTATTCAAATTACTGAAGTATTCTAAGTTTGTGTACTTATTCTAATGATAATTCTACTTAATCGAATGTTATTCTAATGAAGTACAAATTATTATGGATATACAATCTACCAAAGAAATTACTGAATATATATCGACAGAGCTTGAATCTAATGGGATTCGAACCTGCAAACAAAAATACTTACGCTATTATAAGAATTTTGCTTACATTTCATAGTCACCATTTAGATGAAAACTAACTTATTTCATGACATCATTTGCTTTATTTATATATTTTTTAATGTATTAAATGCTTAAGTATTAAGGGTGATGTGGTCAAGATGTGTTGCAGGCGTCTTCATGTCATAATGGCGACAAAAGTCACCCCAGATAGGAATTGGTACCTTCTGACATCACCTGTGAGATATCTCAACCCCAATATAGTAGCAGCACCCTAAGTTATAAATAAAGTAAAAAAATTACTAAGAAAAAAATAGACTACAGATTTACATCTATTGATGATGAAAAATTTAATATATTATATATAAATTAATTATATATAATTTTTCATTAATATCTTTTGAATTAATTGGAATATTAGAATTTGAATGACCAAATTGCAATGCTGTCAAGTGGGAATAAAGATTGGTATCTCAAAATTGAATAAATAAAAATGGTACAATTGACAAAAATATATGAAACTAACATTCATAAAGCCAAAAACCTGAAAACACATTTTAAACGTTATCAGATTAATTAAGATACTTAAAAGATTTCAACTTTTCTAACACAAAATAAATACCTAATGCCACCAAGCCTAATTAAAAATAGGTTGACATCTGTATAAATAAAAATGGTGCAACTGAATTGAAAATGAACCAAATCAATATTGATAAAATGAAATAAATAAACACGTCTGAGAACAATTATATTATCAGACTCAATTTAATTTAAGCTTCATAGCTGCCATTTCTTAAATGAAAATAATTTGTTGTCACATGTTTCATTGTTTATAACTTAAGGTGCTACTATATTAGGGCCAAGATATCTTACAGATGACATCAGAGTGTACCAAATTTCCATCTCGGGCAACTTTTGAAGTCATTATGATGCAGAAGTCACCTGCAACATATTTTGACAACACCCTTAATACTTATGCATTTAATACATTAAAAGAATAGATATAAGCAAACAATGTCATGACACAAGTTAGTTTTCATCTAAAAATGATAACTGTGAAATGTAAGCAAATGATTATAATACCATAAATATTGTAGTTCAGAGGTTCAAATTCTGTTACATTTAAGCTCTGTCGATATATTCGGTAGTTTCTTTGGTAGCCTGTACTTTAGAGTAAAAATGTGACGATATGTCCATGATTTGTACATTTGGAAGAGTTTTAGTATTTGCTTACTACATGGAGTAAGGTCCTGCTTAATAACTGAAAACCAAATTTAACAATCTAGAAAACACATGCTTGTTATGAAACTTGAGCCCATGGACTGGTTTGATCAAACAATTTATAATTGTCCAGATAATGTGTATATAATATTGCTAATTTTTATTTATAGAGTTATTATTGTGTTATTTATCCCATTGAGTAAAGAATGTTCTTTTAGTATTAGTGCTTAAATACAACTAATGTAGTACCAACAAATATTTAGCCCTTTGACACCCCTAACAACCACATTGGCTGTTTTTACCAGGAATGTGTTCTAATAAGGACAACAGATTATCTATTGAAAGAACCTGAATGTACAATATAAGTACAAAAGTCAGAATCAATGGAAGTTACTTTTAACAAAGAAGAAGAAAATCTTGAAAAGCTTTAACCATTAAATTCAAAAGGTTTAAAGTATAAATAAACTGTATACATATAACAGATTAGTTTTGGAACACTAGAGTTACCTATAAAATATTACATGTAAATTTGGGATATTGCTTGTAAAAGATGGTATAAAGATTAAGCTTATTTGGATATAAAATGAATGCAATATTCTAATTTTTATGCATCAGTTTTTATATCAAAAAGTTTCTAGTACAGGTTCTAAATTAAGATCAGTTTGTCAAATATAAAATAAACAAAATTTATACATAATAAATTAATTTTATGAAACACTTTTTGAATAGAATTGTGGTTTATTACAACAATAATAAAAGGGCCATAATTAAGTTTATATTCAGTATTTTATAACATCAAATTATAGAAAAATAGGAAACATGTTGCACTACTTATAAGGATATATTTTTAATTTTTTTTTTTAAATAAGAAAATTCTTTCTGGGAAAGATATTCTAAGCAATTTCAATTTTTATCAAAAAACTAAATAAAATAAAAAAGAAAGAAATCAGAAACCCATTACTGAGGAATTGTAATACTAATAACATGAGTTTGTGTTCTTTAAATTCCCTGATAATGAAAGAAATTAATAAATATCTATTACCTTTACTACTTCTTTTTATGGATTGAAATTATTATTACACTTTAGTTTTTTTTAATTATACTAGTATTTTATTACTATAAGGAAAACAAGTGAAAAAAGACATTTAATAATGTATAATATCTATATTGATTTTAATGCCGCTTTTATTTAACTAATCAATATATTTCGTAATCATATTTCCTCTTATCAGCATATATTTCAACTTCATTTAGAGTCGTGTGAAGAAAATCTTATATGCAGATTAAAATATGCACTTTTGTTTACCAGATTAATTAACTCTGAAAAACATGAGGTATCTCCCCCCCCAACACTGGTCACTAATCAATTTATAGCACTTAATAATATCACAACCAAATGTTGTAGCAATTCATATGTATACTTTAATACATATGTATGAATATACGTATCTATATATATATGCACATGCAATGATAGTTTAACCAAACTAACCAACTTAATTATAATTATATTCTAAAATAAATTTCTTGCAATTTTATCCGTAAAATGACAACCTTTGGTGAAATACCTTTGTTTATCTTTTAAATAAAAGAGGTAACATTAGGTGACTTTCTAAACACTGAAATAAATTTCTGCTTTGCTCAATTAATCACATATGATTCATTCACATAATAGTTTTCCTTCTCATGTAATTAATATTAACACCCTGATTGGCTGGCTCACTTATGCTCTCATGGCCCTATAATAATATATAAATATAGCACTAAATAATATATAAGTGAATGTAAAACATTTTTAGGGTAAACTGCCAAAGATGAACCTAACATTTATTAAATTCAAATTATTCTGATTTCTTCCATGACCTAATGAATTCTCTGTATCTAGCATGGATACCTTTCTAAGTTTGTAGTAGGCAAAAAAAAAAAAAAAAAAAAAAAAAAAAACATAAAAACACACACACATGTGCGTGTAGTAGATTTTCTCAAAGTTTGCTGTAGGAAATATTTTATACATATACATATATAAAAGCCAGTGGCGTTGGGGTAGCGCTTCGGTTCCCACACCACAAGTCCAAGGTTCAATCCCCGAGCTGGGCAAGGTTGACTCAGCCTTTCATCCCTTCAGTGAGTAGATGAACTGAGGACCAAGCATGCTTGGGAACTAAACACTGGGGGTTCTGCATACGGCTGACCACCTAACCGGAACATAAGCTTTGCACCCCAGGGCCCTTGGTCTAAAATGGAGATTGGCACCGTAGGCCCTGGCCCCCTAGGAGCTGTTGTGCCGAAAAGTTAATACATATATAAAATTTTTCCTAGAGCAAACTTTGAGAAATCTACTGCAAAAATTATGAAATTTGTATTTTTTAGCACCAATGCATAATTTTGCAATTATTTTATATTTTGTGTAATGATTATGGAAAATATATAACAATGAAGGGGATGAACATAACTTAAATCTTAGAATGTTTAATCTTTATTATAAAATGTAACTTATTGCACAAAGATTAATATGTATTTTTTAGAATGAGGTAACAAATATACACAGAATGAATTCAACTTCTGATAAAAATGGTTTATATGATTCTATCTAGGTTTCAGGATGAATTTCTAAAGATCAATGAGAACTGATATGGCATCAGAAGACATTCATGATCCAATGTTGCCATGCTAGTTAAAGTTATGATGAAATTTAAACAGAGAAAAGTTCAATGACCCAAACATATTCAATTTTGCAGAATCATTTAAAAGTAAACAAGCATGTAGCTAGATATCATATAATTTAATGTGAGAAGATAACTGTCAGAACAAGAAAAATCTCAAAACATGTCTTAGACAATGTGGCAGAATATGGGTTTATTTTTAACACATTGATCACCATATCAATTGGTAGTAAAATAACTACCAGTTTTCATGCTTATTTTGTTAGGGAATGTGAGAGCCTGTAAACTTGATATTTTCTATCAAGATCAAGATAGATTCTTGATATTTTAAAATGCTTCTATCTAACAAGTTAACTCTAAAACCAAATAACTGATAACATTCCAATTTTAAAAATAGTACAATTTTAAAGAATGCAACAGACTCCTGAATGCTATGACAATCTAAAATTCTTAAAACATATATCTACGTTCATACATACAAGTGTAGCATAGGAGTGTATATGAAATTACACATACATGCATGCTGTTTACTTTCTTAGCATGATACTACATGAAAAACAGTGAAACAGTTGGAAGAAACACAACTTTAAATATATAGAAACAAAGTGTTTATTTAAATTAATAATAAACACAAAGGCACTACATGCAATTTATTTTACAGATTTCCTACTTTTAATTGATTATATATTGCTTATTTATCCTGTTTCTAAAATATTTAATAAAATTTTTGTTCATAACTGTAACCCTTTTTCAATACTTTTAATAAACCTTCTGATCTATGATTTGAAAGTATATTGCCTTGTTTTTTAAACTTTATTAAAATACTTACATTTTTAAAATTATATGTACTATTGTACAATCACCTGTAAATTTGTACATTGTCCAGCAAAATCATACAAGTTGGCAGCTATGCACATCCTATCCTAAATAAGCATACATTGCTTCTTTGAAATAATATTATCATACCAAATCTAAGCAATAGGCAGAAAGGCTACATTGGTCACTTTATATAATGAGATATATAGAAAGTACAACCAGCATCAGTGAATGATAGCTCAAAGGCTATCTTACTTTGTCAGCTACCTATGATTCCCATGGTAATACTGAAATAATCAGTTGTTAATCACCAGTGATCCATGGTGACCAATGTGTTTAGGCTCAAATCTAAACAGTGCAGAAGTGTTTCAAAGGAACTGATTATTACAGTATTTCTCCTTGGTAATTTACATCTATATTGAAATTATTACTTTAGAGGGGAGATGGGCCTAAAAAATAAATGCTGGTTAGGCAACTGTTTGATATAATGCAAAGCTGGCAACTGTTTCAGTCAGAAAAATTTGAATTGCACTATTCCCCATTATGATAATACAAGCCTACATGTTGAATTTCAAATAACAAATTATTATCAATACACCACAAGATTTCTTTCCATCTACAGTAATAATTAATAATATATTATTTTGATGAGTATATTTCGATGACAATTTAGTAGAGTAGAAGAATCAGATAAAGCAACATCATGCTACAGCTGAACTTTGAAAGGGACTTCTACAAACTTAAGTGTTAACTCTGATAACAATGATTAAAGCTGTGATCCACATTTTAATAAAATGAATTAGAAGGTTATTTTATTTATTTTTTTAACATTTAATTTTACTAAAAGTTTGGATTTTTAAAAGAAAAAGTATCATATGCATACCCTCCGACATTAGGTACTAACCAATACAAAGCATCTAACAATGGACAAAATCTATACAGTGTTAAGAATGAAATGTGGTTGCAATTAATATGTATATTTCAGTTTGTATATGCAAGCATGTGTGCATACGTAAATTTATATACATATATAAATATATGTGCATATCTATGTATAAACACATGTAGTTTATATAAGTATGTGTTGTGTGCGCATTGATTATAAAGTGACTTCAACTAAATAAACATAACTAAACATTTATTAATGGTAAAAATCTGAGCAACACAAACAATGTGTGGAACGGTATATACACTGACTGCAAGTCACACAGTAGAATTGAACATAGCTAATCTATAGTGTTGCCACTACTGGAAATAGAATTCTGTAGGTGGTGAGTATCAAAATTATTACACTTAAAATATCTCTCAATTTTTTTGTTTTAACCTTCTCAGTCTTTCATATATATTTTCCCAACCACATATTTTATTTAAAGGAGTGTTCAATGACTTAGAATTCTTTTTACCAGTCTCTCAAAGCTAACTCTGAAATAAATACTAATTTTTGGTTCACTCGCCACATTTTTCAGCTGTTCCAAGAAAATGGTTCACTTTTCCAATTATCTAAGTTCTTTCCTGACTGTTAATACTATTTGATTAAGCTGCTCTCAAATGGGAAATTTTCTGTATCATCTGTCTCTGTAGGACAATTTTGTAATTGAAAAGTGCTTTTGTGTATCATTCTATGCTCTGCTCTTGCCGGAGAAACATGTTTTTTTAAAGTCAAAAATAAAGTAAAAGTTCCACCATTGATTTTATTGCTTCCTTGTAATGGAGCCATGATTGCGTATCACTTAGGTTTCACTCATTGCCCAGTAAGTCTGGGCAATTAAAAATAATAGGGACAAAATTATATTGTAGCCGACAGATTAATTTTGCTACATTACATGTATGTGTGTGTGTGTGCTTATGCATGTAAATATGTAAAAGAATTCAATGGGAGTGGAAAAATGGAATTCAAACTCTTTTACATAGACTTTAGAAAAATATCTAAAAATAGTAAAATAATATTTAGTACTATTTCCTAATTTTGTTACATATTTCTAAATGACAACAAAAAATTCATAGTTGGAGGATATCCATCAGATACACTGGTCAATACATATATTGCTATATGATTTAACTAGGGAATGGCTTGTATTTATATATTTTTTTATATAAAAGCATGTTATTAAATGTTACTTAATTCCTTTAATTATAATTTGAGTAGCCCATGTTATGATCAGATGGAAAGATGTAATATGTCAATCATACGGAAAGCAGTTAATAGATTAAGTATAAATCTCTTCGAAGAGACCTAAAGAGTTTTTCTGTGCATTATATTAAATAAAATTGAATATAAAATGTTTAAAATTTTATAGATTTGTATGAAGATAGAAAAAGAATTTGAAGATTCGAAAAGGATGTTGTACAAATCACTGTTAACTCCATGCATAAATTTCCAAATAAAAATGTGAATCGCCATCACTGGTTTCCAAATAAATTGAAACAGTGAAAGAAAAAAAAAATACAACACACTTTATAACAAATACAAATAACAAGAAAAAAATGGCACTAATTATAAAGTGTTTAATCTGATACAAACACTGTGCTCTAATAAACCTAAATATACCTATAGCTAATTAAAATACAAAAAAATTTATTGCTACTATATACATTTTAAATATATATTTTTCTAATTTTCAATTGATAGATGCTAACAATATAAAATTACTAAATTCGAGCATTTTTCAAATCAATCTATGTAAGACAATTTATGAATTCCCTGCATCATTATTATTTTCAATAAACTCAGATGATGGAAGAACCTAAAACTGACAATTAACATCTAGTCTTTATCACAGTCTATGTATTAAAAATAATCTTTACGCACATTGTTCAGTTCTAATATATTAATTATCTGCTATAATAAACACAAGTCAAGTTTTGGCACTTTTAAACAATTAGTTAACAATTTTAAAAGTTAAAACATTCAAAATAGTAAAATTTGGCATCAAATCAGTTAGATAAATATATGTTTAATAAAATAATATATTTAATAATTCTATTTATGATAATTAAAGAGGATGTATATATAATAGACTATAAACTATATAAAAAAATATATATCAACACTAATTTAAAAAATTAAATAACGAAATCAATACTAAAGGACATTTAACAAATTCATAGCTGTAAAATTTTAATAATTCTGTAAATAATAAATGTATATACTCTGCAAGAATAAACTTTTAACAATTATAAAAAGGGCGGAACAAAATATGCAAATAAAAAACATTTAACACTAGAACGACTGGAGTGGTCTTTTTTACCCCACAGCTATTTTGAGAAACAACTGTTTTTGAAACATTTATGTTAGGTCACTCATCTTTCACTTACTTTTATTATTTTTTAGTTATTTTAACACATACCATTGTTTTTTGCAATATTTCATAATAAGCATATAAATCAATGTTCTACCTAGAACAGCCAAAGTGATCCAAATTACTGCTATAGAAATTTGAGAGAACTGATTTGAAATAGTACCTCTTTTCATATTGTAAATTTATCTAGTACATTGCAAATAAATTTGATAAATTTGGATTAAAATTCTGCTGGAGTGTATTTGGAGAGAAAATATTTTTTAGTGGTTTTATTATCTAGGAAAAGATTAAAACAGGGAAGAAATATGCAGTTTGGTGAATATGTTGTTATAAAACTAATGGATTCACTTCTTTGAAAGGGAAAAATATAACAGACAATTTTTTTACATCTCATAACTTTGCAGGTTATTTGTGGACAAAAGGAAGGATACATCTACCACACACTTTCATCAAAAGTTTTAGCAAAGCATAAAAACTTACTATGCAACTTTGTAAACACAGCCTTCATATTCAGTACTTACACAGTAATGTTAATATAGCTAAAAAGCTAAAAATTTGGGTTCTAGCTCTCTGACGCAAAGTTTTCACAATTCTACCAAGTGTGGCATAGATGTACTTGATCAAATGATCTGACTGTACACAATGCAAGTGGTTTCTAGAAGATGGCAATTTTACATAATTTACAATGTTCTAGATATTGGAGTTGTAAATTTCTGGATTTTATTTAAAGTGAATAATACCTCAGAAATTTCTCAGAGATCCTTAATTTTGAACCTTGCCAACTAATTGAGATTGCCATATTATTCATCACAAAAATTACCTGCAAACCTGTTCTCTATTTTAAAACTATGTGTAATAAATATTATTAATGCTGTTTCTACTAATACAAAACAAAAGAAAGTTGTTTGTCATCCTTAGATCTATTTGTAGAAAATGTCAAGAAGTGTGTCTCAATTTGTGCTGCAAATCACATTAACATCAACAATTATACAATAACATTTTTACTGAAAATAATACTGCATCCATATGACTTATTTAAATGATATTTGAATTAACAATGAAGTATTTACTTTTAATTTCTTATGGTCATTTTGAACTCAATGATTATTCTAGGTAGGTAAAAAGGTTAATCGTTCTAGTGTTAAAGCCAGGGTTAAAAATATATATACAACTTTATATTAATCTCTTTTAAACTCCAGTAATGTTTGAATAAATAGTTAATTCAAAAACTAAAATTACAACAATAAATACAATTGTAAGTCAAAGTTACAAAGGATGATACAATGAAATGTTATAAATTAACTGTACATAACAGTACACATGAAAAGACTAAGACCAAAAAGGGAAAAATTCATTACAAGTACTTAATCAATTACTTTAACTAGAAAAAATGTTACAAAAAACACAATAGTTAAAATAATTAGGAAGTTTTAAAATCTTGATCCCAAACTTTCTTCGATATTGATTCTATGGCTTCCAGAAATGTTTCCTTCCCAACGTTGTCTGGAAAATGATTCTTTTTCTTGACTAGAAAGTTTAATTTACTTTTCCTCAGTTTATGATGCTTTATTGAGCTGATAATAAAAGTTAATGCCTAAAAATTATAGAAAAGTTCCAGCAAATTAATAGATTACAAATTGCATGTTCTCAGTAAAAAATAAAAATTATTTTAAGAAATTAACTACTAAGTAGATGTAAAATGTCATACATGTGATTTGATAGAGGAAATAGAAAGTTTTTAACTAATTCTTTAGATAAAAGCAGCATTTACTTTATTTTTACTTTTTTTAACCAACACTATGATTAAACATAACCTTAGATATTTCATAAAAGCTCTCACCTTTCCTTCACTTTGAAATTCAAAATTAGCTGAATGCTGCATCTAAAAACAGAGAAGGAAAAAAAATTTAATATGAAATTAATTCAAACACAAACACAAAACATAGAGCAGAAAGAAAAGTGAACATATTAGAAAACTATATTTTCATTTCATTCAATTTCATATGGTTTCAAAACTGAAAAAAAATTTTTTTTCCCATACAAAAGTTCACAAGGTTATCGTTTTTAAGACATAAAAAATTAATATGAGTATATGTTAACAGTATTTCTACACATGAGAAAAGAAAGGGAACTTTAAAAGTGTCTCTGTAGCCACATTGTTTTACTTTATTATGGAATATTTTGATATTCTGCTAAAACTAATTAAAAATTTAATAATAATGCTTTTAGATTAATTGATTGGCAGAAGCTGAATAATACAGGAGATCACATGTTTTTTTTTATTAAATAGAAGATTAAGAAGTATTAATGATCACATTTTATCTTTTTTTAAACTGATATTGCTATTTGAAAATTATAAACTGTACAGTACTTTCTTCTATATGTTGTCAACTACTCCTGTATTCCTAGACTACCTTAAGGAAGCTCAGGATCTTAAAACGTGTTAATATAGAGATTAAAAAAAAAGGTGCTTTTTGAGTATTTTCATTTTTAATAAAACGAAAAATATTGGATCATTTTGAACTAAATGTAGACAATCGGTATAAAAGTCATGAATTATTATGCAAAAAGTTATTGCAAAAGTTAAACAAAAATAATATAAAATTCCTAAGTTGAGTAAAAAGTAAGAAATCTTTCATAAGATAAAATCAGTCCATGCATCATTCTAGTTTATAAATAACCATAAAGTATTTTTGGCTTACTGGATATGGTAAATTTCATTCATGAAAAAAACTAACCAAAATCTTTTACCTTTAAAATTTTAACATTGTTGTTTAAACCAAGTAATTACACACATTCAGCCAGAACAAAAGAAATTTTAAAAATATTTTCTTATAATCAAATGTCATTAACTGGCAGGAATTTTGATAGTGTGTACCCAGATGGTAACAACAAAAATCTTGATATATACTTTGTTACAGGAGCTCAGTAAAATATCAAGAGAACAAACAGAATGTGCAATATAAGAATAGTATTGATCCATACTTTTAGAAATTTTATACACTACAAGCATTCTACTCACATCCTTTAATTTTAAATTTTGTGATAATTTATGCAATACTTTTGTGTAAATATTTATCTAACTTTCTGAATTTATTTTATTCTTTAAGTTGATGGGATTTATATAACAAATTCAAAATGAAAACATTTAAATTTACATCATTTCCTCTCATATATATATATGTCGGGTTCTAACTAAACGACACTAGAGTCCTGACATCATTTTCATCCTTTATTGAAGTCTCAGATCACACTACTCATCAATCATCTTCAATGGCGTCTCACATTAGCACCCAACTTTTAACAAAGGCAGGCTTAGCTGCTTCGGGTAGACACAGCTCTGTCCGTGGAATGTGCACACTGCTGTCTGCTCTAGATCACTGGACGTGAGCCGTATTTATGTGGTTAACTCCTCACATTGTGTCACTCTCAGTAAAGAATCCCTAATTAAAATCTTTAAAAATTAATCTACAATATACATCCTGACATATATATGTAATATGAGTGAGACTCATTCAAAATAACAACACAGTTTATTTCTGGTAATAAACATGAAATCCGTACAACAGGCAAACACCTTTAGAACTTCGTGCACATAGACAATGTGTTCCGCACATACACATTTCAAGTAGGGATTCCTAAGGTAAAAAGACTACGAATAATCCCTAAGCACAATTGATCACATGATAAAATACCTATGTTTAAAGAGAATGCGCTAAACTATTGGCTAAAGTAGTACAGACAGAGGCTGAATGAGGTCCATAGCGTGTTTGGAGAAAAAAATCAGAATGACTGCGCAAATCCCAAACGTACTTTATGAGCAAAAGTTAAATTAATATTAAATTAATATTAAAATATGTAAATAAGGGATTTTAATATTACACACACACACATATATATAAGATAAATAAGATTCATATTATAGAGAGCAAAACTATACATGATTTGGTTAATTACAATTTAACTGTGTTTTTCCATTAATTCATCAATCCATAAAAGTTACTAATTTTGAAACATTAGGCTTAGCTTTCAATTCATTTGCACCTGGATTGGTAGTCCAATTTCAAGCATGCATTCCTAGAGGAATACTTTTTTTCCCCTGATAATCCATATACGATTAATTATTTTGTAAATATACTTACCTATCATGAGCAACTGAGAAATTCTTCTCTGTATTTTACACAATGCATTATGTTCTATTTTTGTCTGACTTACACCTAATTTTTTTTGTCAAAAGTTTTATCTTTCCCAACTGGCATGGCCATATCTATGTAGAACAAGTAATTTCTTCTCCATTAAAAAATGAATAATCATTAACAGTGGATGACAACTCTACCTAGCATTCACACACACACAAAAGTAAAGCAAATAAAAATAAAAACTTTAGTTGCCTAGTGGTTAATGTGCTAGGCTAGAATTCATGGGCATCATATTCAAGCTTGGTAACTGCAAAACTTTTTTTTTTTTTTTTTTTTTTTTTTTTTGGTGTGTGTGTGTGTGTGTGTGTGTGTGTGTCTGCATTTACAAACATTTCAAATAAAATTTAAAAAAAAAATAACATAAGCTGTTAATGATTTGAAACATACATGCTTTTGATGCTCTCTCCAACTCCTCTGTATTTTCTTTGCTGCTATATTTTCTCTCATTTCTTGAATCTTGTATTCCAAATCTGATTTTTCATCCGAACTGATGTCAACAAATTTAGGATTATCAGTCTTGGAAGTCTCTGTTTTAGAAGGTGTTCTAACTACACTAGATTTTGTAACAGGAAGTTTTGACCGTACAACTCTGATCTAAATAAGATAAAGAATACTACAACAAAGTCATGTACTATGCATACATTTTAAGTTAATGTTTTCACAAAATGAATGAAATAAAGCTGAATTGGGCAATTTAGCTTAAGGCTTATCAAATCCCAGTATGAATGAAAGGAAATTAGAAATTAATTGCAATAAGTTCTAAAGAAGACTTCATATATCAAATATATACATATTCTTACCGATACATTTCACTTATTACATGAAAGAATAGTTCAACTGTAAATATGAAATAATATCTTGATAAATAACTTTAGTTAAGCTACATTATGGTTGTAAACTACATATTTATTTTTATTTAACCCTTTTAATCTCAATAACCCCAAATTAAAAAAAATATATCCCAGAATGTTAGAATACATTGTTTCAAACATGTAAAAAATAATTTAAAAAAATTTAAAACATGATTACAATTTATGAAAAAAAAAAGTATTTTCTTAAAAAAATATTTCTTACATTAAAAATTAATTACTTTGCATAAAAATTATCTTTCCGTAAAGAGTTTGAATCTATTTGGGAAAAGGTCTACTTTTTTTATATATCTCCACATATTTAAAAAATTTAAAACATCTCAATTTTATATCAATAATAATCATGTTCATTAGATCAAATCATAAATGAAACTTTGAATTAAAATTAAATTTAATACTGCTATTTGGTATGAATTCTATGAACAATTTATTTTAACTGCAGAATTGTAGGATAACAAAAATCAACAAAACAAATTTTCAAATCTTGCTGTGTAAATGGCAACAATTTTGGGGTATATTGCAGATTATATAATAATGATACAAAGGATTAAATTATGAAAATCAAATTCTAGTTAAACTAAGCATTTTACTTTGATTTAAAAGCTTTTCAATATCCTCTTACTGTACTGTTTTTTTAAGGTATGTGTTATATCAAGAATAATTTTTACTTTTGCCATAATATATGCATGATTAAGAACAGATATTCAAGGAAGAAAATTAAATGGCCATGATCTAAATGGAAGTATTGCTGCATCTGGATTTTATTACTAATGCACTTCTTTTATACAATACTGCTAGTAACACTACTTGCTGATTTTGAATGTTGAATTTCCCACTTGAAACATAGTTCCCATTTTTTTTTGCATACTGAACTATTTGCAACTTAATTTTGCAGATGCTTTTCTATCTTGTTTATATGTTGTCACAAAATACTCTTTCCTTATAGAATGAAGAGGAATAAAGGAAATACAATTCCTTGTATGATACCTTTAAAAAAAGAAGAGTAGTGTATGAGTTCTTCAATTACAGCCCTCATGATCATCTCATAGTGGCCACTTCTTGCCCACCCCACCTCAGACTGAATACAGATTTTGTTATAAATAGAATAAATTTTAAAATTAAAAAAAAAAAACATTGAAATTTGATTCCATACAACAATTGTTTTGCAATCAGGAAAGTTGCTGATATGTTCAAGTTTAGGTATGCATTATGCACAATATAAATTTTGTCAATTTTTCTTGTATATGACAAGATTTCTGCTACACACATATGCATGTTATAACAAGTAAATAGGGTACATCATAGAAAAACTGTCCTGATTTCTTTGAAAATGAGAAATATATATAAAGAGTAAAAAAAATAATCTTTATCTAGCCAACAGAGGATTCATTTTTCTCATCAATTTATTCCAAAAAGGATGCAATTGATAACAATTTGTAAATTATAACTTAATTCTTCAACTGAATGTTTTAATAGGAAATTCTTTTCACAATACTAAGTGAAGTTTAGCACTTTAAATTCAAGCCATTATTTAGATCAGGGATGGGCCAACTCCAGTCTGCGGGCTAACTCTGACCCACTTGAAGTTTTATCCAGCCCGCGGATAGAATTTTAAGTTGCCGGTCCAAGGCAAATTAAAAGAAATATATATTTATACATTATATATCCATTTCCTTTTCTACTTTGTTTAAATATTATATACCAAATTTATTATCTCGTTCACAGAAAATCGGCGCAGTATATTTACTTCTTATATGTGAACAAGTGTTTTCAACTTTGAACCTTAGAAAGAATAATTTCAGAAGTACACTGACAGATGCACATTTAGCCTCGTTCTTTAAAATCAGTACATCTCACTTCGAAACTCAGTATAAGGAACTTTTAAAAATGAATCTCATTAACGTGTTTAAACCATTAGGTACTTGTATATTATTTTTAAAATTTTAGAAAACTTTATCTTGGCCTGCCAAATTTATTTTCTTTTGATTTTTGGCCCGCAGCCAAAAAAGATTGTCCATCCCTGATTTAGATTGTTTCCAAAATTATTTTTTTTAAATCTTGAAAGATTTATTAATGCAAGGGTATAAAAAACTATATTATACCATCTAAAATACAAGTTTCACTATCTATGATTATTTACAAAAATTTATCTTAATTTTGGTTTTTTTTTTCTGATTTATACTTTTGTGACATCTTTTAAACTGTATATGAATACTGAATGAACAGAGTAAAAATATAACGAATATGTATAGAGAAAAAGAGAGGAGTTAGTCAATCTAAACCTTTTTATTTTTTTCTCAATTTTTGAAAAAGTAAAACATTTAAGATTATTAGGTAACTTACTTGCTTATTAGAAGATGGCTTCTCACTACTTCCATTCGATAAAGTAGAGGTTTTTGCACTTTTAGAAATGCTTTTTGGAACCCCAGCACTTTGCAATATTTGTTTTTGTGTACTTTTAGCAGGAATAGAAGAAACAGCATTTTGAGAAATGGTTTTGGTATTTTTAACAAGCTTTTGTTTTGGCACAAATGAAGACTGAGCAGTTATTTTTGTTTGAAGATTTCCATTCCTTTGATTATTGTATGTAACTATTTTAGGTTTATTTTCAAGATTTTTTGAATTCTCAGAAGAGACAGATTTAAGAATGGGAGTCTGAGGGTGAGATACTTTACTTTTCAGCTGTACTTTTAATCTTCTGATTTCTTGGCTAGAATAAAATAAAATAAAAATTTTAAATACATCATAAATTATATCTGTGATATTAGCTTCTAAGTTTCAAATATTCTATCTAAAACATCATGGCTGAGGTCTTAAATTTCTGGTTAGCTTTAAATAAAATAAAAGTAGTTTCAAATTCCAAGAAAAAAATACAATTCCTGTATAATGAATAATTTTATATCAAACAGTTTTTAATAACATTGAAAGTTAGCTTTGAAAACCATATAAAAATATTAAGATGAATTTTAAATCAACAGTTGTAGAACAATTATATCATGTTTAATTATTCTTCATATTCAAGCAATTTTTAAATTTATTAAAAAGCTAAAAGAGTAGTCCTGACTTGTCAGAAATCAAGCTGAAACAAAAAAGAATTTTAAACAAAGAAAACAGTGAAGGATGAAATACTCTTTAAATATTAAATCTATACTTGAAACAATTTTATAGAGGTTCTGACATTTCTCTTCATATCTGACAGTCTGATAAATATGGTAAATGGGTTGATAACAGAAAATAATATTATTAAAGAAATTTATGCCACTAACAAAAAGAACCCAAACTAATATATTACCGATTAGGAAATAATTATAAAGAAGGTAAAGGAAATGGCGTAAACTGTTGTGTAATGAATAAAAAAATATCTATTATTAAATGTATTACAAATAAATAACTGGTTCAAAATAGCTGTATAAATTTTGAAACATTTGAACCAATTATGCACACTTTATTGCCCCTGTATTTAAAAAATACTTTTTCTTGTTACAATGAAAAGCTAAAATATAAACATAACAATGTCTACTGTGGTCATATCCCTGTCAGATTTTAGTTAGTTCCTCAACATTTTTATTCTATTAAACTTATAACAAGAATGATCACGGTATTTTAATAATTAGGCTTAGATAAAATTAAGAAATCTCTGACAGCTAAAAATGTTTTAAGAAATTTTGATAAATTAGATGACATTGTTTAAAGGATAAAGCTAATTTATCATGGTTTGGTTTGGAGTGCTACGGTCTACTTTATGCAACACAAGGGCTAATGAGACCAGGACCTACAGCTTAAAGCCGATTCCGAACGGCTACGAACATACATGCCACAGTGGGATTTGAACCCACAAACTCCGGTACCGAAGGCCCGCACCCTAACAAATCGGCCATCGTTCTAATTTATCATGAAAATGTTAACTATATATATTAATGGATGTAACATATTTATCTACTAAATTATATGGAGAAATACTTTTTGATAATTAATAAAAAATAAGTTATATATTACAATTCACTTGAATAAACTTGTTAAATATGTTCTTACATCTAGCATGAGTTATGTTTGTCCCTATTATCATTCTTCATAAAATCATACCCTGGGTACATATTTTCATGTAAATTTGTCAACAAAACTTTTGAAAGAGCGTTATACTGAACAAACTGAATCTGAGATAAAATACCACATCTGACTTACCTCATTACAGATTTAAAATCCTTATTACCCATTATTTTAATATACTAAACTACATCATTACTGTTAGACAATAATTTCCTAAATACTGAATAATAATTCTTCCTCTATTTATTACTTTTTATTTATTTGTTATTAATGGTGAGAAAAAGACTGATGCCAGTGCTATTATATGAGACAGAAAGGGTGATGGAATGCATATTTTGTTGCTTTTTTTTATTAAAGAATATATGCAAACACATATTTACATATATGCATCTAAATATATATATATATACATATATACATCTAATATTTCTGTGTATAAGCTAAGAATTTTTTGAGCTTTTTATAGACTTAAAGTGAAGAATCATATTGTCCATGGATCCATGGAATAGATTTAGTATATGCACTTCTTGACAATGTTTCCTGTTTTGGTAATAAAAAGTTGCCAAATTGGTAAAAATAAATGAAGGTTTTTTTCCTTTTAAAGCTGAAAATAACAAAGAAAAAATATATAATGATGAAAAATAAATGAAATTTTGAAAATTTTTGATAGGAGGAAAAGCATAAAAGTTGAAAAATAAATATAAAATGACTTTTAATTGAGTTATAATTGTACAAAAACAGCAATACTACATCTATAGAGGATTGGCTAATCTTCTAAAAAAGTCCACTTCTAAAATGTTTTGGTTTATATTACTTAAATTTATGAAAAAGTGCTACCTTTAATAAGGATATTAAAGTTTTGAAACTGTTATTTAAACCTAAGTAAAAATTTTATTGGCCAAATGGTCGAGCACTGCATTTCTCAAATTGTGTGCAACAGCAGTTATATAGAAAAATCCCCATAAAACTCTGAAATGAATGAAAACAGCAAGAAGTTACTAACATTTTTTTAAAAATATTTCTTGTTGAAATATACTAAAAGATTTCCTTGTATTTGCCTCAAAGTATGATTGATCTTCTACCTTTCTGGTACTTAAATTGCATACCTCTGCAAAAAAAGTTTGAGAAGTGTTTTACTTTACATTAATTTGTTTAGAAAATATTTCTTCTGTTTTAACTGCTGGGTGACATATTTGAACATTACAGAAATTTTTATTTTTATTTTGGCTTATATACAGGTTTTGAACTTTGGATCAATTTATGAAGAAAAATCACTCTCAGCATATACACAGATGAGCTTATATTTGGAAATATACATACGTATATATACATATATACACACATATAGACATATATATTTGCACACATTCAATTTTTAATATATATATATTTTACTTAATGGTGATATTTATATAAACTTCTAATATATGACAAATTTTCACCACTCCTTTTGTTGCTTTTAGTACTTTGGTTGAAAGTTGTCTTTTGAGTAACCACAGATAATTATACTTCGAATGATTAAAATAAACTGATGAGTAGTCTGGCAAGTTTGAGGAATAAAATTGCTAAAATTGTCTTAGTTTCTGATGAAGCTCTTCTTAGGGTGGCAATTAGATTCATTCGTAAATTATCACAAATCACAATACACAAATGATAAATTTTTAAATTGCCAAAACGACTTTAAAAAACTGCCAGAAAAAGGTATCAGAACATTCTATGACAAAAAGAACCTTGAATGTGGGTATTATTATTCATGGAGGGAGGCATCACTACATCCAGATTAATTAACAAAAAAAATTATATATAAATGTTTATTAAAAAACTAAATAGATAAATGAATTAACAACAAAATCTATTTCATTTATATGTTAATTAAATATGTTATATTTAAATACATTAATAGGTTAAGTAAAAAAATAAATAAATAAAATAATATTTGATATCATGGTTCATGACTCAATAATCTTTACAGCACTTTAAAAAATACTTTTTTTTTGAGTTATTTTAATTAACTGTAGTGCAGGTAAAATGTGTCTCTATTTTTAAAGCATTCATTTGAATTAATTTTGCAACTAAGCCACAGATAACTTATATTTATGAGGCACCATTTAGTAAAATATAACCAAAATATTTTCACATTAATTCTCATAAACATATATTTTTTTTTAATTTTGTGATAACCTTAGTAAATAATAAAATTGTCAATACAAAGTAATAAAATGCATTTTTACATTATAATATATTTTATTTGGATTGAGTTATTTAAAAATATTTACCAAATTTATGCATGAACATTTTCTAAAATTAAAAATACAAGTAAATTATATTATAAAGACATTTATCTTTCTATTAGATAAGTTATTTCACACAAATGAGTAATTCAATTAATTTTTGAGTCAAGTGATAGTTTGCATTAAAATAAAAATTAAAGTAAAGCCCCAGAAATACCTGAAAAATATAGTTTGTTAAATAATACAGAAAATCAGTTTTGTAACATAATTTATATTCTAACCTGGTGTTTACATGTTTCATTTTAAGCATTACTAAATCGTTTATTACAAATTATAGGAAAAAAAAAAGTCCACTTTGATAAAAACTTGAAGTAAAAGTAGAGTTTTACACAGATTTGTTTTTACAAAATATAGTAACAGGAATAAAGTATTTTTAATGGGATCTGAACAGGAGCAATAAAAAAGATTCACCAGGCCATTATGAAATATGACAAAAAGAGTCTGTACATGTTATTAAATGAATTAGAAAAAATTCTTTTGAATATACCAATGCTGTTTAGCTTGTTGTTGTAAATCTTGATTTTCCTTCTCTAATTTATGAATCATATCTCTCAGTTTCGTGACTTCAGTTTTTAAAGTATGACTAGCTCTTGACAGATTAGATTTAGCTGCAAATTAAAGTTGAAAATGAGTTTAATAATTATAGAAACAGGGAAGCAGTAGTATGGAATCCGCTGCTTGAAAGTGACACATTTTTATTTCAAAGAAGATATTTAAAACATAAAAATATACCTTTTTTAGGCACATAACAATATGTTAAAAGTTAAACAAATTGATATTCTTATTAAAAAAAAATAAATAAAACAAAGCAAGTGATAACTAACACATTTACAAATGATCATTACAAAAGCAATAATTAACAAAAATAAGATATTTAAGAAAAAAAATCAGATATTTGCTGTTTTGAGGATGAACATAAAAATTCTGATTACTTAGTATATTATGCAATATATTTTTTTAAATTTAGGAGACATACCAGCAAAACAATACTGTTTGTTTATACTGTAAAAAAGTTAAAATAAACTAAATAATTTTTTACTAGTCAAAGAAATGATTAAACAATGAATGAAAATAAATCACTTAACGTAAACTTAAACCTAATCACTTAAAATAAACACTCAATGAAAAACAAGGAATTAAAAGTTTCACCAAATTTAACCCCAGATATAAAATAAAAAAAAAAAAATATCAAGCACTAAAATTTGAAGAGTTAGATTAAGAAAGATTTTGTTAAAGTAATAATACACAATTTCACATTAAATAAGCACAGAACATTTTTTTATTGAGACAATGCTAATGTCTGCTGAACAAAATCAAGAAATTATAAAATGTTGATATAAACCTGTTTTTAAGATCAAATTAGAGTGAAATAGTAACTTTAAATGAAATTTTATCCTAGTTTCAATTTTATACGACTATGAAATTTTGATCAAAGTCTATGCCAAGTAATTATAATTGTCAATATAAGAATCAAGATAAAATTTAATAGTGTCCAAGAATAATAAAGTAGCACACATAATGTGAGAAGCAATAACTTATACATAACTTTTGAATCTACATAATAATAGTAGTACATAAGACATTAGACTAATTTCTTATCAAACCATCTACTACATGAAAAATTAAGATTTACAATTAGTTGGAGCAAAGATACAAAACATTCTTAACTAGATGCAACTATGTTTTTTTCATGAAAGTATGAATATATAAATTTATGAAAAGACAAAATTACCTGAAATTGATTCTTTTTCACTATTTTTTGTTTCTTGTTTGCGTTGTGCACAACTGACTTGATAGATCTAGATATTTAGTTTTAAATATTAATACAATAGTTAAATACTACTAAAAGTATAAAAAAAAATATATAAACATTACTTTCTGAAAATTACCCAAAAAGTAACTGCAAAAATTTATCATCAATTTCTCTAGATACTGACAATTTTCTAGGGAATTAGAGCTTAACTGAACTTAGTTAATTTTACAAAACTTTATACAATTTAAAGTGTACATGTAAATACATATCAAGTCTTACAATTAACTAAAAGAAACTTTTTTCCTAAATATAGAGCTTTTGAAAATTTATTAGTTTTTATCACTAATTTTTCCAATAATACAATTAGAGCAATCAAAATTTTGCTTGTAGTTTTCTGGATTCTTTTATTTATTATTGCTGATTAAAACTGAACTCTATAGCAATTTCACTAAAATTTATAAGCTGATACTTTTAAACTCTACATTTTCATGTGCATGTTTTATTATCTACATACTAAATTTTTTAACACACTTAAAGAAAGATGTACATGAATTTTAACTATATTCATAATAGTATAAATAAGACTTATTATTTGAATACTCAAACTAACAGTTAACTTTCTACATTACAATAATTATTGCTCTAAAAAATAACAAGTTTGGTATAAACCTGTTATTAGCATTTGTGCAAAACTTATGTAATTCCCTTTTAAGTTGAGGTACCAGATAATGTTCAGCTAATTATGAGAATTTCAAACTATTTTATTTAAATGGGTTAAAAATTAGATTAAATAGCAGATAAGAAATTGACTAACTTGGGAAAAAAGTTATACTCAAAGAAAATAATAGATACAACTGAATGGCTTACTTTTCTTTAAAAAAAAAAAAAAAAAAAAAAAAAAAAAAAAAAGACATAAATTAAATGATGGATGATGGAAGAGTTGCTAACAAAATTAGTTCATCAATCAGTTACTATTTCTGATCAAGTATTTAATATATTAACACCCTTGAAATTTTCGAAAAATTTCTGAGTTTGAAAGGTTTTTGTTCAATAACATATTAACATATAAAATCACCTGTTTTGTTGTGCAAACAGTAGAAGTTTTCCGGATCTCAGCTTCTTCTTTTCTCATTAAGGATTCATTTGTAAGTCTCCTGGAAAGATATTTATATTTAGAGTTACAAACAAATATAAAACATTACATACAGAATTTAACTATAATGCATACTTACCAACTTTGAAAAATTGGTATCAGTAAAATTTTTTGCAAAACATCAGATGGTAGGTTGGTTGACTTTTAGTAGTACAAGTAATTGTAATAATTAAAAGTTATTGTAATTTTTCATATCCTAGAAAATTATAATTAAAAGTTAACTCTAATTAATAAAATCTTATAAATTTATCTATATATATTAAATTCTTTGTATGTGCGTGAACATATGTTCGCTAATTCCAAATTGACTTAAACAATCTTTGCAGCATTTGGCATGGTGATTCAGGTGAACACTGAACAAGTTTTAGGCAGGTCAAATTGTTTAAGGATCAAGGGAATTCCACAGAATCATTTTTATTTACCCAGTATTTGATGCCATTTGAAATATATTTCCTTAATATATATATATTTGATATATATTTCTTAAAATAATTAAAATGCTTTAAGTTATTTAATTCATGAGATAGTGTATAGATACCGCTTTAAAAATAATACAAGTGTTAGGGTTTTTTGATAAGATTTACTAGATGAATTATTTAATTTGGATATTTTATTCTTTCTCTTTAACTTCAACTTTGCTTTTTCTGAAATGGCAATCTATTCTAGTCTGTTAGTGTGATAAGAAAGTAGTCATTTAGAAAATTAAGAGTATTTTACACTTTTGTCACATATTTAAATCATGTGGTGACTGAAAGAAGGTTGGAAAGAACAGTCCCAATGTAGTTCATGCATGTCATTGGAAGTGACTAAAATGGGTACCCAGAATCTGGCAATATAACTGGATACCCCTGCCCCTGGGGATTATATCAGGGAGTTTACCTACTTTAGGTAAACATGGGCATTGCAATCTCAAGGTACCCCAGAGTTTTTCCTTTTCCTTGAATTTATTTTCTTCTCTTTTCTTTCTTGGTTTTGGGTACAATAGACTTCTGGTCATAGTGCCCTGCTCTTCGAAAACATCATCAGGAGCTGCCCGAAAGGGAATTTCATTAAATTGTCACACACTTAAGATAAATCTCCCAAAAGTCAATTAGAGCTAGTCAGTGATTATATAATATATAAATCTTACAAAACTCATGATTAGTTTTGGTGTGATCAGTCCTGGTTACTTTTATTTATATTTGTACGTTGAATCTGTAATTTTCAAATAATCAAGAAATGTAGTTACTTTTCCTTTAGCCAAGAAGAAAAATATATCACCAAATGTAATGTTAACTTTATGAAAAAAATTAATGTGTTTATTTGTTTTGTAAAACTGAGTAGTTTTACTTTTTGAATTCTTAAAACTAATGCTGTAATGCAGTTTAAAAATTAATTTTTTTTTAAATAAACACAACTTTTTTATATAGAAAACTTAGATAACCAGACTGAAGGCTGGGCATGAAGTTAAATTAAATCAGATTCTAGAAAAACACAAAATTACCCTAAATTTTAAACGGAATATTTATTTAGTAAAATGAAAAAAGGATGTTAAAATTATCAAACTATAATTTACTAAGCTTTAATTCCTAAAAAGAAATTAATTTTTTTTTAATATTTGAATAACAGTTTTTAGTTTACAGGATAAATACACCAGTCATATAAAACTTTTAAGATTAAATAATTTTTTTAAACAAAATATATGTACAGTAAAATATATGTACATGTATTACAATGTATTTTATGACCATAACACAAGAAAATGATTTTTGCACATGTCTTACAATTAACATTGCCACTTTTCTAACTATTTTGATTTTATACTTTAGCTTATAATAAACCAAACTAAGAAAGTTATTAAACTACATATCAATATCTACTGATGTATTGATTAGTTTAGAAATATTACGTAATTTGCTCCACAGAGCCACTGTGTTTAGCAGAAGTGTATAGTGATATGGTGCATTTAGAAAAAAGCAGAGGCACAGTTTGTATTCTAAAATTTGTTCATGGTTACAGTAGGAAATTTACAAAGCACATTTTCAAACTAAATGTCACACTTTGTAAGGTCCATTTGTGATAAAATTTCACTGCAATAATGTATAATTCAAGAAACCTAATTTAATGTCACTGATAAATTAAATAAAAACATTTGCTCTTGATGCTGTAAAAAATGATAGATTATGTAGGGATAGTACTGATGATGAATACTAATGAGGAAGTTTGTTGTGACTTTAAAATAGTTGTTCGGTATAGTACACTTTTTCCTCCTTGGAGATTATATTAACATCTCATTAAATATTTCTGCAACTTCTTGAATAAATTGATTTTACTGGTATAAAATATTTCAACATTACATAGACTTATGGTAAAATTAATTTTATATTGAAAATCATTGCACATTGATAAATATATAATAAACATACTTAATGACAAGATCTTTGTCTTTCAGAGCATTTTCTAAACGTAGACATTTTTGACGCAGTGAAAGCAATTCTTGCTGGAAGTAAAATGTACTGATAAGAAAATCAGTTTCTCCACAAGTGGTATAAAGACTAAATTTTATACTTACAGTTTCTCTACTTCTTCTACTATTTGCTGAATCATTCTAAAAATTAAAAATACTAAGTTATTATAGTCAGTATGACAACTATTCAAAGCATAGCAAAATAAAAGGAATTGGTGATAGAAATGATCAAGTTTATACTGAGAAATAATAGAGGACAATGAGCACAGTACAAGTACATTTACACATTCATATAAAAGAACAAACAAAATAATTAAGTTTACTTTTAGAATAAATCTTAAAATACTGGCTTTTTTTAATGGATTTGAGTGGACACTTTTAATACCTCTTGTACCACTAACACATTATAAAAAAAATATCCCCAAATATTTTTAAAATTAAAAAAATAATTTTTCTAATAAAACTAAAAAAAATATTGTTTAATTTATACATTTTAAAATTTTAGTAGATTTATTTTCATAATATTATTATAGCATAAGTTTATTATATAATAATACCAAGGTTTATAATAAACTGTTGTGCATTTAAGTTTTCTTACAGATTTGAATCTTTTAATATCTTCTTAAGCGAGATCAAAACTAAAAACTCTACTGAAATTATAATTAAAAGCACTACTGAAATTAATCAAGAGAGAAATTACTCTTTTTAAAGACTTCAAAAGGTAGAGAATCTAAATATCAAAATAACCTCAAAAATCATAATTAAGTGAGCCTTTCTAGTACAAAATCTTAAATGTAGCGGTAATACTCACTGCATCAGAGACTATTTTCAAAGGAATAATTGCAATATTACCTCAGATACTACTGCATTAAATCTTTTCATATAATCAAATAAAAACTGTCATTTACAGATTTTTTAAAATTCTAAATCATGATATATACTGAAATTTTCACTTAAATTTAAACCTTCAAATCACCTTCTGAAGAACTTTGATTTCTGATCTCATTTTTTCAATCTGTCTTCCCTTTTGTAGATTTTCATCATCTACTCGTCTAACTTTTGCTTTTAAAATTGAATTCTCAGCTTTCATAGTAGATAATTCCTATAAAAGAGTATGCATATAAAATATTTACAATTTTTTTAATAAATGTAAATTATAACCAAAAATATTTCCTTGATAAAGTAATAAACAGTATTGATAATGGAGCACACAAGATGCCCAAATTGAACATATATAATTCTCTTAGTGTATAAATAACTTAAAATTAATTTAATTTACACTGCTGTAAAGGATGGTTTCAAATTTGGGAGGGGGCAACAGTTCACTGTTTTATTGCAATTTTGAAAGAATAAGAATCAGACTAGCTAAACTTATAGTTGCAGCTCTGGCAACATCCCTTTCCTCTACTTTGTTAGTACATGAAAGTTTATGTTTTTCACTATGTATACACACATACACATACACAGAAAAAAAGGTTCAAGGACAACAGCAGACAGCTTAGGAAAAAACAGTCTAAAGATTAACAAAGAGGGGATAAATTCTAAAGATCTTACATAGGAAAGATAATTTGTACTCAAATGCATTTCCATACAATAACTCATTTCTACAAAGAACCAAAATTGCAAGAGTGCCTGAAATTAGCAAAAGAGTCCTATAGCCCTTAGGAGAATTAACAATTCCGGGACACAAGCTTTTTATTTATGCAAATTTAATAATTTTTTCTGTAAATATGTGTTCTTATATAAAAATTATTTTAACAGAGGAATTACTTTCAAATATTTAGAATTTTATTATTTTTATAAAACTATTAGTTAAATAAGCATTTTTAAATTCTAATATAACCCTTTAAACCCGTACTTAATCCTGAAGACAATTCAAAGAAATTACATCTGAGAATGACTGTATCTGTACCGAATGTCAAATATAAAACTGAAGAATTTGTAATAATTGGAAATTTCCAAATCTTGATAACAGTCATTCTGATATAAATGAACTACAGCACCTGGTAGAAGGATTCTAGTTAGTGGTCACCTACGAACCAACAAATTTGTTCTCTATTTGAGCGATCTAAAATGAAGTCTGAAATTAAATGACAGTAAATTGATTTCAATTTTTTCTTTATATTTTGCACAATTTAAACTTATTATACAGATATAGTTTTTACTGCTATCGAAATTAATAAATGCTAATTATTTCAAAAACTATAAAAGGTACAAGGAACAATCCTATTAGGATTTTAATAAGGAGTAATTTTGCTTCTATTGACAGGTCAGAATCAGGAGTTTCACGGTCTGAGTGTTTTACTCTAATAAAAATGCTGTAAAATATTAACTTTCATTTACTTGCCATAAAGAGCCACGAAAGATGCTTTTGCATACTTTACATTTAAGACAATACATACTGCAAATATTTTGTGAAACCTGCAAGTGATTTTTGATAAGAAACACATAAGCAAATCTTTCCATTTGGATTATTATGGGACAAAACATGAATTTTTATAAGTGGATAAATATGTTTTTACAGTTAATGAAAAATATTTACTCACAAACCACTCTAAACAATTAATAGAACCCAGAAAATATTCTTAGAATGGTTAAATTTAAATTACAGTAAATTTCATTATCATTTAGTATGATAGAGTCCAATAAATAATTATTTTCTGTCAAAATGACAGACTGCTATTCAGTTTCCCCTATGTGGAGGTAAATATGTTTTAATACAATAGTACTATTGGAGATGGAAATTGGATTCCCTAAATAAGATACCCTCTATTTAGGAACATCTTTTAGAAAGATGTTCTCGACTGTAATCTTTATACAAAACATGCAGTTTGCATTATATATTTAAAAAACTTCGTACTATTATTTAAAACTAAAAAAGGTAAAAATAAAATTTTTGTGCCAGGCCCTTATTGGTCATTCAAATAGAATTAACTCTTTCAGTACAAGAGTCTCATATATGAGTCACTGAGAAGCCAATGAGATTATGCCCATTTTTTGATATCTTTTGATTTTTGTAAAATTAAATATGACAGATATTCTTTTCAGTAATTTCAGAGTTTATTCATTACTTCAGACAATATTTATTAATGTTTATTGTAAACATTTATAATAAGCTGGCTAAGTATATAATCTATAATCTATCCCAATGATTCATATTTGTTACATCTATCCTGAAAGAGTCACCAGAAGTGATTAAAGTAGAAGATGAATAAACAGAAATACTGCAGATTTCATACAAAGCATACAGAGATTTTACAAAAATAAAATCTTTTTTGCAAATGACAGATTACCAGAATAGGATGATGTGAAGAATATTTTCTTTGTAGTAAAGCATTTGCACAAAGTACACAATAAGAATTTTTTAAACATTAATTATTATTCTTAATACCAATTTTTCTTAATAAATTAGTAAGTACTTAATATTACTGTTGTGAATAATTCATTCACAGTTTTATTCATATTTATAAAATTTTTGCACTTTCTTTTATCTATTGTTTTCATTTCCCATGAAAAAAAATGAATTGAGGTTTCCCTTAACAGTTATTATTAAAATAGTACTTTAATATTATAAAAATTACAGATTGAAGGAATTAAGCATTAAATTTTTTTATTATATGAGCTATAAAATTCTTTAGTATTTCCATTTTCTCTACTCATATATATTGCATTAGTGCAAATGCTACTTCAGATGATAAATAAAATGTTATTTTATAAAATTTGACATATTTGCAGAATTTATTTGTAAGTGAACAAAATCTCTCACTAGTATCCTTATTTTAGGAGTTACTGAAATTTTTTAGAAGAAATTTATATAACTCCTAAAATCTGAACTCATAAATTGCTGAAATTTCTTGATAGTTATAAAAAAAATTAACCATTTAGATAGATAATAAAAATTATCTTTAAAAAACTCACTTTTTTAAGTTTTGCAATTTCATCTTTATATTCTTTCACAGGAGAGGGCTTTGAAGGTGTGGGAAGTTTAGCTAAAAGAATTACAAAATTTGTTAAACTGAACAAAAAGCATTTAATTGTAATCAAATTGCCCTGATTTGTACAAAGAAACAAAAATTTTTCTAAAAGAAGGGATAAATATAACATTTCAATTTTAGTTATATTCTAAAAAAGAAATTATGTAATAATATAAATTAAAAGTCATATGATGCTACAAATAAAGCTATAAACAGCCACTGTAGTTAAATCAAGGGGGGAAAAAGAGATAATTGTTTCATAATTTATTTTTTAAATTTTTGTTTTTTTTTAAAATACATTAACAATAAGAAACATTTATGCTTCACACATACACATATTTCTTTTTTAGAGATATTGCAATTTTTAACTGTATATTCCCAAATGGTTCGCTTTTCCTCTTTTAAGTTTAAACCTAGCATTACTGATTAATCCCTCAAAACAATGTTTAAATGTGAAACAAATTTTATTGGGATTTCTGTTTCATAAATACTGTTGATAATACATTTTAAGATGCTTTCCCTAATTTAAAAATACTTTCTATAACTATTGAAGAAAAGAATTTAAAGAATCTAAATCCTAAAATTAAATTAAAAAATTAAAAAAAAAAGGCTTACTTTGTGGCAATGGGCAAACTGCAACAGATGGCTTAATTTGATATGTGCTGTTTAAAGTATGATTTTGCTGTCTCAGGTTTGAAGATTTATAAGATGGAAGTTTAGTTTGAGGTACATTAGAAGACAGAGGTGAGTTCCATTTCTTTCTTACTGTCACAGGTACAGAAGACCCTGAAATTCCGGCTGAGCTAGAAGTAGCTGTTTTACAAGGTCCAGTAACACCATGCCAACCTTGAGGTAAGGAAGACACTAAAAGATAAATTTTAAAGATGTTTATTAATTTGTAAAAGTCAACAATTGAACGATCATAACAAAAAAATTATACCTAAGAGCTATAAAAGAATTACTTATTTGTAAATGCAAATAAAAAAAAATTAAGATATCTCATATACGCAATGTTTTAGAAAAACAAAATGCATTTAAAATCAAGTTAATAAAATGTAAAAATAACAATTTAAAAATATATATGGTAATTTTAAATTAGCTGTATGTATGTATGTGTATATATGTTATGCCATGGAATCAGTCACAAATGATAGTAGAGTGCTGGATCAATGGTCTCCCAAAGTTGTTGGCGACCATCTAGATTAACCTAAAAATTATAAAAACTAGCCCAAGTCGTTTTTGTTTTGCTAAACTAAAATAAAGTCTTAGCTACAGTCATGATTAGGCTTATTTTACTTCAATATAAAAAAAAATTAGTTGAAAAGAAAGTTTTTTAACAGATTTTATTCCAGCTAAAACTTAAGATTTGTTCAATGCACATTAATATACAAAGACAGTTGTTAAAGAACTGATAGAAACTTAACTTGTTTTAGGAAGACAAGACATACTTTCCCATGCAAATTGATCAATTTGACATTCTTGTGGTCTGTTAACAGGCCAAAGGATTACCCAAAATTGTAAAGTCAGCACTCAGAATTGAGTCATTGTAGATATAATGAAATACACATGGGTAGGTAATAAAAATGCAAATTGAGGTTTTATTGATGGAAAAATTAAAAGATTTTGTACTCTTGTATTGAGTTTCTATTCTTCATTATGATATTCAATTTAAATAAGAGAAAATAATATAGATATGATTTAGTTAAGGTTTCAATGTACTATACATATACATATGTAAACTACAAAATATTAGAGATCACATTCTGAAAAAGATTAGCTTCTTTATTATTTGCTAGGGCTGACTCAAAAAGAAAAATCAACTCAGAATGACATCTAAATAACAATTATAAGTCCAGAAAGATTTAGATTAGAGAGATCAGTCCGAGATTGGGATCAAATTTAAAAATCCCTTTATTCAATCTCAGAAAGATAGCAAGAGAACTGGACCTATCAAAAACAAGAAATCAAGTGAGGCCTCAGTGACTTAGTGGTTTGCAAAGGAGTTAGAATCCCAGAGAGATATATTTGAGCCTTGCAGGTAGACTAAACATCTTCTGTTGTTGTTTCGGATGCTACTTGGTCAAACCAAGCAATATTGAGCAATGTGCTACTTGAATTAAGGCAAAAGGGTATCTTTCATTTTAATGAGCATCACTAGGGTGAAAGTGCAACTTATGCTCAAGTGGGTCCTCATAATTTAGAAGCAGGGGCCAAGCAGAAGACCCATAAGCTTGGCCTGCCACCTCCACAGGTACTGAGTAAGAACTTGAAGGACATTGTAACCATGAACATATTTTACGTGCCTCAGTCACCTTTAACAAACACAGAGATCTTAGGCCAGTTCAGGCTTTAAACCCATAACCCTCCAGTTACGAGAGTGTTGCCTTTACTGACTGAGATACTGCAGCTCAAACAGCTTCTTCTATACCTAAAGAATGTGCAGGATGAATCTGTGGGGGTGAAAGTCCTTTACCTGGGAGGCTGCAGGTGATAGACAGGAATAGAATGAGGATCAAAAATCTCCCCTGCTTAAGTTCATCAATATTAAAGGGTTTCTCCAATATGACATTACAAATGCCTTACACTCATAAAGGTAGGCAGCTTTTTATAAGGCATCAAGCGGTCAAGTGCTTAGTTGCAAGATCATTAGATAGAAAGCTAAGTTGAATGAGTGACCAAGATATGCTTACTAAACTCTATTTTTTTGCTCAGTAGTTAAGGTGTTGCCCGAGGCTCTTAAAGATAGTCCTCCCCAATCCACACACAGCAACTATGGAAGATCATGTAGGGGAACTTATAAAGTATACATTAAAAATGCAAATTATTAGGGATTAAGCAGATAGTAATTTCATCAGATATTGGAAGCTCCCTTGTCTGTCGGATATGGATATCTGGATATTTTAGTGCCAAATATCCAATACCTTAAATTTTTTTGTTATATTTATAGTGCCAGATAGCTAGTGTTCCAATTTTTTGTTATGTTTTATGCTTTTAATATAACATTTCAAATTAGAAAAATTTTAGAATTTTTTTTAAATACCAACATTTGATTTACAAACTCTGTTTAAATATATAGAAATATATATTAATACTGATAAACAGAAAAAAAAATCTTTTTCTGCACAATACTGTCTAAAAGGAAACATACATTAAACTGCATCTATTAATATACCCTTGTTGACAAGTATTTATTTGAAATGATACACTTGTTTCACATATTTAAAAAGAAATATGGTGTTTTGATTTTAAAAGGTATTTTTAAATAAACACATTTAAAAAATTAATGGTGTTTTCATTTTAAAAAGTTAGTTGACAACCAAGTTCTTTTAACATTTCATATAATTCCTCCTAAAACTTTGAAGCTTGGAGTGTGTTCAGTGCATATCCACTTACAAAGATTTGCTTAAGAAGTCATTTGACTTCTTTTAGAAAGACAAGGCATACTTTACCAAGCAAATTTATCAATTCAGCATTCTTGTGGCCTGTTAATGGGCCAGAAGGTTACCTTATTCTGTGTTAAATACTTTTAGAGGTTTATAAGAAGATAAAATTAATTTCTGCAGGAACTCATTGGAGAGCTGTCTATTGTAGCTGGGTAATCATTTTAATACCCTACCTGATTTTCAGTGAGAGAGGTGCTAGACTTCTTCAGCAACACTTAGTTTCAAAATTACACGACTATAAATTATTAGAAAAAGGAGACATCCTATCTGGTCTAATTTTTCCTTCCCCCTCTCCTATGTTTAGGTATCCTATGTTTGATATATATGAAAAGGCTTATATGTATTTTGATGATTTCTTTTCTTTTAATCACTAAGCTATCCTAATTTTTTTTTTCAAACATTGTACAATTAATTTTGTTGTAAATTTAAAAATTATAAAAATGACTATTTGTTAGATTTTTAAAATCTAATTTTTTACTGGAGCAAACATTTTCTCCCCTGAATATCATATTTAATGGCTTTATCTTTACCTTAAATATAAAAGCAAGGTGCTGGATAACTGAAATTTGGTCCAACAGTCCTGATGCTGAATAACAATTGGATATCTGTTTGATCCCTACAAATTACTAAATGAACTTCTAAATTAGTAACTATAGGCTTTAAAAAATGAACTATGCTGCGCATTATGAAACAGAAATTAAAATTGATGAATATAACTCACACAATATTTATATTATATATATGCTTATTTCATTAATTTTTACAAATATTTAAACAAAGAGATCTTTTATAGACTAATCTAAGATAGTTTAATATGATCAAAAAAGCAAAATTCAAATATATTTTAGAAATATATACAAAATTATTTTTTTACATTTCAGAATGCTTTATTATGTTTTTAAAAATTTGATTTGTAAATTTGAACAATATGTAATGAAACTTGAGAGGTTTTAATAATATTTGGCTTAGCAGGTTGAGACACATATTTTTTAAAATTATGTGAGAATTTTTCACGCCTGTAAAATAATAACTAGTGTATATATACCATATTACAAATTATGAGGTACTTGAAATTTAATTTGCTTTAATAAAATATTTCTGATTTCTAAATGGAAATAATAAAAAGGGAAATTTAGATAAATCAAGCCTCTTGTATACTTCCTCAGAGAAATCTCAATTTTTTTCAAATGGAAAACAAGCATATGTCATTTTAGAAGGAAAAACTCTGCATAGTATATTTCAGATTTATTCACTCCTACTTTTTGGAAGAAAAAAAAAAGGTTTCTGTGCTAATTGCCTGATACAATGAAACTAAGTGATCTCTAAATAATACTTATTTTAGAACAAGAAAACGAATGCCTTACGAGCTTTTAATAAACTTAGTCATTAATAATTACCCGATTTTAGCCCTTTAATTACTTATTTTATTAATTAAGGCAGAATTCAAAGTATATTTAAGAGAAATGAAATATACACTGGAACACATTGATTAAAAATAAATTAAAACTACAATAAAATATCTTTTACTGTTATAAATTTAGATATTCAAATATCTATATATATAAATGTGTGTGCATATATATGTACATGTAGAAAAATTATGTTGCAATGGTAAAAAAAGGGCGAGTGTAACTTCGTTTTTTTCACTCTTTAATTAAAATTTGGCCTACTACTTACTAAAGATTAATTAAATATTTCTTTTCACGCCCGCAAAGTAATCATATTTCAGCATAAAGGAAGCATAAGTTAACTTCCCACTGACAGTCCAAATCAAACTTGTTTATCACATTTTTGCGCGTAATATGTTATGTTGCCAATCTTTTATGACAATTAACAATACTGCTTTTTATTTCATCATTATTACGTTGTACAAATAATAAAAAAAGAAAAATTAATTTGGCGTTTTATGAAAAAGTATGTGTTGTAAATGATTTAAAACAACAAATGTAGATCTTTTTAAAAGAAAAAAAATTAATAAGAATACATCTTATCATTTGGGATCTGTGTGGTGCTCCAAATGCGTACACCAAAATCAAAATAAACTTAAAGAGGAGGCGTGACTGTGTTTTTAGATCGACCATGGCCGCTGATTTAACATTCGGTAAGTTACGTTTAAAAATTTCAGTTAGTAAAGTGTATGTTCAAATCAATTTTTTCAAAAAGTTACCTGAAACAAAGCTTACTTATTCCTTCTGTGAACCGGAGATTATTTACTTCAATGTAAAAACTATAAAAATTTGTAGCTAGTGACTACATTTTGATTTAAAGGCCAATGAATTAATATAGTGACATAAATAAGTTATTTCTGTTCACTTTTTTTAATATGATTTGATAAAAGTCATAAAATGTTACTGTGTTTTGCTTTTGTTGTCATCATTACTTGCATGCCATCCGCTGTTAAGTTTGGGAAATGAAGTTTAATAATCATCCATGTAAATATTAATGTTATAAACTCATGATAGAATAATATTCACTTTCAGTTTTCTCCGATGTTTATATGCATTACTATAATATCATACATTTAGATGTCTATTTATAATTATTAAAGTTAAAATGTTTGTGTCATTTGTGAATATACTAAATAAGTATATTCTTTTATCATTAATATGTTTGTAATTTAAATACAGGAATTTATGAGCAAAAAAATGTACTCACTTTTAATAAATAAAGCTTCTCAATGAAATTATGAAGGCTTTTTCTTTCATAATATCATAGTCACACACACACACACACACACACACACACATATATATATATATATATATATATATATATATATATATATATATATATATATATATCACAAATGGCATTTAAAGTAATAATGGAAATTGTTCTGATATCATATATTTAAAAATTATTTTATATATAATCATGAGAAAGTACATATATCAATAAAGTATGTGTCATTAATGTCATGCTTAAATATTATTATTGAAATTGAAGCTAGTGTTTTAGTAAGAATTTTTAAAAAAATACATTATTATATAATAAAATTATTCCTCTTAGGTACAGTTCCTGCCTTTTACAGAGAAATGTATGATATATTATGTCCCAACCAAGAGAGTTTTGTCGATCAAGATATGTTCATAAAATTGCTTGTTAAATCAAGTCTTCCAAAACAAACATTGTCTCAGGTAGCAATTATAAATAATGTATATTAGTAAATATTCAAAAAAAAAAATTTGTGCAATTAAAATTATATTTAATAGTATAAGCATTCTTTTTTATTATTTGCTAATCTTTTTTTTTTCTTCGAAATTGTATTCTTATTATGCTGCATGTTAGGAAATATATTAGTCATTAAAACAATTCTCTAACTAGATATCTGTAGGGATTCATAAAATTTGAAATTGTTTTCTTCTATAGGTATAAAACCATTCATAGAAAGCTCTTATTTATTGGTGCTTATTTTTGAACGTAGAATGGGACATAGACATAAATTATAATTGTTATTTTATCCTAACTTATTATGGGAGCTTTATGATATTTAATACAATTTAGAGGGTTTATTTGTTGATATACATAAAAGTAATTAGTTGTCATTACTTTGTATTTTTGACTCATAACTGACGTATAAAATTATGGAGTAATAAATTACATCTGAACCGAGTTATTATAATTTACTGCTCATATCTTTTCTGAGTTTCCTCCCATTTGAATTATTTCATTGTGTGTAAAGTACTCTTATTTGTATATTTACTTTTATAACCTTTAATATATCCGTCTACGTTAAAAATGTCATTTTTTGCCAAAAATCATATTTCTTTTATTTCTCTATTGTAAAATTTCAACTTTTATGCTTCTAAATCTGTTTTCATTTTGTCTCTACAGCCAATTAAAGAAAAGTGACAGCTGTTTAAACATCAGAGATAGCTGTCAAAACAAAACGGAGGTAGCGACTTCGGAACCAAAAGTTGTGAATTTAAAGCCTTTTAAAGAGCATTTTTTGGACAAAACTTTTTAAATTTTCATGAAGATTAGTTTAAACATTTTTCTAGTATTTTTAATGATTAGCAATTTGGAAATTAGAAAGTTTTGAAGCAAGAAAGTGTGGGGGAATTTTAAAAATGTATTTTAATTTTTTAATAGTTAAAGTTGCTTTCATAAACTTCAAATGCGTTTTTCTCAGAATGGTATTTTTAAAAAAAGGTTGAAACTTGAAATGCGATTTCTCAAAAAGTTCTTAAACTATTTTGTTGAAAATTATTATGAATGCTTTTGATAGTATTAACTAGTGAATGACCTAAAAGGTTTAAATTTGGATAATTTTTAAGGATGTTACACTCATAGTTAGATATAAAGGTAATGAAAATTTGTTAAAAACTCAATGTGTATGATTTTGAAGGACCAATTTTTTTACCAAATGTAAATTAAGCAAAGATTTTAGGTGATTATTAGTCCAGTGTATAAGAAATGTGTTGCATCAAAAAATATTGAAATAATTTAATTTATTAAAAAATTAGACCTTTTGAAAAAACATGATTTTTTTTACTAAAGTTTCTTCATTTATTAGAAATTTTATAAAAACTTCTCCAGGAATAAATTTTTTAAGTGCAATTCTCTATGAAAGTATAAAAAATAAATCTAAAAATGTAAAAAATGAATTAGTTTCTACGTTTAAAGAAAAAAGTTCTCCGAACGTAGATGGATACCTTAAATGACTTAAACTATTAAATAATTTTTTAAATCTCTGAATGCCAAAATGTAATATTAAAGTTTACTTTGTTAATTTCAGTTATTGAAATATTAACTGAGAAATTGATTTGCTTATATCTTTGCTATAACATTTGACTTAAATTTTATTCTTTATAATTAATTTTTATTTTTTAGTAAAATTACTGTTAAAATTTTAATAATCATATATTTTATCTTTTTGCCTATTCTAAATCTCTTTGAATGGGCACCTAAAGACATTTATCTTACATATTGACTTGTGCATTCTGTCATTTCATGAAAATTTTGTTTTGTTTAGATATGGGAACTTGTAGATACTAGGCAAGGTTATTTATCAAGAACTGGTTTATACAAAGCATTAGCATTAGTAGCATTTGCTCAGCAAGGAAAAAGCGTTAGTGAAAAATTAATCCAGAATTTCACTGGTGAAGGTACATTTTAAAATTCTTCTTTATTGTAAGTTTCTAATATAAATTAACCTTCCAGAATGTGTACTGAGCCATTTTACATAAATGTTCAGGAATTATATTTTGTTTGTGATAACTGTTGTTTTACCATTTTTGCATGAAAAATGACAGAATTGAATGAATATTAATAATTATTTAATAAAACATTTTTAAATTTAATTTTATTGTTACAATATACAAATTATGTTACATTAAAATTGATTTTTTTTAATGCTTAGGTTGAAAACAAACATTTCATTAAAAAATTATATAATTTATCCCTTAATAACCATATTTTAAAATTCAAGATTATTTGATATTGATAAGCGACAAATATAGACAAGTAAAAAAAGAAAGTACACTCACCTTTGCAGGACAAAAAGCACGTTTAGCATTACTTACATCTGCAAGGAAATTTACTTCTATGGAACAGGTCACGAAAATAAATGACTAGTTATAAAAACTAATTTTAAACTAGTGGTATTTTTCATGTTTTTATTTGATAAATGTAGAAATTTAAAAAAAAAAAAAAACATAATATAGAAACCATTTTTATTCAAATCATTACTACTCTCAAATACAAATGTTTTGTTCTGTCTTTTATTTTATTAATTAATTCTTGAAAAATGTAGGAAAAATCAGTTGTATATATATTTTTGCCATGAAAACCACTAAAAAATTATCAATTCAACTTTATACAAATTAAAATAATACACACCAACTGTTAACACAAAATTACAAAACAATTGAGTAAAAAGTATTTACCAAATTTTTACACATGGCCATGTGCTTGTTGTAAATTTTATGAACAAGTTATCACATAGCACTTAAGCGCAGGTTAAAAATATACATGGTTTCTGCGCACTTGGAATGTCATGGAAAATCATGGATTTAGACAATGGATTAATTTGTCATAGAAAGTCTTGATTTTTCAAGCAAAATGAGTAAAAGTCATGGATTTGCTAAACTACCGATTAAAAAAGATGCATTGAATTGTTTAATTCTATTTTTACTTGTCATTTGACTGAAGTTACTGAGTTTGGTATTTATGTATTATCCTATTGACCCTATTGCCAAGTAAAATTTGTTCACCGAGGAAACTCAAAGCAAGAAAACTTAATGGGTGGGTAAATGTATATTATTCTGTTTTTTTCCTTAAATTGTAGATTAAAATTTTATTAATACAATAATTATTTTTTAATAAAAATTAGTTAGGATTTTTGCTCAAAATATAACTTTACCTCTAGGGATATTGTATATACACATTATAGGGTTATATTAGGCTATTATTCATGGTCTCCTGGATAATACCAAAGTACCCTGAATTCAAATTGGAAACATTTTGATTGAAAAATGGCTATATGATTAAACTTAGGTATGTAGATACAACAATTTATTTTTATGTGAGTTTATTAACACTTATAAAGTAAGTTTATAGTTTTTTATGATAAAATTCCTGTCATTTCTCTAAAAGCATATATTTTATTTGTATGTATATCAGAAGTTTTATTCATATATGCTTTTAATGAAAGCTTTTTAAAGTCATGGAAAATGATCTGCTAAATCAGGGAAAGTCATGAAAAGTCATGGATTTGAAAAATTTTATTTTGGCAAATACCCTGAATATAAATTGTCATGTGAATTCCTTTTTGCACATTCCATGATGTTGAAAAGGGTTAAAAGGATTAGAAATGACCTCCAAATACTGCATCTGCAATATAGTTTAAAAAAAAAATCCAAATTTGTTGTAAAGTTTGTGCAGACGTATGTGCTAGAAGGTTAAAAAATTAAATTTACTGTAATGAGATTTATACCAGTTGATTAAAATGTGTATTTATAGTATACATGTGTTATCATTATAAATGTATTCTTATACATCTTGTTGTTACAGAACTGCCAAAACCATCTCTTGGAGATTTGACAGATCTCCGAATTCTCAGCATTCGATTGAGGAGGGAGAAGAATCCTATGCGCCTTGGATTAACATATACTGAAATATGTGCATTAGACACTGTTCAAATTTCTTTGGTTCCAGAAAAAAAGGGATTATTTATAAAGCATGTAGAGTATGAAGTATCTAGTCAGGTATACATTTTAAAAATATTTTTATTTTATCATTTAGTTCAATAGGTGATAAATTTGAGTGATTTTTTTTTTCCTGGTTGATTGTATAGGATCTCTACATGAAAATTCCACTACAAGGCATTAATTTCAAACTGACATGTAAAATTCAAGTTCATTTTTTTCATTTTTTCAGTAGTATATTATATATCCTCCTCAGTCAGTAGATAAAAATAAAAGTTTGATATTTGTATAACACATGATATACCAGAACTGTGGGAGATATAAGAAAATTCTATGTCAGTATAAGAAAACTTTCCTAGTGAGTTTTTTAAAAGTTTAACTTAATAGAACATGACCACCATTTATCATGGCTGACAAGAGTATTAAACACTCTTTCTGGAGTAGCCTCAATACTGATGGTAGCTCTCAACACAATTCTGAGCTTTTCATTGGCTAAAAGCAAAATTTACATATGAAACTATTGCCTTCCATTGCTTACTATACAAAACTAGCATAAAGCCAGTCATATGACAGGATTAGTAAAATTTTTAATTTTCCAGAATTGTAAAATACCTTATGAGGCAATTAGAAAAATGGTTTGGTTTTGGGCTGAGAATTAACTAGTACAAGCTCAATAATTTGTTTATCTTCATACTCCTCTAAAGTCTCCTGATACTGTGAATGCAGTTTAGAATCATGTTGAATTCATTTAGTCAAACTGAGTGGTTATGTATAAAAAACAAACACACAGATGAACAAACTTTTTAAGTTTTCAAAGATATTTAACTTAAAAGCTAGATATTTATTAGTCTGTGAAATTTATTCTTAGACTTTTATGAAAAGAATTTGTTGTTAATACGTGTGATAAAATATTCATTGCAGCAAAAAATAATCGATTACATTTAAAATTATCACATATGTACGTAATCTATTATTTATGCAAACTATAAAAGAAAAGTATTTACATAATACCTAAGTTCAGTGATAAAACGTATGAAAATAATGCAGATGATATTTAAATAATTTAAAATAAGAAATTAATTAAAGAGGTGGTTAAAGAAATGACATCATTATGCTAGAAAAAAAATGTTATTTTTTTCTATTTAATATGTGATAATTTTAATAGCCTGCTCTTAATCGTGGAAAATAGGGCTTGAAATAATGACATTAAACGGTCGAAAAGGGGGGAACAGGGAATTTCGAACGTTTTAAAGACTTGCTTTGAATTTTGCTAATACTAACACATCAAGAATCCAATATGGATGACCTATCCATTCCAGGTCCAACCGCTTCATAAATTCGAGGACAGACGGATTATAACTTAGGCTATTATTATATAGGGATTTGTACATGCAAAAATATTTGGCATGTGAAAAATGTTTCATTTAGGTTATAAATTTGCTGAACAATGACCAAATGGGTAGGATGTTGCTCTTTATTACTGTAGTTCACTGGTTCAAATCCCTCTGTAGGTGTGGGTGTTTGGAATTGATTTTAAGCAGTAGGTCCCAGTCTCATTAGCCCTCCTGTAGAAAAATAATAGACCATACAATGCCAAACCAAACCTATAAATTTTATTTCTATCATTATTTAATTTTATTTAATATTATTTAATGCTATCAAACTCTCCTTACTCACATACAAAAGAGGTAATTAGAGAATTTACTAAATTTATCACACCTTACAGGCTCTGTAAGCAAATAAGCTATATTCCAATTACCAGAGATTTTTAGTAACAGAAATATCTCTGTAATAAATCTTTTTCAAAGTGAAAATGTATATCTGTATACTTATTCCTAAATTTTCTAAATTATTTTTACAGTTTCTATTTTGTTCTAATTATTTTTGAATGTTCATTCATCAGTTCTCAATTTTTCTTCTTTATTATATTTTAAAGTTATTTCCCAACCTTTATCTTTGTATCATTGTTTTGTAAAATAAATTGTTAAATTTTTTTATGTAAAGAAGAACAAAGCCTGTATTTTTTTTAACCATTTATACTAATTTAAAGATTTTCTCCAGTAGAGATAATCTTTAATGATCAGAGGCAATGAAAAGACTTCTTGCATTGCCTGAACTGCTGCTATGAAAATTTCCTTATCAGAGGATTCTACCATCATTCCATAAAAATTTTTCTGCAATTCTCATTTCTCAAAATGAAAATGTATATGTTTATTCCTAACTTCCTTTTTATATTATTTTTATAGTTCTACCTTGTTTTAATTAATTTTTTTATGTTCTTTCATCCACTCTTAATTTTTCTTCTTCATATTTTAGATATTTCTAAACTTTTATCATTTGTATTATTGTTTTGTAAAAAAAAAAAGATGTTTAATTTTTTATATGCAAAGGAAAAAAATATTTTATTTTTAAAAAATTACTTGTACTAATTTAAAAATGTTCTCCAATAGAGAAATAAATCTAATGTTCAAAGACGATATAATGACTTTCTTGCGTTGCATGAACTACTGCTACAAAAATTTCCTTATCGGATGATTCCACAGTTACCACCTAAAAAAGTAATGGGAGGTAAATTCTTTATAGTATTTTTATTACTGACATATTATTTTAAGTTAATTTTATATGCTGTAATTTGCATTGAAATTTGAAATTGCTTTAGCAGTGTTTCTAGGTTTTTATTTTCAGTTAATATCTTATTAACTATCTGAAAATCTGTAAGTTATTATATGAAGTATTATTTAGTCACCTGCAAGGATCCCCTGCTATTTTTTATTTTTTAATTTGTGAGCATTTATTTGCCTAAATAGAACTTATTGAATACTTTTTAATAAATTGTTAAAAAGCAATTTTATCATTTCATTGATGTGATAATAAAGTGTAAATAACAGTTTATGTATGTGTATAGTTAAATATATGTGAGTATTTCCATGTTTTATTGTTATTTATCATGTATTACATTCACAAATAGATAGATAATTGTTCTAATAAGGCTATATATATATATATATATATATATTAGCCATTCCATTGTTATAGATGCGACACATTTTATGACTGCTATCCCTTTTTCTATAAAGTATTTAATGTTTCAAACATATATTTTTTCATGAAGCAAACGCATCACCCAAGGTAGCATTTTGCAAAAATTAAAGAATTTCTGTTTCTTTTTTACCTGATTAAAAAATTATAAATATTTTGTTGCGGGTGTGAAAGTTATTTTACCAGGTGTTATATATAGGTTCACAATATTTTTTCAGCTAATAGGTAATATTTAAGAGTCATTAAATTTTTTTATGATAAAGACATTTAAATATTTAATACTATGTGTTATTTGTAAATTTCCTACAACAAATATAATTTCCAGATTTTTTTTTTCAAAAAAAAAAACATGTTACTTGTGTGACAAAATGTTATGGGTGTGACTCAGTTCAGAATACTTTTAAAAAATCTTACATTAAAAGTACAGTTTTCTACAATAAATGAATAAACCAAGCCATAGGTGTTTGTAAGAGTTAAATTAATTTATTTGTTCTAACTTTTATCAATAAAATTAAATTTGGCTTCTGTTGTCTATGAGTATTTTGAGGCTTTACTTTAAGAATGGTTTCCATGCTTTCACAAATTGCTGAACAGTCTTTAGTGTTATAGAAACAAAATCACATGATTCTTGCTCTGGGGCCAACATTTTATATTCTTATGCATCCTACTCAGAGCTGTTGCACTATAATGATGATCAGTTGATTAAGGTTTTTCAGTCTACAATAAACATGAAGTTGCAGCATGCTGAATTTAAATTTTTTATAGCTTCATGACTTCAGATTACTTAGGAATTCTTTTTGCCCAGCAAGTCCAAGCAAACTGAATAATATGGCTAATTTCTTGTGTAATATTTTCAATGGTTCCATATATATATATATATATATATATATATATATATATATATATATATATATATATATATATATTTTACTATACAAACTATTTCTTTCTTTACTGAAATTGAATGTTTAGCTAAAATACCCAAAGGGAAGAAAAAACTGTATTTAAATAGAATGAAATTATTTTTCTTAGCTGATAACCAGTTTATTGAAGAACGGAGAAAGGCTCTAAAAAGATATCTCAACTTACTTGCAAGACATCCTGTTATATCTGAGGACAAAATATTGCACTTTTTTCTTACTTTTGCTGGAACAGTATGTAGCTTATTTTTATACTTGTTTTTAATTTTATCTTGTATTGAAATATTTTTTGTGGTTTGGACAATTTTAGATCAGCATTTTTATAATATTCCATTTATAAATGCTAAGTTACTCTAGACAGTCATTCATATAAAAAAATGTGCATATAAAGCATCATTCTTTTAAAACATTATACAGATTAATTGATACAAAGAATCAATATAGATTTTTTTTCTTGATTTTATATATATATATATATAGGAGAGAGAGAAAATTATTAAATATTAAATCAAAGACTTGTTCTGTAAACTATTGCTATTAATTTATCCTAGTAGTATCCAGCTGGTTCAGAAATGTTGAATGTTTACAAGAAGACATTCAACCAACTTGCAGATAAGCTACAAGTTGGTAGTTGTTCTTTTGGTTGGGTGTGCATTGTAACAGGAAAATGGAATATTATCGTTTAGTTAGTTAAATGTCTTGTTGGAAAAGTAAAGTATTCAAATATTGTTTTCATTTGGCGTAATATATTAATATTCATTCTTTATGCTTCTTGCATAAATATTGTTCTACCTTTGTCTTTAATACAAAAGTAATCATTCTATAGCTATGCCTATCTGTAGAACCATCAACAAACAAGAAAATGGTGTGTTAACAGCATTAGCAATAAAATTGGCAGTGGACACACCTTTTTCTTCTTTGTTGCTGGTTCTGCAAGAATCTAAGATTTGCTGCTATATTCTAAGTAAAGTTCTAAGATTGCTGCAAAATTTCAAGATTAATATGTTTGGGTGGAAATACAATAGAGTAAATTCTTGCCTTCACATCAAACTCTACAACTGCATCACACTTTTCTGAGTTTCAAGAAAAAATGCAGTTTTGTATTAAAGTAACTATAATTATAGTTTTTATGTATACTTGTGGTTGAGGGTAGAACTGCATCATATCATTCTGAGTTACTTTAGTAACAAACTACAATTTTTCTCCAACAATATGTTGGCCCATCCTGTTATTATGTTGACATTCAGTTTGCCATTGTTAACCTGTCTTTATATTGACATTAAGTTAGGAACAGCCAATAGCCAAATGTTTGCACTCAGTTGGACAATGTATCATGTATGAGTTGGCGCGTCGAATGCAGTACTATCCCATATGTATATGTTGACCCATCCTAAAGTTGCTAACTGAGTAGATGAAACTCTTTAGTAATTTTAAGCTCAGTTTTAATTTTTGCTTTCAAAGGTTAAAGTTCAATTTTCATGTTATGTTTACCTCTTTATTCAGCACTAATTTGTCCTATTCTTAAATTTAAAGATTTTCTCCCTGAGTCAGAAAATGCATGTTCCTTTTACCTAAGTGTTCAGTCTGTCATTATTTATTAGAACTAATGTTTGATGTTTATTTTATTAGGATCTACAGCATAAGATGAAAGATCATTTCCGTGGTGTACTTGATGAATTTAATTCTAACGAAAAAGCTAATGAAGCTGAGGTATTTCTGTAGTTTTGATATTCCGGATTTTAGTTTGTTTGAAGCTTTTAAGTGTCCAATAACTTTTTCACCTGGGTATACTATTTATTATATTACCATAACAACTTGTATTGTTATATTTCTGTATTAGAAAGTCTTCATTTCTTTAACAATTAATTCTGTATAAATATAATTAACTCCTTGTGCATATATCAATTATGTTTATCAGTTTTTATTAACATAAAGAGAGGAAAAGAGAGCTTGCAAATAGAAAAAGAAAAGTTATATAGAAGAACAGTTTAAGAATATTGGAAAACACACAGAAACAAAAAAAAAGTATTACAGCTAATTAACAATTTAAAAAGGTGTTTAAACCTAGAGTAGTTACTTGCAGAAAAAAGAAAGTAGAATTGCAGGTAAAAAAAAAGGAAACTGAGGTACTTGAGAGAGGAAGGGAATATTTTAAGGACCTCTTAGAAGTGGGCAACACCCCAAACCTGGTTGACGGTATACCTTATGGGACTGCCAGTGATCAGGGAGAAGAGTCTGATTTGTACACTCTAGGTAAGATTCAATGTACTATATAAAAGTTTCCACACATGGTGAGAATTGTTGAAGATTATCACTGTGGTTTCGAAAAAAGAAAGTCTGTTATTGACCAAATCCAAGTCCTAAGACAAATTATTGAGAAGACCAAATAATTTAATATTCAGACTTTCTCTTTATTGACTTTAAGACAGTACATGATAGCATTAAGGAGAAACAAGTTGTGCAAAGCAATGGAGAACTTGGCATTCCTCTGAAGCTAATTAACTTAACAAAGGTAACACTCAGAAGAGTGAAGTACACAGTCTAACTGCAGAATTAACTTACCATCAGTGCTGATAAAACTAAATATATGTAGGTAAATAATAGGCTTATTAAGGCATTGCTACTGCATTGAATAATTAAGAATTTTAAGCTGTTTATTAATTTAAATATCTTCGGATGATTGTACCCTGCAAAACTTGCATAAATACTAAAAGTAATAGCTGCCTAGCAATGGGAAACAAGTGCCACTTTGGATTAAAAAGGCAATTAAAAAGCAGATTTCTTAACCAAAAATTAGCTTTCACAAAAGGCTTTTATGGTTTAAGGTAGTGAGTGCTGATCTCTTAATAAATTAAAGGAGAACAAATTGATAATTTTTGAAAGAAAGATACTCAGAAAAATCTTTGGAGCAGTTTATGAAAACTACAAATGGCATACCCTATTTAAATCATGAGTTATATTAAATATATGAATACCAGATATGGTGTTATTAAAGCCTATCACATTTTGTGGCTGGTACACCTTTATCGATTTGAAGACCAAAACCCTGGGAGAAAAAGATAGCATTCTCTAAACCAGAAGTAGTTTTAAAAAAAGGTTTTCCACTGACTAGGTGGCTGGATGTTGTTGAGAAGGACTTGAAGATTATTCGTGTAAAAACTGGAAAGCCAAAAACTTATTAAAGACAGCCTTGACCTGTTATAAGCTGTAGTGCTCAAGAAATCTTTATTTATCCTTATTTTATAATTTTGCTGCTATAAATTTTTTATTATCATTTTATGAAAAAATTACTCATTCTGTTTAACCCAGAAAAAAAAATGAAAGAAATGAATAATTCCCCAAACCCATGCAATTTTTTCCATTGAGCCTAATTTCGTTTGAAAATTCATAAGAAATTATAGCTTCAATTTAACCCCTTGAGGGCCAGCTATACTAGTTGACCGTTCTGAAAAACTGTTACTGTTTAACACCATCTAGTAATTAAATCTAGCAGTTAAAAATTAAAATAAAACTTTCTGATCTCCGATTACACATACTCAAAGCTGGTCTCTCAATATTGTTGGCATTTTCAGAATTTTAAACATAAAATAACCCATTTAACTGCCAACTTAATTTTTCTTAAAATCGCTTATTTTCAGTTTATTTAATTTCCTTCCGATCCCGAGAAACACCCCCTTCCTACTATTGACGTCACAGCCAATCGGAAAATTTAGCGACTGTAGCATACTTTGCTCCGGAGTGAGCATTATGCAAATTAATAAGTATATATATAGCCTCCAGAGATGTGTTATGTTTATCAGGTTGTTTTCCCCCTTCCTTTAGTAAGAGTTAATTTCTGTTTAGCTTAAGTTAAGACTTGTTAGAATTCTAATTTAAGTGTTTATGAGTTGTTCTTTTGTTATGACAATAAAATTGTTATTGTTTACTGATTTATCTTGTCTTACTGCACGCTAATCCAAAAGAATAGGCAAGTAAGCTTAGCAAATATCAATCAGAGATCATTGCATGAAGGCAACGCTGGACTGATAGGAGTGAAATTGCTGCATCATGTATATGAGACGGTCGCAAATGGGTTAACATACTGATATTTACAGTTTATAATCCTTAAAAGTATCTATTCATACTGTTACAAAAGTTTTATGATATTTGAAAAAAGCATTTATGAATTTTAAAGAATATGGTTTCATTTGAATAAAATTTATTTTTACACTCAGAAAAAGAAAATGAGAGTTTCAAAATCTTAACAAATTATCAGTAAAATTATTTATATCACCAAAACATTTTGTAGATTTATTGATTGAATAAATAAATATAACTCCAGGAATATCAGATCTTTCATACCTGTTTGTCATTCATTTGCATTTAAATTGTTCTCATTATTAATCATATTAAATATTTCAGTGTCATCTAAATAGTCATATTCACTCTCACTTGTATTAGAAAAATTACTTTCATCCATTTCACTATCTGATTTGTTTTTCAGTTAAAATATCTTGTTCTCATTTTATTTAAATCATTTTGCTATGATGACTAAAATAAAATTGACTTACAAAACACTCTCTAGCAAACACCAAACGACTATTCTGCTCCCACTTAGCACTATAAATATTCCCCGTATTTCCCATTTCATCAAAATATAAACACTCAGTTCTCAGTAAACACAGCCCTCATGGGAGACCTTGAACATATACTTTTGTTTCCCTGCTCAAAATTCCCAAATTCAGAATTTAAAAAATGCTCAGAACTGAAAGCATATATTGAAGGTCAGCACTCTGTGGAACTTTATTCGAAAATATAAAGGACTTTATCTGCCATCTAGTGCCTTTTTAAATTTTAAATAAAACATTCTGATTCCCAATTACATCAGTGTGTCTGTGGGCAAAATATTTATTTACATAAAAAGTGCTTATCTTTTATTTTGTATTTTCTTAATTTAGATTTAAATGTATATAGACCTAAATTAAAATACAAACAGTAAATATTAATGAACTGAAAATAACTTTTTGTGTTCAATAGTTGAACTTACAAAGAAAAAGTATTCTGTTAAAATTTCATGCTAAATATTGCTTACATTATAGCTATGATATTAACTGAACTATAGCTTTTTTTTTTATAAATATTATTATTATTTTTTTTTTTAGTTTAAATTTTAAGATATTTCCAACAGAAGGGAAAATTAAAAATTTTGTTATAATTTTACTCGTTTTTTTTTTAAAATATATTTTTTTAAAATATATTTTTTTAAATAACTGTTACGGGAAAAGTACATAGGCATTTAGAATTCACTTAATCTTTGTTGCCTTTATATGATAAATATTGTTGTTTCCCTTTATATGATATCGAATGAATAAAAATGTATGAATGGTAAGGAATTTTGAAACTTTTCATATTATTCTTATATAGTAACAATTTCACTTTGCATTAATTTTAATTTATTTTATTTTTATTGTAAGCACTATGATATATCTTAACAATTTAAATTTTTTATATGTTAGGATTTAGTTCCTATTGACTCTGCTAACCAGTTTTCAATTGTAAGGGACCAGATGAGGCAGATATTCAATGGTTTTCTCCAGCTAAAAGAAGTCGCCGAAAGGATGGTTGATAGGTCAAAACAAGAAGCTTCTGATATGCTCTTATTTGGAAAAGAATTATGGTATGCATACTTCATATAATTTTTTTTTTTTTTAAGAGTAGTCAATTTGGGTGTAGATTTATAAATTTCTTTATATTGTTGTAATTGCACATGAATATAAATGGTAAGGAAATTATAAAAATGTTTCAGATACACAATATATCTGCAATTAACAGCAACATCACTACAGCTGAAAAAAAATCAGATGTTTTTTAAAAGACTTTATTACAGTTTATTAGTGTAAGGAATTAAACTTTTCATTGTAATCAAGCTCTCTTTAAAAGTTCTTTCTTAAATCTGAAAAATGGTTTCAAAGGTATACTAATGCTATATTCATTTCTGCTATGAATATAGACAGGGCCTGTCCATAAACGCCGAACGATGGCTGATTGGTTAGGGTACTGGCCTTCGATACTGGAGTTCGTGGGTTCGAATCCCACTATGGCACGGATGTTTGTAGCTGTTCGGAATGGGCTTTAAGTTGTAGGTCGCGGTCTCATTAGCCCTTGTGTTGCAAAAAGTAGACCATAGCACTCCGAACCAATTCAAATCAAACCTGTTCATAAACTGTCACACTTTTTTTTCAATATTTTGAACTTTTATTCACAAAGTATCACTCTTTAACATACCCCCTCCCCTCCTTGTCACATTTCACTCAATATTACTTAAACTTGTTCTTGCTATTCATAGAAAAAGCATTGTGTTATACAAAGACATAGGCAGGGGGCTTATACCCCCCTGAAATTTTGGCTACCTGTGTGTTTATGTATTGTGTATATATATGTGTTGTATGTGTACTAGCAAAACAGGTAGAATTTAATAAAAAAACTAATTCAATTTTCTTTTATAAAATATTTTTTCCTAATTCTATATTAAAAATCATAAACGTATTCAACAAATTAATTTTTTTACACTCACTATTGATATATTTATCAAACCAACAGCATTTTATGATCTTAACATTTGTACATCTCGTTTATTAAATGAGATGCACAACAAGATATTTGCTGGGATACACTTTTTAAGAGATTTAGGTCCTGAAAGACAGCTGCTTTCAGTATAAACAGTCTGTTTACTTTAAGTTCAAGTTTTTATTTTCAAAATATTGCTATTTTAAAGTGGTATAAAATTGACCATGTGCTGGTAAAAGCATAGACCAGTGTAGTAGATTTTCTTGGTATGATGCTGATCCTTGAAATTTTGGTCATTAAATAATTTGATTTTGCTGCTAATACCCCCTCTTTTATGCTGCACATAAATTTCTTTAAAATAATCATTTTTTAAAAGAAGAATACAAGTGTATGTGATATACATTAATAACATATACTTGCTAAGCATGATTGAGTATAATATATGCATATGTTTTTTTAGACTCATGTTCTCAAATTAACTATGCACATTTTAATTGTAACATTTTCATGTGGTTTAATGTGGTTTTTCATGTGAATATATAACGTATATATTTAGAATAAATTTATTGTTAGTGTAAAATGTAATTTTTCAAGATATAATATTTTTGTCTAAAATTGTGCTCCCTTTGTGCCAGTTTTTTTTTCTTCTGGATATGCCACTGCCATTATAGTTCTTATTTCAACTGTGGTTTAATGAATTCTGTAAATATAATGCTAATAATGTTTCAGGCAAGGTATGTATTTCGTATAAAATAAGAGTAAAGGTTTTTCTTAGTTAAAAAAATTTCTGCTGTTACTAGATTTTCAAAACGTACTCTGAATGCCATTTTTTGGAAAGAAAAGAATGTAAAGGGAAAAAAATCACATGAAAGTGGCTTTCACCCCAATAAATAAAAAACTTTCAAATTTTGGAAAATTTAAAATTACTTCAAAATTTAGTCTGTTGATTTTAATTCTTTTTTATTTTAGCTTGAATATGTAATGACACAAATCACATACCCCCAAGTGTGTGGGAAGCCCCAGAGCTATTCAACATTTCAAATTCATACTTAATGATTTAGTTTCAAGATGTGAATTAAATTGAATTTTTTCATCTCTTGATACAAGTAAAGTTTTTTAAAAATATTAATTGCAATATTGCCGCATGAAGAAACTTTGCCAACGAGCTCAGTGGCCGAATGGTCAAAGCACGAGATCCAGACCCAAACTTTGTGGGTTCGATACTCGCCATGCGGTTGATCCAAAGTATGGATTTTTAATTTTAAAATGTTATTTATTGGGGCCTTATGTTCTCAAACATTCTAAATCTTTCTTTATTATGTAAATTAGTTATTTCTCGAATATTCTGTTTGGGTATAAAAGCTTATACCCACTAGTAGGCAACTCCTCGATCTTGCAAGGTTGCAAGTTGCTACTTAGTGTCAATAAATTTGTCTGTTAGGTTAAACGGTATGTTCATTCGATTCTTCGTGACAATATAGACTAAATTAGAACTAAAATGCATATAGAGCTAATGTTCTGCTGATCTAATTTTTATATTTTGTATTACATCTTCCTTTCATAGAATGTTATTGTAAAAATAATTTTGTAACCGTTTTTATTGTTTAGTTTAAAATGTCTTTCATTTTTATATTCTATCTGCTTTTGCCTGTTTCTTAAACTTAATTAGACTTTGTTAAAAGTAACTTATATTAATGTATGTGCATGTTTTAGCTCCTTAGCAAATAGTGCCAGTACAGAATCTGATTGGGGATCTGGTGGAAATGAAACATGGGACCATTTAAAGAAAGGAATGAAGAACATACATCCAATGTTTTCAAATTTGTCTACTGCATTCACAAATCTGGTAAATATATGTCTATTGAATATTTATAGCATAATTTATTTTATAGTTATTAGAAAAATTATTAATTAAATGTAGTTATTTATAAGGTATATAAAATTATCATCACTATCATTCATTAACTTCTGGACTCATTGACTTCTAAATTCATAATTTTAACCTATAACTTCCTATGTTATGTTTGTCGCACACTCCACCCTTTTTAAATAAGTATTGAAGTATGTAATAATCAGTAATTGCTATTTGATTGAACTAATTTGGTCTGTTATGTAAAATGTTATTCAAGTAACTCAAAAATTACACCCATCATTAATAGTTAGGTAACCCTCCTCTTACCATAAAAGGAACATTGCAACCGGATTGCAACCTTGAATTACCACAATTAATCTTTTAACTGATCTGTCAGTGAAGGAGAAAATATCTTAAAGTTTTTGTGAAGTTTGAATGTAAATATCTCGGGCAATTTTTGTTTCACAGAAGTGGAACTCTTTTTGTGTTAGTTTTTAGGATAGGTTGTAAAGTTTCACTGAATAAGGAATGAGGGAAATATAAAATATAGGGAATGAGGAACAATATAGAATTTCAGTTTTGTAATATTTACAAAATTGAAATTTTCAATATTTACAAATACTATGAACAGAATACTTATCTTATTGGAATTATGTGTGTAACGGGAAGTATATGTCTCTGACCAATATTTGCAAAGGAAAAGGATTGCTTTTTATATTTTGCATCCTGTATATATATGTGTGTTTGTCTGTTTTAGTGTACTGTGTATATATGTATATAATGATATTTTAGCCAAACTAACTTAATTATAATTGCATCCTAAAATAAATTTCTGGTAATTCTATCCCAAAACTGACATTATTTAGCAAAATGTCTTATTTTGTCCTTTAATTATGGTAACCTTTGGCAACTTTAAGAGCATAAAATTAATTTCTGCTTAGGTCAACTAATCTTATATAAATACTTTACATAACTTTGTTTCACTTCTAACGTCTCTCATGTGATTAATCTTAACTCTGATATAATATATCAAATAAAATAAATAATAGATCTGTAATATATCAATATTATTATACTTAAACTATCTCTTAAAAATTCCCCTCTTTCCCATTCTTATTCATTCAAATCTATTTTCCCAGCTACAAAATATCTTATTTAAAAGAAAGTGTGTCTACAACTGAAAATTCTTTCCATTTCCCAAAGCCTTCTCTGCAATAGATGCAAATTTTCTGTCCACTCACCGGTGATCTAAGTTACTTTTTATTGAGAAATTTGCTGATTAAGTTGATGGTTCCTTGGGAAAATTCTATGCATTATTCGCTGTGGGGCCCAACTCTGTATATTTTTTCATTTTTATATCTGCATGTATTTTCATGGTCATTCCCTTGTCTGCCTTTGACTGTTAAACTTGTCTTCTTAGCAGCTCTTCGGTAAAATTTAATTTCTAGTCAGAATTGAATGGCATGACTGCAACCTGCCATCTTCCATAGTCTAGCCGTCTAGACTTTTCCTTGCCCAGCAAGCCCGAGCAAGTAAATACAATAGGGGCTTAATTTAATGTGACTAGCAGATTATTTTTTGCCGTATTACACACACACACACACACACACACACACACATATATATATATATATATATATATATATATATATGTCAGGTCTAAAAAAGGGGTAGTTGGAAATTACGTGAGTTAAAAGCGATTTTAAAAAGGGAACTCTTTTATAATAATAAAATAAATGAAAAAGACCCATGCTCGCATAAGCTTTTAGGATCATCCGGTCAGGCGGAAGCATTTTTGAGCTATTTGATGAGCTTGCAAACAGATAAGTTTCAATCAGCGCATGGACATGGAGCTGTCAACAACACTCTACGCGTGTCTTCGACGGAAAAGTGAAAATGGCACAAGTTTTACTTTAACGATGGTTTAATAAATTTATTATTATCAAGAAGACTGTTTTCCATTTGCCTCAACTCTGGATCACGACATGTCATATATATATAACCTGTATATTAATTTTTTCTTCTTGTGTTAATATTTCTATTTTTAGGAATAGTAAACACTTTAATAACATTATTGGCACATGTGTGTATCCCTGTTTGTGATTGGTTGCGGTGTAAAAGAATTCAGTCAGCAATGTAGAAAAGAGTAAAAACCATGTACTTTTCGACACTCGCAATTATAAATTTCTTAGCTGTTAATCTGTATATATGTATATATTAATGTGTGAAGTTACATTAAAAAACATAAAAGGCAGCTAAGTGGTCTATTGATTTTTTTATATTAGTTTGTAGTCAAGTATAGGTAATCAGTAAATTATTTATTGTAATGAGAACTTTTTGAATGTACCATGGATAATAAAGCTATGGCTGTTAAAAACTAAATATTCAACTTTAATGCATTTTATATTTAATAGACTGTTTTCTTTATCTCCAGGCATATGAAGGAGAAGATGATGTAGTGGAAGAATTGAACTTATTTTTAGATGTTTTGACATCATATAAGGTTTTTATTTTTTTATTTGTACAAAACTAGTTTATGTCTTAATAAAGTGACTTTTATATTATTAATCTATTTAAAAATTTCTATTTTTATTTATAATGGATCAGGTAATAGCTAAATGTTTAGAATAGTGGCATTCAGAATTAGAATCTAGATTTGAATTCTACTGTTGGCATAGATATTTGAAAATATTCAAAATTTACTTCAAGCATTTGATTTAAGTCTTATTTATATAATATTCCCTGAGTTGCAAAAGATTTGCCATAGAACTAAAGCCGAACGCTGGCCGATTGGTTAGGATGCTGATTGTCGGTACCGGAGTTCGTGGGTTCGAATCCCACTATAGCATGGATGTTCGTAGCCGTTTGGAATCGGCTTTAAGCAGTAGGTCCCGGTCTCATTAGTCCTCGTGTGCAAAACAGTAGACCGTAGCGCTCCAACCCAAACCAAAGCCATAGAACTAAAACAATATTTTATGTTCATGTTTGCTATAACTTATTTTTTTTAATCATTTTACAATTGTTTTAAAATGTGTACCATTTTTAGTGTGTTTGACAGCTTATTTATCTGACAAATACTAAATATGTATAAATATATATATTTGTATACACACACTTATATAGAGTTATTATTTTTTTTTTTTACAAAAGATAACTTTTTGTAATAATAAAAAATTAGCAGAATAACTTATTAAACTCTAATGTTCAAAATTAAGTTTTAAATTAATTCAGTTTCAAAATTTATTCAAAGTCAAGGACAGATAATGTTTGAGAAGCTTAAGTTAACCTATGAGCTCATATGTTTATGTGGTAGAGTATTTAATGCCAGATTAGTATTTTTTAGAATTCTTTATTTGGCCGTGAAAAGGCTCATTCTTCCTTTTTACTTGTGCATGGTTAAACAGGACATGCATAGTGTGTCTTCAGTCAAAAATGCCTAAACTTATGTTCTGGTAAACAAAGATTTTGTTTGCCATGACTGTCAGAGTTTAAATACTACCCTGTCTACCAATGTATTTGGACACCTGTGATAGAAAAGAAAAACTATATTCAAAATCAATAGTTGGTAGAGCCTCCATGAGTGCCAATTACAGCATGAACTCTCCAGGGCATACTTTCCACAAGTCTTTGTATTACAGCTAGCGGTATTGTCTTCCACTCGGCTTGGAGTAGACATACAAGTTCCCTTACTGATTTTGGATGGGTAGTGCACCCCTTAATTCGATTATTCAACTCATCCCATAGGTTTTCGATAGTGCTATGGGCAGGCCAGTCCATTCGATGAACTCCATTGGCACGATAAAAAGCCTTGGCTAACCTCAAAACATGACAATTGTCATTGTCGTCTTGAAAGTAACAGGGGTCTAACCTGTAAAACTGCCACAATGTATGAAGCACATTGTCATCCAAAATAGTGCAGTAGGCCATCCGAACAGTAAAGGATGAACCTTGATTTGTTGCTCCAAAGAACCTGTTTCCACTGATCTATGGTCCAATATTGATATGCTTTGCACCACATTAACCAAGCAGCGCAGTTGGACTTTGTGATCAAAAGCTTATGGGCAGCAGCATGACCATGAAAACCAAGCAGATGTGTTTTCTTTCAGATGGTATTTGTTGAAACAATACTCCTGAATGCCTGTTGAAACTCCTCACAGATGAGGGCCATTGGTTGGGTGCAGTTCTTCCAAATTTCTCTGGACAGCACTTGTTGGTCTTTATCTCCCAGTTTCGTTGGTCTGCCGACTCAGGGCACATTCCGACAATCACCGCTCACCCTCCACATCTTAATCACATAGGACACGGTCGATTTTGGGTACTTCAAATCGCTAGATATGTCCCTCAAGCATCGGCCACATTTGTGATACCCGATAATTATACCTTTTCTGAAATCAGAGAGCTCCATACTGTGCAGCATCTTGCATGTGAATAATGCTGATGCTGTTTCCTACATGATGTATACTAGTGGAGGCCGTGACGTACCTCAGGACCGTATCGTTATTTGCATAGGTGTCCAAATACTTATTGGTAGACAGTGTATTGGGCTTGTGTATTTTCTACATATAATGGATCTGCATGGTGGATAAGTCAGTCTCAATCATCCCTCTAGATTTTCAGCTACCCAGTATCAAAAATTTTGTTTCATTACATATATATAATTCCTTGGAGGCAGGGGTTAGGTATAAGATTTAGGTCTAACAATTATTTTTTTCTCCTTTTCAACTTTAAGGTATGTTAAACTTGATTTTTAGATTCTGTAATCTGATTAATTGCATAACATTTAGGATCGTTGGTTACCTTGAAGCTTTTGAAATGTTGATATGGATTAACCATATTACTTAATTTAAAAAATATTTATACTATATTTTACAATTTTAATTCTGTGGGGTCTAAATTGTGTGATTAGACCATCCCATTTTTAAAAATTTAAAAACTGTAATGGAAGTCTCTCATTTGTTTAAGATACTATTAACTATTTTATGATTGCTTAATTCTTTGAAAATTTTATATTAAAGAGAATCTGTATTAAATATGGATTTAAAATTCATATTTAATTAAACTATTGTTTTAACTTTTTGTGTACTGCTTATGTTAGTTATTGTAAGAGAGAAATGAGGTTTCCTTACAATCAATACTTTTTTAAAGGCATTTTTTAAAAATATATTTTTTTTTTCCCAAACTTATGTAAAGCTAATATTTTAAAATGTTTTTACTTTTAGGATTTGAGTGACAGATATGAACATTTTTGTGGTATAGTTAGACAGCGAAGTTTAAGCAAAATGGCACCTCGTAGATCTACAAATGCTATTGTTTTGGTTTGTATTAATTTTCTAGAGAAAAATAATTTTCATTATTTATTCAAGTGTTAATCATCTTCAAAATTATATGTACAGTGGATACTAATAGCCAACAATGTTAAAATAGAAGTGTGCTTTAGACCAAGTATTTACTTTCTTGAAAATTTATTAGCTTTTTTATGAAATTAATTTTGTATTTAAAATAACAAAATTCAAATGATTAAATATGAAATAAAAGTAATACTAAGCTGAGGATTGACACTTCTTATTTTATGCTTAAGCTATTTTTAATTTGCCATTCTAGAATTTTTGTTGTTATTGCTCTGTGTTCTGAACATTTATTTACATATTTTTATAATCTTTTAATTTATTTTCTGTATTTAAAATGAAATTTTTGCAGGATGCAGAAAATCAAGCTCAACAGCAAAATGAGAAACGGAATAGTTTTTTTCTTCATTGCATCCACATGGAGACTCAGTTGGTTCATACATATATGCATATAATCGTGAAAGTCTTGCAGTCGCTTGTACAGCTACAAACTAGAGGTTTGTCTAAGGTAGGTACACTACAAGTTTAAAAATATTTGCTATTATTAGATCTTAAAAAAGCTGGAATTAATAGTTAAATTTAAGAATCTTTTGCAATAAATGTTTTTAAAAAACATTTAATAAATTACTCTTTATTCTTTGCGATTTTTTAAATTACCATCAAAGATTTAACAGGTTCAATTGGAGACAGTGATAAAATGTTATGCCGCTTATTAATAGGATGATTAAATATTCTGACTTAGTAATCAAATGAGGAAAAATATATTTTAGGCAAATTTGTGATGAGTGAGGCTAAAATCTTTTTTTTTTTTCTTACATCATAATTTTATTAAAGGTTATAGTGCTTGATATTTATTCATAGCTTGTTTGTTAGATATTTTCTTTCCCTATTTTTTTGTCTGTCATTAATTTTTTAAACTGTTGTACTTTTCATTAATTTGTATGCAGTAAAAAGTAAAACTGTTTTACACAATTTTAATTTTCCCTGTTCTACAATTTTTGAAAAAATTTGCAGATTAGTTTTTTAATCCAATGAATAAGAATTAGATCTTTCATCTTTCTTCTTAATAAGAATATTGAATATTTAGTCATACATGGTTTAATTCAACAAATTTTGATGAAAGTGGTGATTATCTCATTTCTTTATATCTGAAATACATATAATATGATAAATAAATAGTAACTTTTTAAATTTCTATAATATATTTGTAAGTTGGAGGAAAAATAAAGAGGGCTCTGCCACACTTTTTATTTTTCATTTTCTTTCACATTAAATTAACTGGTTTGAATTTTAATGGCATTTAATATACTGTGCATTGAATATTAAGGTACCATATCTTTAAAAGGCTGTGTTCTAATTTTTGTGTCTTTTAATATTAGCTATCTAATTTGTGGCAAGATATGGAACCTTTGGTGCAATCCTTCATACCTAATCCAGGTATTCCTGCCTCACCCACATCAACAATAAGCAGATAATATGAATTCATTTCATAACTGGAATGATAACTAGACTAAGTATGGTTTGCCATGGTTGTTAATACGTAAGTCGTAAATTTTCTTAAGTGTTTTATTTTTGAAGATTTTGCTACACAATATATAGTTAAAAGTAATTGTTATGAAATCTTTCCTTCAATGAAAAGAAATTGCCAAAATGTGGCCATGTGTTGAATTATTAAGTGCTGGTGTATGTTGTGTACCTTGTTTTTACATCTGATAGCAGATGTGCAGAAGTAGAGATTATGCTTTCATTTCAGCTGTCGATGATCATGTTTTTCCTGCTCATTCAGTAAATGTCTAATTTATATATTTTGCATCACTCTAATTTTTGCCATTTTATGACTATTGTAATATATGTTTCTTTGAACAATTTTAATTTTATCTTTGCCTATACTCTGATTTCAAAGTAATTTTTTTTATCCTATTTTATTTTAGAATCTCTTTTTTTTTTCCAAATCATATTTGATTTTTTGTTATGGTTAGGATTATATATATATTTCGACTAGCTGATTGTTTACTGATGACAAGTATTAAACCTGACAATTTTATCATGCAGTGTTTAGTGATATAATTTTTTGTGCAAGGAAAATAAATTTTAAATCATGCTGTTGTTTTGCTATGGACAATTTTTAAATTAAATTTGAAATGTTAAGTATATGTATTTCTTAAATGATTAACTCAAATCCTATTACAAAATGAAACTTGTATGCCTTAATATGTTTAATTTCAATTGTGATAAGCCGTGAAAATGGTGCACAGAAGAAAATGTGCTTATTTATTTTGTCTAATGTATATTTTTATACTATAAATGGAATTATGAATGAAACTCATGTGAAACTTGGTGTAATAGAAACTCATATAAGAATTCTCACTGTGAATATACTCATTTTATCTGACAAATGTTTTATTTAAATATAATCAAACTTTTAATTTGATGATTGATCTAAACATAGTGACATCAATCATTTAAAGTTGATCAGTGATCAACTACCTTGAAGTTATAAGTTAATTACTGGTTATCTTAAACCAAATATGAGATCCGGACTTATTTTAATGGAATAGAGTTACATATATATGCAATTATTTAATGAAACGTTATTTATTAATTTGTGTCAGTTTATTAATGTTGAATAGTTCAGTATATCCATGTTTATAAGAAAGTTAATTGGGTTTGTACAAGGGATATTCTTTGTAATACGGCTTTAAAAAGTTCATAAAAAAATCTTAGTGCTTTGTAAAAAGGTAGTCAATTATTTATAAAAGTAATTTTTATGCTGGTTTTTTTATTAATTGAAAAGCTTAGCTTTAGCAAAGAACTGTGAGAAGGCACAAGTTCATTTGAAAATCACAATTTATTTAAACTATGAAAAACAACTCTTTTAAAGCAAAAAGCATACTTGCCAAAATCTGAAGTTTTTTTTTTAATTCAAGAGCTGTTTTGATGAATGTTCTCTTAAAACATATTTTAATTTTAGTGTAAGTTATTGGTGATCTTTTGGTGTGGTCGTAAAACTTTTAAGTAGCAAATTATTGTTGTAACATTGCCTATTTTTGCTTGTTAGAGTAATAAATATCTTAATTATTTACAATTATATTTTTCACTCAAACTGTGATTATCTTCAAACAGTTGAAGTACCCTCTAATTATTTTGAAAAATGGATGCCCATTTGTTAAAAGCAAAATTCATGCTTTCAAATATTTTTCTTTTTGAAATATTTGTGCTATTTAATGATATTTTTAAATGAGAAAAACTCTTTATAAACTGAAGAGAGAACCTTGGCAAAATGTTTTTCTCACACAATAAGGGGAATTCTGAAAGAAATTAAAAATAAAATTACAATTGTTTTCAGGAGGGGGCTGGTAGACCCAATGTCCTCATGCAGCTTTAAAGCAAACTTTTGTAAAATGCTAATTGTTTTTATTACTAGTACTTACTATACTAGTAGTCTTTATTTTGTAACTGGATGGCAGGCTGCAGTTTAATACATTTTGATAGATATTTACTAATGAACTATCAATACATTTTATATCTGCCTGTTAATACAAGGAAAGTTGAAATACTCACTTTTACAGTCTAAATATAGCCTCTAAAAACTGAGCAGTTAAAAAAATAAATTCCTGGAAATAAATTGAAGATTGTTTTATAAAAACTATGTTGTTGCACGTAGTTTTTGTCTCTTGGTGTAAAGGTAAAATCCACAGAACAGGAAGTAGGAGACTAAATAGAATTATACCTACATCATCTATATAAGCCAAAAGTCCAGTAATAAAACTTATCTCAAGTGACTTCAGGTATAGCTTTTGATTTTCTGTGATTAAATAATGTGTAATGACAAAATTCTTTTTATGGATTCACATTCTAGTGTTGAAATTTGTTTGCCAAAAATGTAATGTTTAATCATTCCATTGTTTATGAATTTTATGATTGTTTCTCAAAATCAAATATGTTAATTATTGTTAAATTAGATAAAATTATGTAATTATATATATCAAAGAATATTTCTAATTTATGAATTGTTTTACATACTATTGTCTGTGATTTAAGAGTGCATTCTATATAAAGTGATTTCAATATTTAACGTTTACTATTTATAAAAGTTGTTGAATAATTAAAATTTCAAAATTTGGTGAACATTCCACTATATATATATATATACATATATTTATATATTTTGTTATTGTTAGAGTTTGCAGTTTGTAAGCATTGTATATTAATATATTCCTTAATAAATTATTATATATAAAAAGACTTTTTTCATTCAATTTTTTGTTTATAAACAATATATTCTAAATGAAAATTTTATTAAGTATATAGTGATTATCTACCTAAAATTAATACTCTAATTTAGGCTCAATAATTGATTTAGGTGGGAAATTTAAAATAGTTTAGAATTAGCTAGCTTTCAAAGCCATTGAAAAGTGTTTATAAGCACAAATTACTTAAATATGTGAAAAATACAATTTATAAAGTGTTTATAAAACCACAATTATGCAATATGTGAGCTCTTTCTATTTTTCAAATTTTATATCATGCTTTAAAATGTTAAAGCAATGGGAGGTGTACAGGAATACACTACTACTTTCATCAATGTATTTTAAATATCTATTTTTATTCATTGGCAGTTTTTAAAGCAAAATTTCGTAATAAAATGTGAGCAATCAGTGTAGCAATAATTCTGTTGATTGTTATCAATTGTTAATGAAAAAAAAATTTCTCAACCTGGAACCTGGGCCACTGGCTCAGAAGGTGTTCATTTTACCAAGAAGCTACAAATGTACTTGCAACCCAGTGGCATGCGGTCCATATGTGCAGGGTGTGCACTGCACATCCTGGCAAAATAATGAGGGACAATTTTCTGCACCTATGTCTACCTATCTTTATATGGTACATAATAATTATTTATAATATATTCAAATATTTTGTTGATTTGCTTGCTTGTATTCCTGCAATGCGTGCAGTACTAGGTGCTGCACCACATAGCGTGCTAACGAACATAGGAAGTTTTGATGTGTACACACTGTGCACTAAATTGAAAATCATGCCTTATATGTATGGGCTACTGGAGAAGAACAGCATACTATGGCACTGAGGCAAGTGCAGCTATTTTTCCTGCACTTGGCATTCAGAATCATCCGAAGGATGGTTTATTAAGCGTTGTATTAGAGCGGGGACTTAAGTGCTGAAACGCTTTTGGTTCTTTAACTGATTAACTGGCCATACGATTTTGCAGACAGTTAATGTTTAAATTTATATATTGTAAGATTTTATTTTCATGGAAATATAAAAGAAGTATTTCATCAATATAAAGTGAAATGTTTTAGTGTAGTAAATTAATTTTGGTGATGTATTATATTTATAGAAATAACTCGTTGAAAAACAATGTTGTTTTGTTTCAAAGAAATGAATTTTAACAGAACAGTCCAAATTTTACCATTCATTGTGTCTTACAGACAGTATATAAGTTATATTATGTAACACCATATCCCTGGTTTTGTTTTTAAAAATTGGCAAGATGTTTTTCGCAGAATATATGATTTTCAAATGTTAAAAACAATTAATAAATATAATTTAATCCACTGACCAAACAAGAAAGAATTTGCTCTATTGTGCCAGCGTGCAGTGAAATCCTCTGCACGTGGAACAGACTTCAGTTTGTCGGCCCCAATGAGCATCCGGATGAGGCACCGCAGCGTCGGGTGCCGTGTGGTGTTACATTTGCTGAACATGTAAGTTTTTCGTGGAAGCCATATGACACCATACAACACAAGACATGATTTTTGCTTCAGTGCTAGTAGAATTCTCATGTTTAGCTGTTTTTATAGTTATAACTCGACTACTTGTAGGTAAATATTTTATTTATTGTATTCTTTAAATTTATATTCATAATAAATAATCCGTTTCAGAACTCAGATGTCTCAATAATTAAAGATTTTTTGTAAAATCCATGTTCTCTGCACACCCTGCGTGAAAACCTACGGCACGCCACTGTTGCAAACAGTTAAAATAGACTGACAATAATTCAAATCATGACTTATAAGTATTACATTTTATTTTTTTAAACATGGAATATGCAACTTGAAACTTGCTATATTGAGAATATATTTCTTGGTAAAGCCTAAATCAAAGCTGGTTACGATAGCTTCATTAGTTTTTTCATTTATCTTGGACAAACATAAAACATCCTTTTTATATACAGCATACCTCTAAATAGCAAACAGTGGCGGAACCAGATGTTTGGTATTTAGTATGGCATCTAAAAATTACTAATCTATATATTAAAATCTGAGTGCAACTATCTATCTATGTTTGTATGTATGTACGTATATCTCCTCACGAACTGCTGGAGGCAGACTAGCGCTAAAGGTACCAAAAGATGCAGAACAACCCAGAAAAGTCATTCCGCCAATTCACATTCCATTATTCCAGTTAGTTTGAAAGATATAAAAAAACCCAACCAAAATGCCATTTTAATTTTGTGACATGAGCATTTCCATTGTTGCGTTGGCTTCAAAAAATGACAGTTTTATTCAACGTTGACATTATTATCGCCTGATATTTGGTATTTCGAATATTATAAAAACGTACCTATGCTATTAAAATGCAAGTGTAAAGAAATATATTTATGATAATTTATATGTATGTAAGACTATTTTCACATGTGCTAAACACTGAACTCATCTTTTTTAAAGAGAAGCATTATTTTTCTATTTTATTATCTTGGTGAGATTTTTATTTTTATTAATTAAGAACATTAACTAAGAACCAAATTCTATCCAATTTGTTTTTATTTTGCAGTTGTCATTTTTTAAATAAAAACTCACATATGGTTATAGGTTAATGGTGTACAAGAAAGAAAGAAATTTTCATTTTAGAAATGATAACTATGAAAAGTTGAGATATTATTTTAGTTTAAAATGTTATTTCAAATAGTATAATTATTCTCTGTGTTTTGGTATTTAGACTTTTGGTATAAATTTCTAAAAGAAATATATACCGAAATTATGTGTTATAAAAAATTGAAATCCTGTAAGTAACTCCATTCATCTCATAATGCTTTCAATCTTTTGATTTTATGTACTTAATATCAATTTGGTATTTTTCTTTCAATTCAATTGTGCCATTTTTATTTATCCAAATTTGAGACCACAATTCTACCTATTCATAATTAGGGTTCGCGGCATTACTTAAGGAAGTCGTTTCAGTCAATCACGTTCTGATATTCTAATTATTTAGAAGTATATTATTTTAAAACCAACCAAAACACCATTTTAATGTAATACCAACCAAAACACTGTTTTCGTTATGTGGGAAGCTTATTTTCACTGTCGAGATGGCCTGAAAAAGAATGGCCAATTTTCATTATTGGCATCCTTATTGCCAGATATTTGGTGTTCTATACAACTATTATAACAAATATATGAACGTATGTCGGGCTTACTTCACACTAATAGCTTTTTAAAAGATTAATTTTTAGTACATCGATCTTTTTTCTACTTCATTTATCTTTTTTAAGGAAGTATTTTTTCTGTTTTATCTTGGTGAGACTTTTTTCAATAATTATAGATTCGCTAAATTCTAACAATTTTATTTATTTATTTTTTCACATTTGCTGTTTCTTAAAGAAAAACTTTTGTCATGGGTTTTATTATTTAGAACTAGATTTTTATTTCAAATTCCAATACTGTAGAAAATAAGCACATTTTTAATAATTATCAGTTTGCTATATCCTTTCCTTTTTTTTATTTACAATTCATAGCTGGCATACCTTAAATGTATTTAAACGTCCTCATTTAAAGAGGTTCATGTATTTCAAACTTAGTTTTTTTAGTATTTAAAACAATAATAATGAAAACCACCAGTAGGTGAAGGACGAAAAATATAGATGTCATTTAAATGTTGCTAACTTTAAAATTCAATTTAATTTAATAGAGCACTGCTATTTTTTATCTATAATAAATAGGTTCATTAGATTAAAAAATCCACTTTGAATTTACAGCCTGTTTCTGTTTCATTGAATGTAGGTTTGCTATACACTTTTTTATTTCCTTTTTGTTTATTCTTTTACAATATCTATTTTGTAATCTAACAGAAGTTTAGGCTAAATAGGATCAGATACAAAATAGATCGCCATTCAATTTTTTTGCCTTTGAGACCAAAACGTTAGCAAGATAGTAACATAATATACACAGGAATGTAAAATAATTACAAAAGTAACAAAATATGTGATAGCGAAAAATAAAATTTTTAAAGTTTAAAATTTAGAAGAAATTTGAAATATAAAAACAAATTTATAACGAGTCGTATGTGTGAAATAAATCTGCAAAATAAGAAAAAAAGCACCAAAATTCCAAAACCCACCACTGAGAACCTGCACTGGATCTGCACCATTAAATCTATAGATATTATCTCTATACATAAAACAGTGTCCATCTGTGGGTGTTTTGTTTATGTAAATACATACAGTTTGTTGAATTTTCTAGATTCTCTGATATCCTCAAATGTTCACTACCTAAATTAAAAGTTCTTCCTCGAAATCTGTCACGTGGAATGACAGTCTATGCAAGTAAAATTTGAATGTAACAACATTTTTTTTACTATTTTTCAAAAATTAATCAAAGTTTGACTTTAGCATTTAATAATGTGAAAATTTAAAAAATCAAGAGGGTCTGTAATATAAAATAACTAACATAAATTTGTTGTATGTCTTATGTAGTTTAACCCACTGAACGGATGCGTCGACGGGGGTTCGACAGTGAATTCCTGTTCGAAAACGGACCTGTCGACCCCTTCTCGTTCGCACTCATATAACTCGTATCGCACACTTTTGAGGAAAAAAAATATTGCAAAGCGATAATAAATGAAAGAAACTAATTTTGCGTAACGGAACTCCTTTACCTTGCAGGGAAAATAACTTAAAAGTAACCTGACAACTTTTAAACCGGCAACTCTAGTATGGTACGGTAAGTTCCGTCTGGAATTTACGAAAAGTGTGACTGTTTTGAAAGGGAAAAAGGTGGGGAGGGTGGTCGGTGGATGGGTTAAGACTATACCATACAAATAATAAATTAAATTCTTTATAATGACTTTAAAAAATAACTATTTCATTTTCACAATTTCTTCATGTTAAATTACATTGTATTAAGGACCTCTATTCTATACAAAGAAAAGAAGGTTAAAATTGGGTACGTATTAAAAGACTTTCTTAAAAGTATATTTGAAATATATTTTCACAGTAAACACATACATGCATTCATGTCCATAACAAGTTGAAAATAACATGTAGTACAGAAAGTCATAGAATTAAGCATCATTGCGCTGCAGTTTCCAAGCAAAACTATGCACGTTCATATTTATAATTGGTATTCTCTGTTGTTAATAAACTATCATTTTTGTCAACAATCTGAAGTATACCAGTTTATTTAATATTTTTATAAATTTCTTAATCAATAGTAGTTGATTTAAACCTTCATTAGCAAAATTTTTCCTACCCAGACCGAAGGCTGGGTGTGAAGCAGATAGTATATATTAAGATATGTTTGTAACTATGTATGTGCATCTATCTCCTCACAAACTGCTGGATGCAGAAGGGTGCCGAAGGCACCAAAAGACACGGAACGATCCAGGGATGTCATTTCAGCCATTTGCCTTCCAATATTCTAATTAGTTAAAAAGATATTAACAAAAAAACTGACAAAACGCCATTTTAATTTTGTGGCACATGCGTTATCATTGTTGAGTGGGCATAAAAAAGTTGGTGTTATTTAATCTTGGCATTATTATCACCTAATATTAGGTATTCCAAGTAAACATAAAATGTATCTATGCTATTAAAATTCAAGTGTAAAGAAATATATTTATAATAGTTTATATACGTATATGAGACTATTTTCACATCTGCTAAACTCATCTTTTTTAGTAAATGATTATTATTTTTCTCTATTTTAATATCTTAACGAGATTTTTGTTTTCAGTAATTATAAACTCGCCATGTTCTATCAAATTTTTGTTTGTATTTAGCAGTTGCCATTTCTTAAGCAAATACTAACATATGAATATAGGTTTTGTTATTTAAAACTGGATTTATATTAAGTTTTACACTAGAAAAAAAGAAAAAAAAGGGCAAATGATATACTTAGGTGCAGGAACAAATAAGTTTTTATTTTAGAAATAAAGTATAAGAAATTTAGAATTTTAATAGATTATTTTATATTTAAAACTTAGGGTTTTTTTTTTTTTGTATTTAAAACATTAGTAGATAATTTTTTATTTAATAGCTTCATTAGATTGATCTACATTGAACATATTGCTTATTGTTGTTCATTGAATGTAGGATTGCTGTCATTTATTCTTTTATTATAACTATTTGTTAATCTAACAGAAGTTTACGTTAAATAGGAACAGATGCAATATAAGTTATCACCTGATTGTTTTGCTGTTGGCAGCTAAAATGTTAACAAAATAGTAGCATAATATACACAGGAATGTAAAATAATTGCAAATATAACAAAATATGTAGGGATGAAAAATTAAATTTTAAATTTAGAAGATATTTAAAAGATGAAAACAAATTTATAATGAGTCTTAGATCTGAAATTACCCAATAAATCCACAAAAAAGGGCCAAAATTGCAAAACCCACTAATCAATAAAAAACTAACTACATTTATACATCTATAGATATTATCTCGGTATGTATAAGAATGTCAGTTTGTGTGTATTTTATTTAGTTGAATCCATGTAGTTTCTCGTATTTCCAAATTTTCATTATTCTTTGATATTGTTAAATGTTCACTGCCAAGGTTGAATCATCTTCTATCCAATCTGTCACATATGACAATCTATGAAGTTAACATGAGAGTGCAACACCATATATTTCTATGATTTTTTAAAAAATTATTCAAAATTTGATTTAAGCATATAACTTTACGATATCTCATAGTAATTGAACTGTTCTTTAACATAAAGTAACAAAAATTTTTGGTTGTTTTATGTAATCTATATGTATAAAAATGAATTTGTGTCTGTCTGTATGTACTCGATAGACTCAAAAACCATGCATCCAATTGCTGTGAAAATTTGGAAAATGTTTAGGTATATCCCTGGGAAGGTTTTTCTAAATGTTTAACGTTCAAAATCCATTCCTTCCCCCTTTTTCGAGCATTTCATGTCATTATTCCAAGCATTATTTTCCCCCAGTTAAAAGCAAACTGTTAAATTTTTAATTTATCACATCATAACTAAGTGAAAGAAGCAATATTTTTAGCAATGTGACGTCATCCCAAGTAATTGTTTTAAACGCAATTTTCCTTGGTTAAGAGCAGGAGATTAAATTTTTCAATTTGTCACAAAATAAATAGGTGAAAACGATATTTTTTTATCATTATGACATCATTCATTTAAATATCTCATTTATTCATTTCTTATTTTATGTTATTTAAGCATCGTCTGCGTAGTATCCATTCGATTTGACCTGGAAATTGAGATATAAAGTGATTAACTTTCATTTTTATGTGACTCAAATTATAGCATTTTTATATAAGAACTAATTTTAAATTTAATTCTTGGTTAATTTTTATGTTACAATGAAATGTTCATCGATAATATTCTAAGAACAAAAAGTACAAATTTCAGTGACTCTCGTGGGCAAATAAAAATTTATCATTTTATATAGTTATCTTCATATTCATATGTTTGACAATATGAATGTGTGTTTCTGTCTCATACTAAACTATGTGGTTTGTCATAAATTGCCTTAATTTTAGAAAACATTTATTAATACCAACAAAATTAGCACTGTTGCTGTCAAAACCTCTGCTCCCTATTCTATAATTTGGCAAGATATATTAACGTTGCTAATCAACGTACAGTAGTAATACAGTTTAGGGTTAAACTTATATTTTACTATACAGTTTTGAGCAAATTTAATATAAGACACAAATTTGATGCACATTTAATCGTTAGCATGTAAACATATATTTTGTGATTTCTATTTATAGATATTAAGAACAGTTTTTATTTTTATGTTTTTTTTAAACAAATCTACCCGATAAGTCATAGAGTAACTTCTTTGGACAGAAATCCTTGATACCGCCAAATGAACTTATTCCATATTAATACATCTTGAATCCCAGACTAAAATCTGACTGTGAGATCCAGGGATGTTATTTCGTCCATTCGTGTTCTGATATACCAATAGTTCGAAAGATATTAACGAACAACCAAACAAAATGCCAGTTTAATTTTGCGACACGAGTTTCTATTGTTGAGTTGGCATCTAAATATGGCAGTGTTATTAATTGTTGGCATTAATCGCCAGATATTTGGTATACGAGTAATCAACGTACAGTAGTAATACAGTTTAGGGTTAAACTTATATTTTACTATACAGTTTTGAGCAAATTTAATATAAGGCACAAATTTGATGCACATTTAATCGTTAGCATGTAAACATATATTTTGTGATTTCTATTTATAGATATTAAGAACAGTTTTTATTTTTATGTTTTTTTTAAACAAATCTACCCGATAAGTCATAGAGTAACTTCTTTGGACAGAAATCCTTGATACCGCCAAATGAACATATTCCACATTAATACATCTTGAATCCCAGATTAAAATCTGACTGTGAGATCCAGGGATGTTATTTCGTCCATTCGTGTTCCGATATACCAATAGTTCGAAAAATATTAACGAACAACCAAACAAAATGCCAGTTTAATTTTGCGACACGAGTTTCTATTGTTGAGTTGGCGTCTAAATATGGCAGTGTTATTAATTATTGGCATTATTATCGCCAGATATTTGGTATACGAGAAACACAAAAACGTATCTACGCTATTTAAATTCAAGTGTAAATATACAAATATATGATGGCATTTATATATATAAGACTATTTTCTTATCTGCTAAACGCTAAACTCACTTTTGTTTATGAAATCACCTTTTTTTTCTATTTTATTTTCTTGCCGAGATTTTTATTTTCAGTAATTAAAATCTTGCCATGTTCTATCAAATTTGTTTTTATTTCGCAGTTGCCATTTATTAAATAAAAACTCACACATGGTTATAGGATTTGTTATCTAAAACTCAACTACACTAGAGGAAAAAAAAATTGGCAAGTGATATACAGGGAACAAATAAGTTTTCATTTTAGAAATGGCAACTATGAAATGTTGAGATATTGTAACCACTTTTGATTAAAGTTTAAAATGTGATTTCAAATAATATAATTGTTTTCGGCATTTTAGCCTTATATACTTATTTCGTTTTATCAATATTAGTTTGATATATTTTTTTCATTTTGAATTCAATTGCACCATTTTTATTTATCCAATTTTAAGACTTCACTCTGTACTTCACCTACTCTTAAATAACCTTGGCAACTTTCAGTATATTTCTTTTAATTACGTGTTATAAAAATTGAAATCATTTAAGTAACTTCATTCTTATAACACTTTCAAGTAATATAATTGTTCTCGGCTTTTGACCTTATGTGCTTAGTTCATTTTATCAATATTTGATATTTTTCTTTCATTGTCAAATCAATTGCGCCATTTTTATTTATCCAATTTTGAGACCACACTAACATCTATTCATAATTAGGCTTGGCAGAATTGCTTAAAGAAGTCATTTTGGTCAATCGCGTTCAGATATTCTAATTAGTTCAAAATATATTATTTAAAAACCAACAAAAACACCATTTTAATTAAGTAGTACAGTCATTTTAACTGTTCAGTTGACGTGACAAACAATGACCTTATTTTCATTGTTGTCGTCGTTTTTGGTAGATATTTGGTAATAGAATTGACATTAATGCAAAACAACTATCACCTATCCTGCCAAACCGTTATTTGTTTGGAAAATTTGAACTGCGGCACATTTTGGTAGTCCTATTAGTGATTTATTATATTCTTGAAGAATTTTTCAAGACCTTACTTACCATTAAAATTCGAATGTAAATAAATGCATTTATTAACAAATACATTTGGATTCGCCCAATCTGCTGAATGTTTAAATTAATTCTTTCTACCATTAAAATACTGTAATTACAATCAGTTAAAAGTATATTAATTAAAATATGTACTGAGTGGTGCCATTTATTGCCTGTAGTTTCAACTATTTGTCATACGCAATAACTTTTTCTCTTTGAAATATCCCAGTATCAAAATCATTTTATTTTTAATAGCTAAATTTTTTACTTCATCAAAATATGTAAATCTTTATTTTACTTTCTCAATTTTTTTTAAGAAATTAGTATTTTTTCTGTTATATGTTGCTGTGATTTTTATTTTCAATAATTACAAATTCGCCATGTTCTATCAAATTTATTTTTATTTACAATTGCCATTTTTTAAAGAAAAAGTTATCGTCATAGGTTTTGTTGTTTAAAATTTAATTTTTATGTATGTAAAACATTAGTACTAAAAGACATTCAATCTCGGAGATGAATTATCCCATTCAGAACAGTACATATATATTACTCCACAGTATTTTGAAATTTGACTCCTACATTAAAAAAAAAGTCGTGGAATTTGGAATTATTATGCAGCAGCTCACGGGCTACACAATGCACTTACTCTACATTCAGCTATTAAAATAAACTGTTATCATCGTCAACAATCTGAAATATACAAGATTTGTTCAGCATTTATATTAATCCGTCTTATTATCTTTAATAGTGGTTCCAAACCTTTCATCGAAATATTTTAAGACCCAGACCGAAGGCTGGGTGCGAAGCATCTAGTCCTTATGATAAAGTAATAAAATGACTTTAAAGAATGCAATTTGACAACTTCTTGGTGCTCCAGTACATTGTAAAAAGATTCCTCTACCTAAAGAATCCTCAAAATGTAATAAATCAATTTCTAAGGGTGCGGAAGGTTGTTTATAAATTTCAAATTTTAAGGAATAAGAATCCAACTACTTTACACCCTTCAGTCTGAATAATAAATAATTCCATGTAAAATCCCAACTGGGTTTTAATATATATGATTTGAAATAAATTTTTAACAAAGATATTACATGCATAACTCTCCATAATATTTCAAAATTTGACCCGTCATACGGAAAATCATGGAATTTAGCCTCATTTACGCTGTTGCACCCAGGCAAAACTTTGTACTCTCATATTTATAACTGGAATTTTCTGTTAATAAAATAATCATCAACAATCTGCAGCATACAAGAATTATTTAAAATATCTATTAAAATATTTATCTGTAATAATGGTTCGAAAAATTTTAATAGCCAGACCCAAGGCTGGGTGCAAAGCAGCTGGCAACTAATATATTCTAAAAATCTGCTAAGAAAGTACTGTTGTTGTTGTTTCTAATGCCACTTGGACAAACCAAGCTCATCAGGCTCCACAAATTAAGGTAAAGGAATGCACCATTTGTTTTGAAAAGCATCGCTTATTTTCTCAAAAAGGGGCCTAGTAATTTAGAAAAACACCTCCAAGTGTATCATTTAAACATGTAAGACATTACAACAAGATATATCTTTTACATGCTGCAGCAGCCATCAACAAACACAGCAGATCTTTGGTTGGTTTGGAGTGCTACGGTCTACTTTTTGCAACATGAGGGCTAATGACACTGGACCTACAGCTTAAAGCCGATTCTGAACGGCTACAAACATCTATACCACAGTGGGATTCAAACCCACGAACTCCAGTACCAAAGGCTAGCACCCTAACCAATTGACTATTGTTCAGCAGTTGGTTGGCATGAGTCTCAAGCCTACAAAATGTCTTGTATGAGCTCAACGGCTTTGCCAACTGAGCTACTGTAGCTCTCAGAAAGTACTTATATGAAATCCAAAAGATTAAAGATCTCTAATAGGAATATAGAGATCTTTAATCTTTTGGATATTATATATCCCTATGCTCCATTAGATGGTGTGTGTGCGTATATATATATATACAGGGTATCTGCCAAAATAAAATTTTTCAAATCCATGACTTTCCCTGATTTAGCAGATACTTTTCCATGACTTTAAAAAGCTTTCGTTAAAGTATATATAAATAAAACTTCCGGTGTACATACAAAAAAAAAATATATGCTTTTAGAGAAATTACAGGAATTTTATCATAAAAAAACTATAAACTTACTTTGTAAGTGTTAATAAACTCACATATATAAAAATAAATTGTTGTATCTACATACCTAAGTTTAATCATATAGCAATTTTTCAATCAAAATGTTTCCAATTTGAATTCAGGGTACTGTGGTATTATCCAGGTGATCATGAATAAAAGACAAATATAACCCTATAATGTTTATATACAATATCCCTAGAGATAAACTTATATTTTGTGCAAAAATCTTAACTAATTTTTATTAAAAATAGTTATTATATTAATAAAATTTTAATTTACAATTTAAGAAAAAACCAGAATAATATATATTTACCCACCCATTAAGCTTTCTTGCTTTGAGTTTTCTTGGTGAACAAATTTTACTTGGCAATAGGGTCAATAGGATAATACATAAATACCAAACTCAGTAACTTCAGTCAAATGACAATTAAAATTGAATGAAACAATTCAATGCATGTTTTGTAATCAGTAATTTAGCAGATCCATGACTTTTACTCATTTTGCTTGAAAAATCGAGACTTTCCATGACGAAATTAATCCATTGTCTAAATACATGATTTTCCAGGTGTGCGGAAACCATGTATATATATATATATATGTGTGTGTGTGTGTCAGCCTGAATGCAGTATTATTAATACTGTTTGATACTAAAGATCTACTCATTTGCGAGCTATTTAATTTATTGCTGAATAAATTGAAAGTATGTTTAAGGTCATGAAACTAAGAAAATGTGGAAATTAGAATATCCAATATAGATGCAAATTTATTGAAGTTAAAAGATTTTCCAATCTTTTTATTTTTTATGAACACTTAGCATGATTCAATATTAACTCATTTCGATGAAGTAAAATAGAGCCTATTTTGCTCAATTTTGTGTATCTGATATATTAAGAAATTTAACTTCTTTAACAGGTTTCATAAGTCATCAAAAGTGCTGCATGCAACCCATAAGATGGATAGCATTGATATAAATTCCTGTTACTGCTTCTACACAAAATATATAGTTTCAGCATATTTATTGTAAATACAGTGTATTTATTTTATAGTATCAAGCTTCTTATTAGCTAAAATCTAGTGTTCAGTACACTGGAAAAGAGATAAGCAGAAATCTGTTGTTTACAAGACTTATTGAAATTGATAGTAGCAGTTGATAACATCCCTTACAATTTATGTAAAGTAACAAAGAACTAAAACAAAATTAGTTCTGTTATGTTTTTACACAAGGGGAAAAAATGGGGAGTGAAAATGAAAGGAAAAAAGGAGCTCTGTGGGACCTGGTAGACAATGATAGCAATTATAATTTTTGCTGATTTCTCAAAATATTCACAAGACAATTAAAGAAAATTAAAGCTGTTTATTTTACATAATATAAATTTAAAAAAGGAAAGTATTTACAGTTCTATAAAAAATGAAACAATTTTGCACACATACACTGAGACAAAATTTTATGAAACTAAAATTAAACAATCATCGTTACACTTACATTATATTTCATTAAATACTTTTTAAACAAAAGATTGTCTAGATTTTAAAAATAATTATCTCAATTCTTATATACAAATATGACAGATTTACACATATAATGCTCACCACTGGACATAAATGCAACGTTATAGAAATGGAAAGATGTTAATAAACATAAGTGTGTATATATATATGAATATGAACAAAACTAAGAATTATTCTTCGGTATAACATTCTCCAATTCTTCAATTTTTGAAACTGCAGGTTCTACTCCATAACAGCGACGGCATACTGCCATATATTTATCTGTACCACCAATTACTTCAAGCTACAAAAAAATAAAAAGTTCTTATAAAATTAAATAAAACAAAAGTTTAATATCAAGGGTATAATTTTTCTTTCATACACTTTGCAAGCACATTTACAATGTTTAATTCTAAACAAATAAAACTTATTAGTATATAATGGTATCTAAATTCTGATATTTTAGATAAACAATTTTTGAGATGATGAGAAGGATACAGAATTTGAATAATTACAGTAAAATTACTTGCATCATACTTTTAATACAAATTCAAAAGTGGAATGCAGTTTTAAATTTTTTATAGAAGATTAGCATTAAAACAACAAACACAAAAATTCAGTTTTCTTTTTACTACATTATAACATGGTAAATCTGCACTAGCTCAGTCAGTAAAGAAAGTGATCTTGGAAGATAGAGGCTCAAACTGGCCAAAGGTCTGTTACATTGTTTAATAGCATCTGGAGCATATAAAATAGGTTTGTGGTTGCAATATAAGTTCTCAACACCTCTTGAGGTGGCAGGCCAAGCTTGGGGAGTTTACCGCTTGGTCCTAAATTTTGAGGTCCCATCATTGTGGTTAAGTCAATCTTCAGCCCTCGTGGAAGCTCTTAGCCATGAACCAGTTGCATATTGTGTCAGGGTCTATTAGAACTGGTATAGACTTTCCAACACCATGGGTTGAGTAACAACAACATAACTTGGTATTTATGCTTTAACTTTTTTTTTTCTTGAATGCTGACAATAATTAATAAAACTTGCTGGAATATAACTTTTACTTCAGCAAAATAAAAAGTTTTTGTCTACTATATGTATACAAATTATGTTTAACAATTATTTTGAGTATAGACCTACCATCATTATCATGTATTAAAATTATAGAAAATAAGCAAATCATCAATAAAAATTATTTTGTTTGTTTTTATGAATACAGTTTTGTATAAGATATAAATATATAGCTGGTAAAAATTATTCTTCACTGTCACATGGGATATTTTGCATAGTTTTTATTTAGAAATCTTTAAGCTATACGTTCCTCCTGGGTAGTGCTAAATGAGTAAAAGCTTTTATCACTGCAGCCCAGTTGTGATGCCTGTTTCTAATAATAAAAGGTCCTTGTCAGGACTGAACGCGGCTACAATATCTCTTCTTTTTTAGAATGCCGGTAGCCTGTCTAAATATTGTGAGTACAAGACTATTGACTAGAGAAAATTGTGATGGTTTTGCAATAGCTGATGTTGGAGCTTCTACTGATGCTCTTAATTACTACAAGTGTGAGAATTTTGTACTGTATTGCTTACCAAGATCACGACAAGTTACCTCTGGCATTATTGTTGGAATTAAAAGTACTCTCACAAGTATTTTTCAAATCCTATATTCCATGCACGATAACAAATTTGAGTGTATCGAACTCATCACTTGGAAAGGCAATGAATGTACCAAATATATACTTATTTATAATTCTCCTAGAAATAAACCCTTGACTCCCATTATGCAGAGTGCCCTACATAAAAACAAAATTATCATTGGAGACTTTCACCAGCTGTTCTCCAAGATGAAGATATAAGCAATCTAATATGCTGGTAATATCCTTGGAGAATTTTTGAACACTTCCCCTACAACAGGCTTGCAATTCCGTCACTTTTCTCACCTTTAGTCACTTTTTTTACAATTGATCACTTTTAGTCACTTTTTTAAGGAAACAGTTACTTTTAGTCACTTTTTTCATGGTGTATCACAGCAAAAGTCTGTTGTTGAAAAAAGAAAATCTGATTTAATAACAAAATATTTTAATAAAAGACCAAAAATGTGATGCTGTAATCTTATTTTTCTTATTAAAATGTAATTAATCTTATGGTTTCCGGAATTTAGTGATTTTAAAAAGTCGTAAAGAAGTTCCTGAAATCTACATTTATACTGAAATGTACATTTAATACATTAAAGTAATTTACGTCAAAGCACACATTTCTCTTTTTTTTTCACAATTTTTGTTTAGGTACTCTAATCTAGCTATGTACATATTTCAAAACATCTTTAATATATGCAGAAAATTGTGATTATAAATTAAATGTATTGTATGCAATCAAATCTAATTTATAGATTTTCTTGAATAAAAAGCAATGTTGAGTTGTGTTAAATAAAATTTTTAACCTTTTTTGTATTTGACGCTAAAAGCATGTCTTGCTAGAATCATTTGATTTAGAGTTAAAATAAATAGAAGAATCTTAATAATAGCATCTGTAATCAAAAGCAGAAAAAAAAATAACATTTTTTTTTTTTTATAATTTAGTCACTTTTTGGTCACTTATTCTATATTATATGTCACTTTTCTCACCTTTTTGAAAGTACCTCAGCAGTTGCAAACCTGCTACAACTCTCCACTGAACAAATGGACATACTTTTCTTTCCTACAAAGGGAAAAAACTAACTCTGATCTTGAATTTCTCATTCAAGTATATTTACTAGTTTCCGGAAATTTATTGAAATCCTGCAGTGGCCACGACCACAAGATTTTGGGAGTGAAACTTTTATGATTCTCAGCATTTCCCATATTTATCAGGCAAAATCTTATTTAAAATTTTTTATTTTCATCTCAAAGGTGGAGAGGTGGTAGATACATCTGACACAGGAAAGAGACCTGTTGATTTGGAAAAATGGTATCTTGAAAAGTGGTCAATCATGTGGTTTAATTCCCACCAGAGAGACAGAGATGTCTATGCAGTAGTTGTTTGTGGTTTGTTATACAATTCGTGACAGAACAATGATACACAATAGCATAAAGATTACAAAGATCCTCACTTTTTTCCTGGGGAGAATTAACAGCTGATTTGTAAAAAAAGTAGGAAGGACACATATAGCAAATAATAAATTAGTCATTAGTTTTGAGAAGTGTGGAAAGAATGTATCTCAAAAAAATCACATCTTTTATTTTAATTTGGATAGCTGTAAAGTAAAGATTAGAAAAAGAGAATGCGAGAAAATCATTATGAAGAAATTTAGGAATAATAATTTTTGATATATTACATATATATATATGGAACTGTATTCATAAAAAACAATATATATGTGTATATATATATATATATATATATATATATATATATATATATACACATACATATATATACATATATAAGAGAATGGGAGGGGGGAGTTATAATTAGAAATAGGATAATTTTACTGATATATTATTGGGCTTTACAAATATTAAACATTTAAATATTATTTTATTATAATTAACCAGCATTAATTTTAAATTTCATTAGCTTAAACAGTTTAAAGACACTTTTAGAAAATATAATCTTGTTGGACATTACTAATATAATTAATCAAATTTTCTTTTTCTTTAAGGGAAAAAAAAAAAAAATGAGAATACAAATCTTCTACTTTATAGCCCTATTTAAAGACAACTTATAGTTTAATACTTTCAAGAAACTTACTTGAGTTTCATTTCCAATTCTTTTAGTAAATGACGCTTCCTCAAAGCACACCATGCAAACTGCTGTTAACTTAATAACGCTTTCAGCCAAAGGAACAAGTTGTAAAATATTACCAAAACTCTACAAAGAAATTTACAAAAGTATTAAAAACAATTGCAACACTTATTCAAGGATATATTCTTTCATTATCAACATCATGATCTCCCTTCCTTTAAAATAGATCATTTTGGGTGCATATAGAAAAAAAATTAAAAGTATACATTTTAATAATTATTGCCTAAATGCTATTTTAGACCAAATAAAAAAAGTAAAATACTTAAGCAAAAAAATAAAACTTAATGCTGTCAGCATTAATACAAAGAAAATGCTCAACCTAAACAAAGAATATGAAACAGATATATCATCAAAAATAGTAAACTCAAGGTAAAGGTGTAGTTAATTATTTTTCCACTGTATCAATAAACATTTAAATTGCAAACTGTTTCACTGTTGTTTTTTATTTTTTCCAAATATTCTGCATCATAACACCTGTACATGAAAAATGGATGACACTAAGGAGTGAATTGTATGAGCTTTTGTCTGGAGTCAAGGGGTTAACAAAATGGTCAACAGATACCCATAAAGTAGAATGAGTGATTGTCAAAAGATAAATACCAGCTACATCAGAATAAAAAAAAATAATCTTAAAAATGCACCAGCCAATAATATTTGTCAATACAAAAAAGGATATAACATTGTTTCATTTCGAATTGTTAATAAATTAAACACACAGTTTTAAAAAACAAAGATACTTCCTAATTCTTTTCATTAAATTAAGAAATTTAGGGACAAAAGTTTTTATTATAGATCCACTCAATGTATTTATTAATAAACACATTTAATATATCTATTAAAGATACATTTTGTGGTGGCCCCTAAATACAGGAAAAAAGTACCCTTGTATTTCTCAAAATTCCCTGACATATCACAGTCACATAACACTTCTGAGAAATGGGCTAAAGTTTTATTCAGTAGAGGCTCTGTTGCTATAGGGGTGGAGTTCTATTGCAATTTATTGCTTTCTATATATGTAAAAAGTATTATTTTAAGTATATCTTCTTCTAAGGCATTGAGGTTTGGTTTGGAGTGCTATGGTCTACTTTTTACAACACGAGGGCTAATGAGACCGAGACCTACAGCTTAAAGCCGATTCCAAACGGCTACGAACATCCATGCCATTGTGGGATTCGAACCCACGAACTCCGGTACCGAAAGCCAGCACCCTAACCAATTGGCCATCGTTTGGCTCTTCTTCTAAGGCATTTTAGCTCATTTTACGTGAAGGCCATACCAATCCATTTCTGCCATCTCCATTATCCATCTATCCCAGGGGTGGGCAAATACTTTTAAGCACAGGCCAAAATGAAATTTTCAAGATGTCTCCCGGGCCGGAGGACTCTACCACATACGCTGTGCACACTCGAATGTTTTGGGTGGAATTTTTTCCCTGACCAAGAAATTTTTTTTGCCAAAAACACTATGAGTATCATTTTAAAGCATTTGGACAGAGAAATTTGACAGTTAATAAAAGATAATACTAATAATGAATTGTCTTACTTAGGTGTATATGCGAACCATTTGTGCCCAGTAAAATATGTCACGTCATTTTTAAAGAAATAGGATCGATTATATTAAATTAATGGTCATTAAATAAATTAGTTAATAAAAGATTTTATTTTGATATTTATTTATATCTTAACGATACAAATTATTTTATTTTGATCATAATTATATTTTTATGTTTGTAATACATTTTGTAAATATAATAGTAAATAGGATTATAAAACATCAAACATCAAAATAGAATAGTTTTAGTGAATGTGAAACGTGAAATCTGGAATGTTAATTTGATATTATTTCTTCCCAATTAGGATTCAAATCACTTGTAGCAATCCTTAATACCGAGTGTAGATTTTCGTCAGTAATTTGTGATCGATATTAATTTTCATGTAAATCATTTAACGAAAAACTTCTTTCACAAATATATGTTGAACCAAATAAAACTAGGTATTTTTTAACATAGTTCAAAAATTTTTTGAAGTGTTCTGTATTCAAAGCACCGTAGAAAACACTCAACTCGTTTGAGAGAAAATTTTCTTTTAGTAAATCACAGAACTCATCTTTTATTTATACAGAAGTCAACTTACTATTTAGTAAATTATATAAGAGATTAAAAAAATTGCATGCAGGATTTTTCAACGGGCCAGATAAAGTAAGCAAAAGGGTCGGCTTTTGTCCACCTCTGATCTATCCAATCTCCCTTACATAAGATTTTTAAGTTGCTTTCAACAGAGGCAAAGTATCTTCCCTGCTTTTTAGTTCTCATAGGTTTGGAAAATGGGAGCTTTTTTACTGGGTTGTTATTCTCAGCTCTAAATAAGTGTCCTAAGCACTAAATCCTGTGACTTTGATCTTAATGATGTCTGGTTGTTAATATTTTCAAAGTTAAGTTGAACCAAATATTTTTCTTGCATTCAAAGCTCAATAGTTTGTTTTCAGTAGATTAGGTCACTGTGTAGCATTCAGAGCCATGAAGTATCATAGGTTGCAATAGGGTTTATACATATTAATTTTGGTGCTAGAGCTAATGCAGTAATTCTTAACCTTTTTTTTTTGTTGTTGTTGTTGCAACACACTTTAATGATTTCAAAATTTGGTGTCGCAAAAAGAAAAAGAAAAATTTAAAAGTCATTTACTTACCTATAATACAATGTGTAAAATAGCTTACGATAATAATTTTGAATGTAAAATAAAATATGTACTACAAAAACAACAGTACATTTTATTAAGGGATTAATTATAAGTTAACAATAAAAATAATTTTAATGCTTTTGAAGCTTGATGTTTTTTTGAAAATTTCATTTATATTTAGTCGTAAAAATGACAGTGCTACTCTCTTATCGTCTTCTACATTTAACAGTCACAAACTTTTTTTCATTTTTATGTTGGTTAACACTGAAAATTCTAATTCACACAAATAAGATGTAGAAAACTGTAATAATATTTTTAAAGCCTTTTTTGGACATCATGAAACAATAGCAGCAAATGTTAATCCAAAATGAATTAATTGATTCTTCCAAACATTTTAAAATTTAATCTCAATTATTAGAAAGCAAAATTAGTTCATCCTCTTTATTCAAAGTTAATTCAAATACAGAAGTATTCATTTTCACAAATGGATTACAAAATCAAATTTTTTTTTACATCTAAATTAAGAAAATAACAAATAATTCTCTCCCCTAACGTTGTCAAATGGTCAGTAACAATTTTATGAATAGTTTTATTGAAATATTTTGGGACTGACTCAAAATTATTCAAATTGCCTGCCTCAGCTTTATTCTACAATAAAATTGTTTTTGAATCCTACCAGTTTATGTGTTGAGTTTAATATATATTTTCTTTCGGCCCTTGCATACTTGAATTTATGTTATTAAAAATAACCAAAATTTCTTATAAGTAAGCTAGTTTAGCACACCATATTGTACATTCCAACAAATGAACAAAATCAAACTTTTTATTTTGGAAAAAAAAAAAAAAAAAAAAAAAAAAAAAAACTTTTCATTTTGTTTTTTAATTCTAATACACAAGACAAAACTTTTCCTCTGAACAACCACCTTACTTCTATATGCAGCAACAAGGATTCTTGAATTTTTATTACTTGAAAAATTTCCCTCACTGGTCGAAAATTTCAAGAGTAAAATAAAAATTGAAAAATATATCTAAAATTTGGCGGCGACAAACTAAAGTGCCACGTCGCAGTGGTTGAGAATCACTGGGCTAATGCATAGATTTAAATTGATTTTTTAGACCATGATAACATCTATTTGTTATAATCTATTGCGGGGATGGGCAAACTATGGCCCGCTGGAAGGTTTTATCTGGCCCGCAGATAGAATTTTAAGTTGCTGGTTCAAGGCAAATTAAAAGAAATGTATAGTTATATATTATATATCCATCTCCTTTTCTATTTTGCTTAAATATTATATCCCAAATTTATTATCTTACACCCAGAAGATCAGCGGTATATTCGCTTCTAATATGTGAACAAGTGTTTTCAACTTTGAACCTTAGAAAGATTAATTTCAGAAGTAGACTGACAGATGAGCCTTTAGCATTGTTCCTTAAAATCAGTATATCTCACTTCGAACCTCAGTATAAAGAACTTTTAAAAATGAAATTGCAATTTCATTCATCTCTTTAATATATTTAAACCGTTAGGTACTTATATATTTTTTTAAAAATTTATAAAAATTTATGTTGGCCCGCCAAACTTATTTTCTTTCAGTTTTTGGCCTGCAGCCGAAAAAGTTTGTCCATGCCTGATCTATTGGTTATAATTTTAGGTATACGCTGGTACAATTTTTCCATCTCGATGCCTCTAATGATTTTAACACATCTTCAAATCAAAGTAGTCAAAATCAATACATATGTAAATGATGCAACTAAAAGTGACAAAATGTTTTTCCTGCACTTATATTAGGGTGAAAAAAATTCTTAATAATTTAATCTTAAATCTTTAGTTTAAGATACATAATGAATATTAAAATATATTTTACATTACCTTAAAATTAAAATAAAAAATTATCTCTTACTTTAAAAGAAAATGATAATATTCTTTAAAACGGTTTAATAAAATGTAAAACTCTTTTTCTTTTATTTTGAAATATATTAAATTTTTATCTTTGCTTGGTCATGGCTTTTTTGGCAAATGAAGAACAACTTTTCCCCACAGTTAAGAAAATTTTGGAAAATTACCCGATTTTTGCAGAATTTTTAAAAGTACTTCAATATTTTCAATTATAAAACACTCTGATTGTTCCCTGATGTGTGGCCACTGTACATTCACATAAAGTTAAAGTTATTTCAAAGTGCTATTAAAAATATTCTTAATTTAGATAGAAAAATAAACCCACATTAGTTAAATAACTGATACTCTGTATATTAGCTTAAAATGTATACTAACTTTCCGTTGAAAAGTTCCATCAAGAGCTGCGACTATGACCACTTTCCCTTCATTAGCCATTGTTTCAGCAAAGGACACAGTATCAGGAAACTATAATCATAAACATTATAACTAAGCAAAGATTTTTCTTTTTTAATGAAAAAAGAACTAATTTGCTAATACAAAGTAAATAATTTAAAAGACAGGCTAGAACAATAGAAAACACTGCAAAGATTTGACAAATGATACTCAAATGATCTGACAATTAACCCTCTGCTTGTCTTGTACATCACATATGATACACAACATAAAATATATATAAAAAGCTTGTATATAAAATATAGTCCATTGAGTATTACATGTGATGCACAAGCAGATAAAGCATTAGATGTGTATATATGTGCAATGTACAGGTCAATAAAAGGTTAAATAAATTTATACTATTTAAAACAACTTTCTAAGAAATAAGTCTTACCTAAAGGAGTAATCAAAAGTATAAATGTATACTGTAATCAGTGTCAGTACAACACTAACTTTTATCGAAGTCCAAAACATGACAGCCTTTCTTTCTTTCTATTTTGTACATTCTAGAAATTTGTCTCACTTTAGTGAAAGTTAGTTATTTCAGAGTTAATTTTTTATTTAAAAGACATCAGAAACAAAAAGAAATCTAGAGCCATTCTATTGCTATCTTCATTTAAATTCAGGAAAAAAAAGGTCATTGACACATTTCATTCTGTCAAGGTTAGATGAAGGACTTTTTGTCATTTACCACTTTTCTAGCTGATAATGGGTAGTTATGGCCTATATTGTATAATTATCCCTTTTACAATTATAATCAGAATAAACAAATTTTTAAATTATATGAAAAGTACAAACCATGTGAGATTTCCAATTTTAAGGAATTTTATTGGTAGCAATAACTTTCAATAATTTAAAAAAAAAAAAAAAACTTTTTGTTCAACAGAAAAACTAGTCTTTCAGTATTTATCATTAAATAGAATTATCAAATTTTTAAAGGAATTACGCAGCAAAATTTTAGTGATGTGTTTAAAAATTAAAAACTTTTAAAATTTAGAATTAAAAATTTAGATTAAATGACTCAGATATATCTTAAAATTAATAAGGTCTCTAAAATGAGTACATCCAATGTAGTGGTTTTAGATACATTAACTAGAAGTATCTAGTCCTTCTAATTATAACAAAAGCAAAAAACAAATGTACAAAATTGTTTAAAATTTTTCATTTAATGAAAAAATTATTTCCATTGACTATCTTAAAATTTTTAACTCCTAGCCAGTATTACCTAAAACCAGTTTGAGCAAATCAAATTTACAAAATTTATGATGCCTAAACTGACTTTGGATAGAAGAAAATTGTTGCTATTCCGTGAGAGTTTATTTTTCTTTTGAGTTGACATTTAACAAATAACCACTATTTTTATAATGTATAGCAGTACATTTTTCTCCATGTATATGTGAAACAAGAGTAAAACTTATTACATTTTTTTCCCAGCATTATCTACACTTATCAATGTAGATGATACTGAGCTACGCAGACAGGTACATAACAGAAAATGTAGGAAAAATTTGATGGTGTTTATAAACATTTCAATGTTGTTGATAAAACTACAACTAGGTACATTACTTGATCAGTGATAGTTACACTTCTATGCAATAAGCTGATTACTTGTACAGTAGTGTTCTGGTGACCTTTCTAATCCATTACATTGCCATTAGATATTTGTACGATTTTTCAATGGTAATACATAATTTGATTACTAACTAAGAATAAACAATTTACTATACTTGACAAATACAATTTTTAGGTCATTTTTGACACAATTTTCTTAGTGAGCTAATATTTTAGCAAATATTATTCATATTGCAGTTCTAATTTCCGTTGCTAACAATATCTTGTAATGAAGCACTACCGAAGTCTTAATTATTACTTTTTGTTTTATATGAAGTACTTAATTTTAATAAATGTTGTTAAATACTTTAATGCAGATTATAATGCTACACCTCTTATCACCCAGGTATACATAAAATACAATTAATGATTAATTCAGCATTTCTTTTGAAATTTACTTTTGTTTTATATGACACAATAACTCTTATAAATATTATTTATACAATAATTCTGCTCATCCTAGTTAATGAAAATTATAATCAGGGATTACTGAGATATCATTTTGAATCACAGATGTTAAATCACAGATGTAGTTTTAGTACATGCATTTTTAATTTAGTAAGTATTGTTTACACTGGCATTAGATGCCATTAGATTTTAATTATATTTTAGACATTAAAAAGTAACAAAAGAGACATTTCTGCTTTTTAACAAGTTACTGTCACATAGTATCAAAGGGGAAACCATTTAGAAATTTCCCCATAATTCCCTGCATTTAACAATTTTTCCCTGATTAATTCCCACTATTTAATGAAGTTTCATTCAATTCTTTAATAAAACTAGATTTAGATATAAATTTATATTTAAATAAAGTTATAAAATTTAATAAAAAGAAATAAAATCCCAATGAATTTAAAACTTAGAAAATTTTCTCTCTTTGGAGTTTTCAAATTAACCTGCAAGAAGGACAGGGGATTAATCTATTTCATTAATATAATTAAAATTTGGAAAAAAAAATTATGACAAGTTTTGCTTTTTATTTTTGCAATTTATTTATATTTAAATAATGCAATTTTTAATATATTAGTAAAAAGTTGTACATTATTATTTTAAAGATTCAATTTTTCTGCAGTAGGATTCTTTTTCTTATTAGCTTTTTTGACATTTTTTTTTAAAATTGCATTTTAATTAATTTCATTTTTTCTTTTGCACTTCAGTTACTTCATTTTCTGACAATTCTTTTTTTTCCCCATATTCTCCTCTAATAACAAATTAGCATTTTCATAAAAGCACGCAATTTTTTTTTTTTTTTTTCAGAAAATTTCCTGTTATCCTAAAAAATGTTCACGATTTCTCTGATTCTCCCAGAATTACCAAATTCCATGAAAATTTATTGTTGCTAGATAAGTTGTACCAGAAAGTAAAATGATATTCTACTAATTTTGGACATGGTGAAAATATTAAGTATGGTAGTTTATCCTTTTTTTTCTTTTAATTTTTATAACATTTTTATTGATATATATATATCACAGACCAAAATTCAGCAGGAATTTTTTTTTTAACATTTTTGATACATTTTTCTGAAATATACAAAACAGTTAAGGAGTCAATCAAATGAAAGTGAACTTACAAACTGGCCTTCATCAATACCAATCACACTGTAATTTGCAGCCTCATCTTTCAAATCAGTAAGTGTTGTTGCAGGAATGGCTTCAAGTTTTTGGCTAGTGTGAAAAAATTAATTTTACGAAACAATTTCTTTTACTTTTAAGGGATAAAAATTAAAAATGCATAATTAAAAAAAATATATATTTACCTGTCATGAGTTGAAAGAGCGACTGCATCATATCTTAAATCTTTGGCATACTTTATAATCAAACACTTATGATTAGCAATTTGATATCGTTTCATTCGACGAATCAACTCTGTCCTGTAAAATAAAATGAAAATTATTGCACAAAAGTAAATATATTAGGGATAAAAAATAAAATAATAAGGCTTTGGTTTGCTCTAGTGCAGGGATGGACAAACTTTTTCGGCTGCGGGCAAAAAATCTAAAGAAAATATGTTTGGCAGGCCAAGATAAATTTTTTTCTAAAATTTTAAAAACAATATACAAGTACCTAATGGTTTAAATGTGTTAATGAGATGAATGAAATTGCGATTTTATTTTTAGTTACTTATACTGAGGTTCGAAGTGAGATGTACTGATTTAAAGGAACGATGCTAAAGGCTCATCAGTCAGTCTACTTCTGAAATTATTCTTTCTAAGGTTCAAAGTTGAAAACACTTGTTCACATATAAGAAGCAAATATATCGCTGATCTTCTAGGCGGGAGATAATAAATTTGGGATATAATATTTAAGCAAAGTAGAAAAGGGGAAGGATATATAACGTATGAATATATATTTCTTCTAATTTGCCTCGGACCGGCAACTTAAAATTCTATCTTGCTGACGCGTGATAAAACCCTCTGGTCGGAGGCCCATAAATTTTGGCCCATCCCTGTTATAGTGCATTGTTGGTGATGAATGGTCACGACTTCGAAAATGTTAAGAGTTTAAATATTTTGGAACAACTGTCCTCAACAGGAATGAACTAAATATTGAAATTGATTAATACTACTTTAATCACAAATAAAGTCATAACTCATTAGCAATAGAGCTCAACTTATGTATAAAACACTAATTCAACCAGGAGTCTTCTAGGGCAGAAAAAGCTGGACATTGAGTAAACATATTGAAAAGACTATTCATTTTTTAAACAAATATATTAAGCAACATTTCCAGTATTGTTCAAGAAAATAACATCTGGAGAGTTCTTTACAATCATGAAATTTATAAACAGCCAGACATTAAGTTATCAAATCAAGCTGAATAAGATAGTTTGGACACTTATTTAGATCACAGGAGAACAACCCTACTCAACTATTAACTTTCAATAAACTTTCAATAATATAATATATATGAAAAAGACTCTACAAACTCAAACCATTTGAAAAAGTTATTTAAGAAAAAAAAATTTTTTAGAACATTAACAGTTATATATTACAACAAACACTTTAATTGCATAAATATAACTACTTCAAAATTTTTACAGCTCTGAAAATTTGATTGCTTGTGAAAACTTCTTAATATAAATAAATAATTAACAGTCAAAATGATTTGAAACATTGACAACTTTACTTTAAACAGTAAACAAATTAGATCATTGAGAATACCTAAAAGGTAAAATGTAGAATAATTTTAAAATACGAGGACTAGTTACATTTTCTACAGTATTAAGAGTCCCCATTTATTTATTTACAAAATAATTCTACCATCCTATGATTATGAATAAAAAGTATTGGACGGTTGGTTAATAAATCTATAATATCTCGTGTGATGTTAACATAGTTAAATTAGACTTACGTTTTTCCAGAGAACATGGGACCAAATATGACCTGAAATTATAAAAGAAATTAGATAACAAGAAATAGAGAAATTACAAAACCCATTCTTTGTAATGGTTAACATACCTGAATTTGACCTTTGCAACAAACATTTTCAGTAGACCCAGTACTAAAAACTAACATTTTTTTAGCTTGCAAAGCAGACGTCTTATCGGCCGATTTTGAATACCTTCTCAAGGCGGGTAAAGACATGAAATTACCCGCCAAACGATATTTGAGAAACCGAAACATAAATACATGAACCAATCAGATACAACCATGGGATTGCCATCATATCCTTTAATATTTTGATTATTTCGGTATGTAGTGGCGTGAGCATATCCTGACATCACATCCTTTTTACCATGTAACCATTGAAATGAAAATAACAATAGCAGTGGAAAAAAGTCAAAGAATTAGCTCACAAATGTGAATCATATTTTATAAAGTTATGCTTTCAATTTCATTTTATTCTGTTTCTATTTGAGGAATATTTGAGCTTTATCATTGCTTCCAGATTAATAGTGAGCACATTTTGACAACATTTTTTTTCATTCTATTGTAAGTATTGTAAATTTTAGGAAATGTAAACACAGAAAATAGCATTTTAGGATAGCAGATGCAATATAATAGACTGAGGAAATAATAGCATTTGTTACTAAATTTTGAAAGATACCACTAATCTTCCCTTCCCTTCACCCCACCCATACAGCTTTAAAAAATAAAAGAGGTACTAAATACTGACCGAAGCAAAATTCTATAAAACATCAATAAGGACTTTATAAACAGAAGATGGATTTTTAATATAAGATACAAATATTTGAGACAAATATTCACTTTTGTTCTTTATAGACCAAACGAAACTACTAACATAAATCAAGCAATATTTTGTTTCTATAACAGAATTCCAAAATCTAAAACTGAGAGATAAAGAATGCTTGTTTATATTTAAAAGGTCATAAAATGAGTTTCGAAAAATATAATTATTGATAGGAATTTAGTACAAAAACTGGGTTAACTTTTCTGCTGTTCGCAGCGGAGTCTCATGAGGCCTGCCATTCTTTGGTAAGCTCCAGTTGGAGACCCCACTGATACCAAATGGGATTTTGTTAGTATCAACACTTTTTCTGGACTTCTCTTTGCTGCTGTCTTTGCCAGCAGGTCTGATGCATCATATCCTTCTGCTTCGCAGTGAGCCTTTACCCATCTCAGTGACACATTACTTTGGCTTATGAGGGTCTAGATTTGCTGAATCTGGTCTTCTGTCTGACCAAACTTAGCTATTACCTTTAGGTTCGGGCTACTGTCTGAGCGAATTGTGGCTGTTGGTATCAGTGACGTGCCATTGTATTAGATCAGAGCGTTTTTCTATGGCCTGGAGTTCCGTTTGGAACACCATTGCTGAATTGTTTAGCTCTTTTAGCCACTATGGATCTGTATTTTACCTTCATATACCACAAAAGCTGCGTACATTTTCTATCTTTGAGCCATCTGTAAAAATATTCAGGCCCTCAGTTAATAGAGTTTCTTTAGCTTTTACGTCGAAAGTTCTGTTTGCTGGGTGTAGATGTAGAGTGCTATTTTTGCATTTAAATTTTCTTGGGGTTAAAGTTTTGTGTCTGTTTGAATTTTCCTATTGAGCCAGAATAAAGCTGTGGATTTTGCAGCTTTTAAGACTGTAAGAGGCGACGGGGTTCACCTGTTAGTGCCTGGAGTGCCGTCGTAGTGTCGTCCTGTAGGTGAGAGATATGCTTAAGAGCCGCTGAATTTTCAGGAAAGACTCCTTTTTCACAGTCATAAGCCTACCTCAAATGTGTGCCACGCATAGAATGCAACTTTCGATAACAGTCTGATACCATGTTTTTAAGTGACTACTGGCAACACACCTCATCCGTCCCTCCACCCTCCGCAGGTTTGGGTGATGGGACAGAACCTTCTGTTTCAATGCTGTTAGATGAGAATCATAGGAAAGATCTTTGTTTAAGGTGACACTCAAATATTTTATGTTATTAAGTTGTGTCCCTGGTGAACTGTCCATTTTTAGAGTTGGAAGAAGCTTTGGCTTCATTCTCTTTGTGAGAAACGTTATGCTCTGTGTTTTGTGTTTTGAGACAAACTATTTGCTGTAAGGACAGCTTGTGTTACGTTAATCGATTCTTGGGCCTGTTTTCCGAGCTCCTTCCCTCGTCTCTTTTTGACTGTTAAACATGCCTTTTTAGCAGCTTTTCAATAAAAGTTAAGTTCTACTCGGAGTTGAGCTGAATCTCTTCAATATGTCACGACTGTTTACTTCAATAGCCTAGCTGCTTCTCTTTGCACAGCAAGCCCGGTCAAATAAATACAATAGAACCTTAATTCGACGCGACCGGTGAGTCCATTTTCGACGTATTACACATATTTATGTATGTGTTTGTATATATGTGTATACATATGTGCAAATGTATGTAACCAGCGAAACATGAAATTAGCCCCGATTATTTGAATTGCCCGGGCTTCCTGGGCGTAAGAAGACCTGAGTGACTTACAGTCGTGGCTCCATTCAGAAAGCGAAGTCCAACGTCGTGGAATATTAAATTTATTGAGGCTAAAAATGAACGTCTTTACAAGGTAAGAGCTTCGCATCCAGTTCCCAAGAAAAATACATCTTCCAATGATTTTTCACAGCCATGAGTGAATGACGCGATTTCATTCGAGATCTTCAGATTACTCAACGTTTTGGGAAGTCAGGAATGAACTGTGATTATTTAAGTTAGCTCGAAAACCTCATAGACAGCAATTTGGTTATTGAAAGAGTAAAATTTTTTTCTGGGACCTCTCGAAAATATGGCCAGTGACAGAAAATTTAGCGTTTATCTTAGCGTTAGTTAGGGGAGAAGGGTAAAAGTAATTTAAGTCGACGAACACTCCTTCAAATCTGAGATTTTGTGGCTAGAGAATTATGTATTAAAGAATGAGAAGACGGAAAAGGAGAATTAGAAGCACCAATCCCAGAACACTTTTGCAAAGCACTGCTGTGATATAAGCAGCATGGGAAGATTGTTTCTTCATGTTCGTGCTAATCCGACTCGTTTCGTGCGAAGAGGATGATACTTCCAGGGAAACAACGAGGTGAATTGATAAAACTGTTTTATCTGAGTCGAAAAATGTTGACGAAGAAGTGCAAGTTTATCGTAGAAATCATAAGCTAAAACGAGGCCCATGTTCCGTAAAAAGTGTACTTAATTTTGTAAAGAAATTCGATGAAACGGGATGCACATGGGATAGGTCACAATCCAGACGACCCCGTTTTCTTGTTGAAGTTGTTGCGAAAGTGCATAATACGATTAATACAGGTTCATTGCATACAGCAAGATGTGTTTTCTCCTCCGATAAAAACTTCTTGCAAGAAGTTTACCTCATTGTTTCCCTGAAAGTGTCCTCTTCTTGTCACGAAACGAGACGGATTAGCATAAAATGGAGAAAAAAATCTTCCCGCGCTGTTTATATCACAAGCAGTGCTTTGCAAGAGTGTTCTGTGTTTGGTGCTTCTACTGCCTATCCCTGTGAATTATGCAAAGTGCATTAATACACCTTCGCTTTTATTGTGATTAGTTCCTTACAATGTTTTACGTCACCAATTTGCGTCATACTTGTTCCAACGCCATTTAAGGTTTTTCCATGCTCTGATCAATTTTCACAGGAAAAAAGTGGGTGTTGCTATTCGAAAATTTCCAAATTTTGTGATTGTAACCGTAATTGTGAGAAGTTTATTGTTTTAAATCATCACAATCTGGACCCCATGCATTCAAATAACTATATCTAAACTTTCATTTCGATTGGTTGAACGGTTCGTCCACTAGGGATTCATATATAGGGGAAGTTTCTTTTAGACCACCCGGTATACACATACATATATACACACTGAAAAGCAATTATATAATGACAATCCTATTAATAACATGTAGGACCACTTTTAGCTCTCAAAACCCCAGCACCCTGCGTGGCATTGACTCCACATGGTTCTGATAGTTAGTCTGAGGTAACTGGTACCAAGCGCTCACCCACTGGTCCTGCAGTTCCCTCACATTTTGAGGAGGGTAGCGTAGAACGAATTTGGTTTTATCAGGTGGGACCCCACATGCCCATTGGATTAATATTAGGTGAATTTGGAAGCCAAGACACGACATGAAAGTCACTGAAATGTTCTTCGAATCACTCCTTGACGATTTGACCCTTATGACATGGTGCATTATTCTGTTGGTAAACATCCCCCCGCCAGAAATATTATGAGTGGGTGAAACTGGTCTGCAACGATGTTCACGTTGCGCACAGGCGTCAGGGATTGTTCTATACGGATTATGGGTCCTAATATGGGCCATGAAAACATTGCCTACACCATAATACCCCTGCCATGAAACTTGTCTCCAACTGTGCATCCGGGAGCCAGTATTTCTTTTGGAAATCGGCATATCCGCACACGCCTATCGACATGATGGACCAGAAAAAGAGATTTGTCTGACCATGAAACTTTCTTCCATTCTTCTAATGACCAATTCCGAATTTTCTTGGCCCACTACAAACGCAACTGGCGATAACGTTCCGTTAGTGAAGGGACATGCTTCGGTCTCCGGGTGCGTAGGCTCATACGCGGCACAGTGTGTTGAGAAACACTATGTGGGTCGCCCCTCTTGTAGCTGGTGGTGATTTTGGCTGTTGTAGTTTTTCGGTGATGGCGGACAATTAGAGTTGTGAGAAGTGGAAAAAACACGATTTAAACCCAGGAGAAAAAAACGTTTTTTTTTTTAGGAAGGGAATTTTGAAAATTTCCAAAACATGGGAATTTTGAAGTCGTCAATTCCTACGACACAATGAGAGCCACCATTTTTGTTCTGTCTTTGTTGTAGACCTCAAAAGTTAATATTTTCACAAAATTTAACTATTATATGCTATG
>CM063498.1:208078152-208098152 GCA_032207245.1 Pardosa pseudoannulata | reverse complement strand
TCGGAAGAGATGTATTTACTGTCCTAAAAAGGCACTATATAGAATAAGTTCTCTTTTAAGTCGTCAGAATTTTGATTCGATTAAGATCCGAATGTTGATGACATAAAAATACCCACTACTCTCTCGCACAATTCTTTTAGGGCAAACTATTCCCTCATTAGTGGCGGAGTATAGTTTGTGGAACTAGTCGTTCTTTCTAATTATGTAAAAGTGCAAATTATCTGAAAGAAAGCTCGTTTTCTTTAAAAAAAAAAAAGAGAGATTCCCAAATATCTGAGGATTTCGCAATTATCAATCTTCTCCCAGGAAACAAGACGTTTCTGGAGCTTATCATGGAAGGGAAAGATGACCTTACAAGGGAAGGGTCAGAGCTGTGCTGCAGCGCGACAACAGACAAAGATTTCTGTCCACTCATCCATCTTAGCGACAAGGCGAAACTATCGATCTGCGCCCGCATAGGAAAGAGGGTTGCTGCACGCAAAGCCTCTACGGACAGGGCTACCAGAATACGAAAATTAGCGCCAACGAATTCAGAACAAATTTTATCTTCTTATACCTAGAAATACAGACATAGGTATGAAACTAAAATTAGAGAAGTTAAACATAATTTAATTAACATTTAAAAAAAAATTCCAACATTTTTTTTTTTGCGATTTGCTACTATAATTTCTATATTTGGTAGTGGCATCGATTAATCTCCATTCGTTTAAATTGTTTAATCGGCACTTTAAAATTTTCAAGGAATCATTTCCAAATCAATCTCTGTGTGATTACTAAAATAATAATAATAATAATAATATTTTAGGATAATTCATTTCCCAATTTTATTTTCTTAATTCATTTTTTCTTTTCGCTTTTTCATTGAAAAGAAATACAAATAAATGGTTATTTGTTTGCATCTTGTTGGAAAATCTAACTCGCAATCAAGATAAAGTTGACTTCATAAAGAAGATAATTTCACAGATTAAATTTTCAATTACCTGTTTATTAATTATACATTATAAATGAACCCAAAAAATAACATTTCTTTTTGAAAAATGAATAAAAACTTCCGGATAAAAAACGACATTTGTTTCATTTTCCTTTTAGACCATTAGATTTTTAAAATTTTATTTTAAACCGAAAATTTTATTTTTTGGTTAATTAAAATAATGAGAGAGTTAAAAAACAAACAAAAGAACAGAATAAAAAAAGACAATAGTTGACAAGAGAAATGTAAATGCTAAATAATGATACGAAAATTTACTGATTAAAAGGCATAATAATACTTTGTATAAAAATGTTATTTAAGAAGAAATTGCACATATTATTCTTATAAAATGTCTATTAAGAACATGACGTCAAGAATTTCATTAAAAAAATCAAACCCATTCTACATTTCTAATAAATAAAATATTTTAACATAAAAAATGTAATTTGTTCATCAAATAACATTTAGGTTATTAAATTTTATTCGTTATTTTTAATCAACATCAAATTATAAGCGTTTCTTAAATTTCTGTTATTTTTTATTTACGATTTAGAAAGTTCCAGTAATTTTAATTTTAGTGCACACCAAAAGATGGCGCTGAATGTTTCTCATTCGCTGTATTTTTATGTCAAAGTATAGTTTTGCTGATACTCCAGAAATGTTATGCATAAAAAAGCATTGCGTTATGGTTAAAATAAAAACATTAACTTGAACAGATTTGAAAATTGAAACATTTTCAAAAATTCTACAGAATTTTATATAAACATTTAAATATATTTTTAAGTAAGTTAAAAGTTTTAAAATATGTAACTGTTTTAAAAATGCAGAAACATTTATTTTTAGAGGAATTTTGGAATGACTTTAGTGCATGAGCTAATGTTTTCCTTTTAGTTTTAAGAATTCTAGAATATATTTTGTTGAACGTATTTTTTGATTGGATGCAATAGTGACGAATTTTACTGTTAAATGGAACTCAAAATATTCGATTTTCACGATGCTGAGTTGACATCATAGATCAGCTTTATAAAGTGAAAAGTAGATCTAAACATAGACAAAAAAAAAAAAAAAAAAACCGACGAGCAAGTTTTAAATTGTATAATTATCCATTTTAAATTGTTTGTAAAAATATAGAGTAAAGTTGACTTGCACAAAAGGAATTTTTTTTTTTTTAAAATCTAGTTTTTAGATTATCTGTCGCTACTAAGGATGTATTTAGGGGAGGGGACAGTCCACCCCGTAGTATTTTCAATAAATGCAGGACAAGATTTTCTAAACTTATTAAAATTTGTATACACTACTAGTATATTGTAAGTGCCTAACGATCGTTTTCAACCAGAAAAAGAATGAAAACATTTCTTGGCAAATGACCCCGTCTAAAAATAAATAATAAATAATAATAATAATAAAAATAAAAATAAATAAATTCTGGTTACTTCAATATCATTTATTTACTTATCTAACAGTACCATTTAAGAGTTGCAGTGAACATAATTAAAAAAAATTATAGCTTTTTAAAATTTTGATATCCTACTCCTTGTAATCTGAAATATGTATGACCGGGACCTATTGTTTGAATCCGATTCCGAACGGCTAAGAACATTCATGCCTTCAATGTTCGGTACCGGAGTTCAGAGATTCGAATCCCGCTGCTGTACGTATTCGTAGCCGTTCGGAATAGGCTTTACGCAGTCACATTAGCTCTCCTGCAGGCAAAAAAAAAAAAAAAAAAAAAAAAAAAGGGAGAACATCACGCTTTCTTATCACAATGCCATTGGTAGACCGTTCTACGATATGTCAGTAAAGCACCATGGACAGTGTCAGTCGACGAATAAACTGTAAGCATACGATCATGTCCCTCACTATCACTTTCCAATTCTACATTTCAATTTTTCTTTAGAAGAGATAAATTTCTTTTTCCTCTTCTAAATATTAAAAGCAACAAATTCTTGTTCCAAATTAAAGTATCGTGCATTTAGTTAGCCTAAAGAAGGTTGGGGTGGAGCATGAGAAAGCTGGTAAGAAAATAGTCCGACCCGCACAACTGGACGAAAATACACGTTTTCGGAGATGACCGTAAAATGTTTCTGCCTTGTATTGTTGTATTGTATCGTCGAAGAGGAATTTCTAGAAGATACAATATAATGAAAAACTTTACCGTCATCTCCGAAAACGTGTATTTTACCATGGGATTTGTGTCGGCGCAAGAATAAACAATATAAGGCAGAGAAACCTAATCGTCATCTCCAAAAACGTGTATTTTACCTTGGAATTTGTGTCGGCGCTAGAATAAACAATATAAGGCAGAGAAACCTAATCGTCATCTCCAAAAACGTGTATTTTACCTTGGGATTTGTGTCGGCGCAAGAATAAACAATATAAGGCAGAGAAACCTAATCGTCATCTCAAAAACGTGTATTTTACCTTGGCATTTGTGTCGGCGCAAGAATAAACAATATAAGGCAGAGAAACCTAATCGTCATGTCCAAAAACGTGTATTTTACCATGGGATTTGTGTCGGCGCAAGAATAAACAATATAAGGCAGAGAAACCTAATCGTCATGTCCAAAAACGTGTATTTTACCATGGGATTTGTGTCGGCGCAAGAATAAACAATATAAGGCAGAGAAACCTAATCGTCATGTCCAAAAACGTGTATTTTACCTTGGAATTTGTGTTCGGCGCAAGAACTTACAACAATATAAGGCAGAGAAACCTAACCGTCATCTCCAAAAACGTGTATTTTACCTTGGGATTTGTGTCGGCGCAAGAATAAACAATATAAGGCAGAGAAACCTAATCGTCATCTCCAAAAACGTGTATTTTACCTTGGGATTTGTGTCGGCGCAAGAATAAACAATATAAGGCAGAGAAACCTAATCGTCATCTCCAAAAACGTGTATTTTACCTTGGGATTTGTGTCGGCGCAAGAATAAACAATATAAGGCAGAGAAACCTAATCGTCATCTCCAAAAACGTGTATTTTACCTTGGAATTTGTGTCGGCGCAAGAATAAACAATATAAGGCAGAGAAACCTAATCGTCATCTCCAAAACGTGTATTTTACCTTGGAATTTGTGTCGGCGCAAGAATAAAACAATATAAGGCAGAAAAACCTAATCGTCATCTCCAAAAACGTGTATTTTACCTTGGGATTTGTGTCGGCGCAAGAATAAACAATATAAGGCAGAGAAACCTAATCGTCATCTCCAAAAACGTGTATTTTACCATGGGATTTGTGTCGGCGCAAGAATAAACAATATAAGGCAGAGAAACCTAATCGTCATGTCCAAAAACGTGTATTTTACCATGGGATTTGTGTCGGCGCAAGAATAAACAATATAAGGCAGAGAAACCTAATCGTCATGTCCAAAAACGTGTATTTTACCATGGGATTTGTGTCGGCGCAAGAATAAACAATATAAGGCAGAGAAACCTAATCGTCATCTCCAAAAACGTGTATTTTACCTTGGGATTTGTGTCGGCGCAAGAATAAACAATATAAGGCAGATAAACCTAATCGTCATCTCCAAAAACGTGTATTTTACCTTGGAATTTGTGTCGGCGCTAGAATAAACAATATAAGGCAGATAAACCTAATCGTCATCTCCAAAAACGTGTATTTTACCTTGGAATTTGTGTCGGCGCAAGAATAAACAATATAAGGCAGATAAACCTAATCGTCATCTCCAAAAACGTGTATTTTACCTTGGAATTTGTGTCGGCGCAAGAATAAACAATATAAGGCAGATAAACCTAATCGTCATCTCCAAAAACGTGTATTTTACCTTGGAATTTGTGTCGGCGCTAGAATAAAATATAAGGCAGATAAACCTAATCGTCATCTCCAAAAACGTGTATTTTACCTTGGGATTTGTGTCGGCGCAAGAATAAACAATATAAGGCAGAGAAACCTAATCGTCATCTCCAAAAACGTGTATTTTACCTTGGGATTTGTGTCGGCGCAAGAATAAACAATATAAGGCAGAGAAACCTAATCGTCATGTCCAAAAACGTGTATTTTACCATGGGATTTGTGTCGGCGCAAGAATAAACAATATAAGGCAGAGAAACCTAATCGTCATGTCCAAAAACGTGTATTTTACCATGGGATTTGTGTCGGCGCAAGAATAAACAATATAAGGCAGAGAAACCTAATCGTCATGTCCAAAAACGTGTATTTTACCATGGGATTTGTGTCGGCGCAAGAATAAACAATATAAGGCAGAGAAACCTAATCGTCATCTCCAAAAACGTGTATTTTACCATGGGATTTGTGTCGGCGCCAAGAATAAACAATATAAGGCAGAGAAACCTAATCGTCATCTCCAAAAAACGTGTATTTTACCTTGGAATTTGTGTCGGCGCAAGAATAAACAATATAAGGCAGAGAAACCTAATCGTCATCTCCAAAAACGTGTATTTTACCTTGGGATTTGTGTCGGCGCAAGAATAAACAATATAAGGCAGAGAAAACCTAATCGTCATCTCCAAAAAACGTGTATTTTACCTTGGGATTTGTGTCGGCGCAAGAATAAACAATATAAGGCAGAGAAACCTAATCGTCATCTCCAAAAAACGTGTATTTTACCATGGGATTTGTGTCGGCGCAAGAATAAACAATATAAGGCAGAGAAACCTAATCGTCATGTCCAAAAACGTGTATTTTACCATGGGATTTGTGTCGGCGCAAGAATAAACAATATAAGGCAGAGAAACCTAATCGTCATGTCCAAAAAACGTGTATTTTACCTTGGGATTTGTGTCGGCGCAAGAATAAACAATATAAGGCAGAGAAACCTAATCGTCATGTCCAAAAACGTGTATTTTACTTGGGATTTGTGTCGGCGCAAGAATAAACAATATAAGGCAGAATAAACCTAATCGTCATCTCCAAAAACGTGTATTTTACCTTGGAATTTGTGTCGGCGCTAGAATAAACAATATAAGGCAGATAAACCTAATCGTCATCTCCAAAAACGTGTATTTTACCTTGGAATTTGTGTCGGCGCAAGAATAAACAATATAAGGCAGATAAACCTAATCGTCATCTCCAAAAAACGTGTATTTTACCTTGGGATTTGTGTCGGCGCAAGAATAAACAATATAAGGCAGAGAAACCTAATCGTCATGTCCAAAAACGTGTATTTTACCATGGGATTTGTGTCGGCGCAAGAATAAACAATATAAGGCAGAGAAACCTAATCGTCATGTCCAAAAACGTGTATTTTACCATTGGGATTTGTGTCGGCGCAAGAATAAACAATATAAGGCAGAGAAACCTAATCGTCATCTCCAAAAACGTGTATTTTACCTTGGGATTTGTGTCGGCGCAAGAATAAACAATATAAGGCAGAGAAACCTAATCGTCATCTCCAAAAACGTGTATTTTACCATGGGATTTGTGTCGGCGCAAGAATAAACAATATAAGGCAGAGAAACCTAATCGTCATGTCCAAAAACGTGTATTTTACCATGGGATTTGTGTCGGCGCAAGAATAAACAATATAAGGCAGAGAAACCTAATCGTCATGTCCAAAAACGTGTATTTTACCTTGGGATTTGTGTCGGCGCAAGAATAAACAATATAAGGCAGAGAAACCTAATCGTCATCTCCAAAAACGTGTATTTTACCTTGGGATTTGTGTCGGCGCAAGAATAAACAATATAAGGCAGAAAAACCTAATCGTCATCTCCAAAAACGTGTATTTTACCTTGGGATTTGTGTCGGCGCAAGAATAAACAATATAAGGCAGAGAAACCTAATCGTCATCTCCAAAAACGTGTATTTTACCATTGGAATTTGTGTCGGCGCTAGAATAAACAATATAAGGCAGATAAACCTAATCGTCATCTCCAAAAACGTGTATTTTACCTTGGAATTTGTGTCGGCGCAAGAATAAACAATATAAGGCAGATAAACCTAATCGTCATCTCCAAAAACGTGTATTTTACCTTGGAATTTGTGTCGGCGCAAGAATAAACAATATAAGGCAGATAAACCTAATCGTCATCTCCAAAAACGTGTATTTTACCTTGGAATTTGTGTCGGCGCTAGAATAAACAATATAAGGCAGATAAACCTAATCGTCATCTCCAAAAACGTGTATTTTACCTTGGGATTTGTGTCGGCGCAAGAATAAACAATATAAGGCAGAAAAACCTAATCGTCATCTCGAAAAACGTGTATTTTACCATGGGATTTGTGTCGGCGCATGGGATAGCATGGGATATTCTTTGCAAATATTTTGAGCCCGATACACGTGCTCGTCTAATGAAAGTATTGGATATATTTTTTTGTATCAAATTTCAAGCTGGAGAGACTGTTGGACTTTTTATCTGTCGTGTAAAAGAAGCAGCGCCGAACTTGCAAGAGGCAGAGCACACCATGACACATCTATATATTGGTTTCCAGTATATTAAAAGCCTACCAGCCGAGTTTAATCCTATAGTTCAACAAATTTACAAGTGGTCTGATAAAGATTTCGTACCGAATAAAATTGAACAAGAACTTCTACTGGAGGTCAACCGCCTTTCTGAAATGTATGGAGTACACAGTACGGACAATCTACCAGTTTCCAGTTTGTAATGTAATGGTAAAATCTCAGCAAACCGGTAAGACTGTTTCTTGTAATTTAAGTGATGTTTCCTGTACAAAGATTGATTCTAATGTTAAACAGCGTAAATTTAAAGGGAAATGTAATTATTGTGGAATAATTGGGCATAAGAAATCCTCTTGTTTTAAATGGAAAAATAAGTGTAAAACTAAAGAGCCTCCTCGTGTGTCTCCCCCCTTTCATTTAAACAGTTTAGCAGAAGTTGATAATAATATTGAAATTTACAATACATCTTCATCCGACTTGTAAAATTTTTGGGTATTCGACAGCAGTGCAACCTCTCATTTTTGTAAAGGTAAAAATGTATTTTCTGAATTAAGGCCTGTAAATAACTTAATGTCTGTGGCCGTGGGTGGTGAGCATAGCTCAATAATTGGAGTAGGTACTGTGCTTACTAAAATAAATGGTAAGTATAGGAAAGTGTTATTAAAGGATGTGTTATATAATCCTGATATTAGAAGAAATTTGTTATCTATATCTAAATTAGAAGAGGGTAATAAATTCGTTGGTGATGAGGGATTACTTAGTTTTCGATAAATGAAACTTACTATTTTGCTAAACGAAGATATGATATGAATTTCTTCAGACCTAATCGATATTTAAATACCCACCAAATTGAGAAAATAGGAAACAATTTAGAAAACGTAAACAAATTTTCATTAGAAGAATTATGGTACAAGAGATAGTCGCATTAATTATGAATATATTGTAAATACAAGTAAAAATAATAGTGTGAGGGGGGGGGGTTCCAGCTTTAAGTAAATCCTTTAGTTATTGTAAAGTGTGTAAATTCTCGAAAACCAAGCTTACCTCATTTAAAAAGATTGGGGCCGTAAGATCATCTACAACACTAGAGTTGTTACTGTGGGGAGGTTCCTAATATCACTTTAGGTGGAAATGGTTATTACTTAACTATAATAGATGATTTTTCTAGAAAGGTGACAGTTTTTCCCATTAAGTAAAAGTATGGTGCTTTTAACGCTTTTATCAGGTATTTAAAGAATGCTAAGCAGGAAGATAAAAGCGATTCGTACAGATGGAGTCTTGTGACAACGATTTTGAGATTTTCCTTTCTACACGTGGCTTAAATCAGGAGGTAACTAATCCATACAGCCCACAAATGAATGGGGTTGCCCAGAGGTATAATCAAACTCTAATGGAGGTGTTCGTTCACTTCTTAATGAGAGTAAACTACCAAAAAAATTCTGGGGGGGATGCAGTTTGTTTTACGTATGCATGGAAAAGTCGTGTCATGGTAACTCCAATCATACCCCATTTGAACTTTTCTTCGGAAAGAAACCATCTGTTGAACATCTTAAATTTTTTGGCTTACTGGCTTTTGTAGGGATTCTAGATCAGAAGTGTAAAAAATTAGATGATAAAACGAAACCCGAAATTTTGGTGGGATATGCTCAGCGTACTGGAGGTTATCGTATCTGAATGGAAGATAATAAACTTATATTAGAAACCATAAATGTCAGTTTTGACGAGGGAACTAAAGGGGTGTAGGTCGTAATGGACCATAAGTTAGCAAGCCCTGAGATTCGAAAGTTTCCTGATGACTTTGATTGTATGTCTCAAAATTCATCAATACGAGAAGTTAATGATCAGACTAGTGATGAGCATGAAGAGGAGGGGTCAAAAGTACAGAACTGACATCTTGTTCACAAATTGGTTGCTATTCCGAGGACCACTAGTAGTAGAACAGATATTAGAGTGGAAGGATCGAATGTTCGTCTTCGTTCATTGAATGACGTGAATTTTGTGAATTGTGATTGTGTGTCATTTTGTGAAGAAAACAATATTCAGTGTGACTAGTCTTATTTTGACTTTCGTTCGGGTAGCTTTAGTGAAGGGAAAGTATCGGATCTCCTCGAGGGTAATATAGCTGAAGTTAAACTTTCTAGAAATTTTAAAGAAGCTATTAGTTCAGATGAGTCTGTTTTAAGGGTTCAGGCAATAGATCAGGAAATAAATGTAGTGCATGACCGTAAGGTCTGGGAGCTTGTAGATCCTCCTGAAAATGTTAAAGTAGTAGGAAGTCGGTGGGTTTACACCAGTTAAAGATGATACTGTTAAAATTGTACTTTATAAAGCCAGACTGGTAGCCCAGGGTTACCTTTAAGAGTGGTGAGACACACGAGGATGTATTTAGTCCTGTAATTGATTTTGCTATAATCAGATTATTTCTTGTATTTTTGTGTGTTTACTGAAATGGGGTCATTTACATGTTGATATTAATAATGCTTATTTATATGCTAAACTTGGTACTGAGATTTTTATGAAACAACCAGTTGGGTATGTGCAGAAACCTGAAATTTTGCCGATTGAAAAGCTCTTTGTGGTCTGCATCAAAGTGGTAGAATGTGGTATTTTGAATTGCATGATACGCTATTAAAACTGGACTTTATAAATATAGACTGGTGTAGTTGTTATACTTATAAAAATAGAATTTTGTTGTTTTATGTGAATGATATTGTAATCTTTACCAAATCTAAATTTGGTATTGATGAAATTGTTGTGTTATTGAGAAAGTACTTTGATTTGGAAACTTTGGAAGAAAATTAAGAAATTACGAGTTGAGTTTGAAAAAGTTAACGGTAAATGGTATATTCATCAAACTAGCTATATGCAGGGGTTAGGCTCAGTTGGCAAGACAAAAATAAAATAGTTCGATGGATTTAAAAAATCACTTAATGACTTAATATCATAGTCTCGATTTAGTTACAGTAGAACCTCGATTAACAGACTCAATAAGGAAGTCTAGTCTAACTTTTTTTCTCCTTTCCAAAATGAGCTTGGAAAAAATGATACACATTTTAGTTCTTAGTTCGTGTTACAGGCACTTCTTTCCCACAACATGATTGCCGAGTCATTGCAGTTGGTGAATTCAGCTACAATTCGTAAATCATTCAACAAAATTGTTAAAGAAGAGACACACCTGCAGGGAACTTCTTGAGATCATCAATGGAACTGAAGGATGCTATGAAGTTTTGGAAGAGGACATTTACTAGTGGCTGGACGTTGAAAACCAACATCTAAATTTTGAAATTCTCAATGACTGTGAAATCATACAAGCCGTTAATCCTTCAACGGTCATTAATGATGCTGAAAACGAAGATGAGGACTTTAAGGATTCTACAACTATAAGTCATAGTGAAGGTGTTCAAGCCCTCAAATATTTGGAACAAAGAAACGATGCTACACCGATGGATTTCATGAGGCTCAAAAATTGGCGTGATAGCGCTGCCCATGATAGAAATTCTGAACTTTTACAACGAAAGGCAACAGACTTTTTTTTTTAAAAGAATGCAAATTTAACAAATTAATGTATATTAAATTTTAAAAGTACAATATTTTCTTGAGATTTGTTATTTTTGAAAATGCTTCATAGTATAGTAAAAAATCCACTTTACTTTTTAAAATTGACTACTAGAGTTGATTTTCTTTTTAAATCTTTTTAGCTATGAAACATAAGTTCATATGTTTATTTTTATCATTTAAAGAACGTTCTATTGTTTTTTACTTTGCAAGTTAAATTCGCAAGCAAGGAAGGTTTTTATACGTGGTTTCTATTAACCGAGATTTCTCATATCCGACGTACTAGCGGTTCCAATTAGCTCGGATAATCGAGGTTCTACTGCACTACAAAAATCTGCGGTATTCCCGTTGTACTTTGTCACACAGCTTTCTGAAGAGTCGCAATAATTTCAATTAATTGTTTTGTTGCTTTGTAGAGAAAAGGAAGAATCAATACACTTCTGTTCACATTCAGCTAATGTAGTATTGCTCTGAATGTCGTGAGATATCATTTCATATCAAAAAAAGATATTTATTTTTACGAATATCGATAGATATCTCTGAATATTATTCGATGTTATTATGACATTGAATACATTAAGAAAAAACGTTAAAAAAGTAAATTTCGAGCACAAGCAATCAAGAAACTCAAATCAATCTAACAATGTTTATTCAACGACATATGAAGACATCATGAAATCTTATACGAAACTAAACCTATATGAAAACTCCGTCGAAACACTATAGAAAAACAGTGAGGGAACTCTAGACATTTGCTTAAATAGTCATCTGTGCCGACCCATCAGCTATTACTCCACTCGTTAAAACTCTATTTTTAGATATGGAACCGAAAGAATTTCTGCTAGCGAACATTCGAGAATATTCTCATGAGAAGAATTACCGAGAAAATAGAATCTTAAACCGAGAGTGATAAAAATATCATTACAAATTATCGCCACCGCCAGCTGAAAAGGTTTGATGTCACGGTCGTCGACACAAAAACATCCCAAACAGTGAAAATATGAAATTTAGTAAACAAAATTAAATTTTGGGTTGGTCTGGCACATACAACTTTACAAATTATACATTAAAACATTTCCAAATTTTTCAAAAGTAGTACCGAATTTGTAACAATACACCATTTAAAGAAGACATTTTTGCAGATGAAAAGATGCCTTGATAACAATATCGTAATATAATGTGGTTAAGTATGAATAATAGTTAATCAAATGAATAACTGAACAGATGAAAAGAACCAAAACAAAATAAAGAACAAAGGAGAACAGCTGTTTATATATGTGCAATAATTTCTATAATTATTCAAAATCAAAATTTTCTTAATTTTTTAAATACCACAAATCGTATAATTCAAAATATCATTAGTTACGTAAAATCAAAATCTTTCTTTAAGTGCAACAAATCAAAATTCAAAGAAGAATTTTATTTTTCCCATAGATGAACATTGAGCGACATGAATTCAATATGGCAGGTACAGACCATAAACCATTGTAACATTTTTTTTAAAGAAGAGAGTGGTTCTATATTTAAATTTGTATTTGATGTACAATAATCGGAGTGTAGTATCACGAATCTTTCCCCACCGTCGACAGTTTAACAATAATGCAATAAGAGAAATTCCCTTGTGGCAGCAAGCACTTCACCTTCCACCTTCTTCTAGCAGTCATTATCTTTCATCAAGGGTTGGCGAGATTTCTGCCCAACCTGATATCCTCTCACACCCTTGATTGTGATGGATAGCCGTGATTCGCTCTCGGTATTTAGCCGGGCCAGAATAATGCACGCTTGCGAATCTTCTCTTACGATATCAGATTATAAAATCTTTCACAGATCGACCCTCACCTAGAAACTCGTGCTTTTTGAAAAACTTACCGAAATTTAATTACGTATCTGGATAGATACAACGATTCTCTTTTCAGGTCAAAAAATAATTAATTAGAATCCTATTTTGGGCTATGTAAGAGGAAAAAGTGTTTGCAAAGCAAATAGAACCATGATTTCATACCTGACAACTTTTACGGATTATCCATAAAATTGATGGTTTTGGGTTTCATTTTACAGATAGGCTGGGAATTTTTTCAGTCTCTAAAGGCCTTATCACACTATACGAAGATACTGACAACTGTTTCGCATGATTGCTTCGTTCTTCATACAAGGGTAAAATCTGCTTTAGGTTCCACACTTTCAAAACTTTCTATGTACTTTTTCCATAGCAACCATAGAACTTTGGTTGATATTCTAATTACATTTTGTTCGTTCTATATATTTTTATTCACAGGCAACTACTTTACACTACAACTTCGACCCACTTTGCAGGGTATAGATTAACTAATTTGTCGAAATAGTCGATCCATATTCAGCTTTTCTCATTGGCTCCAAACAATCTCCAATCGTTTTCCAGTAACTAAATTGGTACCTATGAAGTTTTCGGGCTAACTTAAATGATCAACGTTCACTTTTGATTCCCCAAAAACGCTGAATAATCTGTAGATCTCTCGGGGAAAATATTCACGTGATCCCTCTCTTTTGGGTGCAAAAAATTGAAAGATGTATTTTTCTTGGGCATTCGATGGGAAGCTCTTGCCTTACATACTCTTGCCATACATAAATAATACTGTTTTTAGGTAACAATTTATTAATATTAGAATTTAAAACATACTTTCGCAGTTAAATTTGTTTTCAAACTCGTAAGAATTGTAGATTTTGCTGGAATTTTTTTGCAGCTTAATATTTTCTTCCAAATATTTATAAAATTATATTTTATAGGGAAATGTTTGTAAATGAGGTGCAAATAAGGCTTATACCTCTGGCGACAAATCTGATATATAATACATAAGGCATCAGAAATTTACGTTATGCCACTGTTCTGCACATTGTGGAAATTAGCGTTTCTAGATAGAAATAAATAAATATACGTCCATTGATAATTAAATACTATGCGATTTATAATAAGACCGCTTTTGTCAGAAAAGAAAATTTTGGCGCTAAACCAAAATCAAAATCAAGAAAGTGTCTTCATTTTACCATATTTTCCCGCCTTCTACTTCTTTATTCTTACCACGTACTTCAAGTATATAATAAAAATAAATAGCGGGAAGAGAGCGCTTTGCAGAAAAGTGAAACAGAATTGAAAAAAAAAGGGGCATAAAATAATAAAAAAAAATCTGACAAATGTCAAGTTTTAAGAACATTTTTCTTCCACGCATTTGGCTCATTTTCTTTCTCTCTCAGTCACGGTTCCGTTGAGAATGAAGCGTAATCGATTTAGAAGGAAAGAAAGCAGCAGCACGTGGTGGCCATCAAATAGCTTGTTTTTCGAATGACAGATGACTTCTTTAACGTGACGTTTTCGCGGCAAGCAGACGATTTTTGGGATAGTTCGTCCGTTTCACAGGCGGTTTACTCAGTTCTTCTGAACGTGAGGGAACAGTCGAGCATTTTCGAAAAAGTGAACGTCCCTTATCTTTGTAAAGACATTATTTATTTATTTATTTGGTACCACGCCGTTATGTTTTTATTATGCTATCTAATGCCCCCAATATGCATAAAGGAATATGCTAAAAATTCTCCATTTCGGAATGTTCTGTTTGAAAGAGGGTTGAAAATATTAACAAATAAAGTGACAGTCTTAATGTTCGAAACCAGTACATATAAAAACGGAATACTAAATTTGAAAGTGTGAATAGAATTGAAGAGAAAGATTTTATTTGTATAATTAAATGAAAGTTATTTAAGTTGTAAAATGAATGTCAAATTAAAATGGGAATAAATGATAAATATTTATACCTCTATATATCTGCTGTGTACCTCAACATGTATCCCTATATCCAAGAGGTAATAAATAGGAAAATTTCAGGTGTATTCTCTGCAAATAAGAGTTTTTTTTTTGCTAAAAATGGACTTTCTAAACATTTTTTCCACCGTTTAAATAGAACTGTTACAAATGCATATGAATACACCATTTTGTTTTTTGAGTTGCATGGTTGTAAATTGGAAGTGGTGACGGCTGTTATATTCATGTTTTTTTTTTTTTTTTGTAATACAGAATGCGGATGGCAATAAAAAAAATTGGAGATACTCAACATTTTAGGGCTAACCGTTTTTTGAATTATATGTTTCCAAACGTTTATAACATTGTATTGAAATTGTTCACTGTATAAAGTGTGATTTGACATAAGAAGAGGTTGCCCCGCCAACTTGGCGAAAAATCTCAGAACATGGTAGCATTTTCTCCTGATCTCACCATGTCCAAACAATCTGTATCTATATTTTATTTTATATTATATTTGTATCCAGCTCTCATTGTGGAAACCTTTTCCTATATATTAAATGCCCTTAATGCTTAAAAAAAACTAGATATAGTGAACCATCAATGATTCACTATGGTAATTTTTAATAATTTGGACCTGTTGATTTTGTAAACTGTTCAGGGATTAGTTGACTATAAATGTACATGCCCGGTTTCTAAGGGAATTTTTTGGTTAATTGAACAGAAGTATATAATTCTATTAGAATGGCGTATTCTGCATTAATTAAAGTCTTCCCCCCCAAAAAAATATACCGTGTTCGGATGTTCACTCAAGAGCCAAAACATTATGACCACCCCTACATTTTGCAATGAACTCACCTGGATGACGTGGAAGGCACGTGATCAGGTGGAAGTGGTATTTAACTGCTGCTGCAGAGTCTGAAGAATCATTCTTTCACTTTTGTGTGTGATGGGAATGGCTGCAGATCTAAGCGATTTTGATAGAGGGCAGATTGTAATGGCTCGGAACAAGTATTTCCGAAACTGCACGACTCGTGGGTTGTTCGCGATCTACAGTTGTTAGTACTTATGCAAAGTGGATGAATGACGGTGAAACCAGCAGTAGAAGACATGGCGGTTGCATCTGTGTTGTAAGCAAAGGTGGGCCAACTCGTTATTCACAGGTGGTTATATTGTTTTGGCTCTTGAGTATAATACTTTTGTGTTTCAGTAAACATCGCCAATAATTTGCAAAGCGACATTCTAATCTTAAGTATTATCTTGAGTTATATATTTCAAAAAGTTATTAACGTTGTATTGAAATTGTTCGCTATAGAGAGTACAGATTGCGATCAAAAGGGGTGGTACACAACTAGATCTTATAACAGTCCTAAATATAAAGACAGCTTTCCGAGCTGCTTTTTTAAAATTACAAAAGGAATTTTTTCCATCTACCCCTTGCAAATTGAGAGATTTCTTTCACTTTTTTAGGGAATTGATCTTCGAAACCTTAGTTCGTGGGTTCGAATCCCACTGTGGCATGGATGTTCGTAGCCGGAATCGGCTTCAAGCAGTAGGTCTCTTTAGCCCTCGTGTAGCAAAATAGGAGACCATAGCACTCCAAACCAAACCAAACCTTTCACGTTTTGATGGTGTCTGTATTAACACTTCGCATGCGGGCAACGTATTTTTACGTTTTTTGCAGTCTGTCACTGGAGCGCGGGTCACGTAAAAATACGTATTTAGTAGATTTGTGGTGGATACCCGCTAACCACCACAAATCTACTAAATACGTATAATTATATGTATGTGTGACATTATAGGCGTGTTGTTTGCGTTGCTATGCAACGCTTTGCATTTTTTCTTTCCAGAAGTTAGGATTGTCGAGTGACTCGGTCTTTTGTTGCGCTGTTTCGTCTTCAAACGAATTCCTAGCTCCAGAAAGTACAAGTCGTGTTTTGTCAATTGGAAGTTTGGTTTTTTATTGTTGAATACGAAATTGATAAAATGAGCCGTTGTGACATAGATAGTGATGAAGAAATAGGCGCGTTTATTTTTGTGATTTCGTAAAAATATTGTTTATTTTTTGTTAAATAATCATACAATATATATTAAAGTGTAAAATAAAAAAGTTTCGTTCATATAAACAAAGTAGTTTTCGATGGACTACGATGTTTCTGAATAACTAAACTTTCGCGCGATTCACGATAAAACGCCCGCTGCACGCGTAAATTGGCAATGAAGTATACCCGCACGCCAAGTGTTAAAAAACATAGCTGGAAAAAATTATAATTACTTTCATAGAAGAGATGATAACATAGGTTTGTTATTAAATCCCAAAGAAGTATATAATAAAATAAATATACATTTCTCATTTATAGTCAGCCAATTATGATTTAATCTTTTGCGTGTTTGATTGGATAAAAGTTTCTTACACATATGTACTTTTATTCATTTATTTTTCTTTTAAATTAGTTTTTTGTACTGTGTTAATTTTATATAGTATCTTTAACTTTTATATCCTTGATGTGTTAACTATTTCATACTTATTCAAGTCAGAATCTCTACTGTTGTATTATCTTTTAAATGCTTGTTATTTTTTCTTTGTAACTTTTTACCTCCGTTATACAAGATGCATCTGAACACTTTTGTTACATCCTTGTATATAAGTCGTTGCACGAACCTAAATTCTGTATGTATATTGCTGTTTTTAGACTGATATACTTGTTTGTTATTGATAACGATAAGGGTGTCATTGGTAACGGTCTGGTCCTTTGGGGTTGGTTGGGGAGCTAAATACAAAATATCGACCTTCTACGGCAAGTCGTTTCTGAGTTATGCGAGAAACGTACAGATGTAGAGGGAAACAATCGTAAGTAGTTCAGGAATGCTCAAAAAGGATATTTAACGGTTCAAGGTTTAAGGTTTGGTTTGGAGCGCTACGGTTTGCTCTTTGCAACACGAGGGCTAATGAGACCGGGACCTACTGCTTAAAGCCGATTCCGAACGGTTACGAACATCCATGCCACTGTGGGATTCGAACCCACGAACTTCGTTTCCTCACCCTAACCATTCGGCATTTAACGGTTCAAAGTGTCATTGTTACGAGGTGCATCCAGAAAGTTAGTTTCCCGATGTTTTCCCCTTTAAAGTAAACGTAATTAGTCTTGTCAATTGCGCGTGCGTGACACGAAATTCAACGCTTAGGAGCAGCACTGTCATTTCTGTTAAGGTATCACGACGACGGCGACGAGTTCCTCGACAGGACAATGAGACTTGGATTTCGCACTTTACCCCGGAAACCGAGCAGTAGTCGATGCATTGGAGTCATGGTTATCTTCGGTCAGGACCCAATTCAAACAGAGCTATCGGTACGGAAAGGGATGTGCACGGTGTTCTGGGACAGGAAGACTGGTTGCGTTCACAGGCGGCAGAGTTCTAAGACAGAGGGATACAAAAGTGGATTCCACAATACGGCAAGTGTCTCAGTTCTGGTGTGAAAGTGTAATAAACATGTCCGTGAAAGTGTGAGTTCTTTTTTTCTTTTAAATAGGGAAACTTACTTCCTATATGAGCCTTGTATTTAAGTCTCTTTGTATGCACATACAGGCATAATACTGAAACTGGTAGAAATTCAGTGAGGCCTAGACAAAATAAGTATTATCGTTAAAGTCTGAGTTTGAAATTTATCTTTATACTTTCTTTACTTTGCACAAGGAAGTTAAAAAAAAGAGATACCAAAAGGGGTTTTTAAGTCACAAATGGACAGTTGTTTTTACCACTATGTCAATATATCAAGTCACAGAACTGCAGCTGTTATGAAACGATACTAAGATTCGAGTATTAGACGATTATTGTGTCTCGATCAGAGTGCCGATTTCAACCAAATGGAGAATTTATGAGGCAGAATGGAATGATGTTCGGTGTTCCAAACCGAAAAGTAGAAATTCATCAGCTCAACAGGCATTGGCCTTGCGAGGGGATTGGAGAAAAATTCCATAAAATGGAATTCAGAAGTTGGTCGAAAATCATTTTGAGGAGGTAATTTCTGTAATCTATTTCAGAGAGGGACCTCACTTTTTTTAAAAAATAATCAAAATCTCTTCACGCGTTTTTGTCACACGTGTCGGAACAATTATAGTGTATTTGGCACCAGCTCCAGGAGAGAGAAATATCTTCAAATCTACTGAAACATCTTCTCAGCCAAGTTTCCGGTCGCATGAAGTTGGTTTTCCAGTTTTAGGAGTAATAAATATACATGGTATTCCGTAAATGTTGCTACAAACTTTTATGGGAGGTGGGGCAGCCAGAGCGATATTATCGGCAGGGCACCCGGGGCACGTGACCAGAGCCCACTGATTTCAGAAGCCCAAAAATTTTTAGACCCATAGGTAATTTTGAGACAAATTTAGTAGATTTAAAAATTTCATGTTTTTTTTCTATATACAAATTATGTGAGTTTAAATTTCGTAAGTTTTTAATTATTTCACAGAGTACCCGCAAGTATAAATACTCACACATTTGTCAGTCGTGGGTTTACACTTAAAAACTAAAGGCAAGAATGCAGGTCATTTTGAAAATGAAATTTGAAATGAAACCATTTTGAAAATGGTTAGATTTTGAGAACTTTTCTCAAAAATGTTTGCAACGCAAAATTGAGATTTCTGATTGGTGGATACCGTTTGCGAAATGTTTGGAATATGATCTGCATAATAGCACATCTTTTCAACCCCATGGTCAAATAAAAAAAATGCTTGTTGCATTATGCAAATCTTTCAGCTATACATTAATAAAATGTAATAATAATCTACAAGGGCCCAAGACATATTCTCTGCTCTGGGCCCAAAATCTTGATAATCGAGACCTGGGGACAGCACATCTCACAGATGATTAATTTGAAACATTAGTTGGACGTAATGAATACAAATGATGTACGACAGGAATAGAGCTCGAATGTTATAACAGATGTTCGAGGCTGTGCAGACGAGTCTTGCCACGAGATATATTTCAGAATTCACAAGTAACCCACGACATGAAAGTGTATACGAATGATCAGCTTGCTGAGATGCACCTAGTGTACACCAATTGTATTCTTTATATCCAATGAGCAATTTTCTGAATAACTAAACTTTAGCGCGATTCACGAAAAAACTCCCTCTTCAAGCATAAGTTGGCGGTGAAGTATACTCGCTTGCCGAGTGTTAAAACCGTTTTTCTCCCAAAAGTGCAATACTTCACAAGAAAACAACACCCAGATAATTATTTCTTAGTTAGGTTTATATCGAGCACTGGGTTTTAACCAAATTTTGTAGATATCCAAAATTTTCTACATTGCAAATAACGATATAGG
>CM063498.1:208063152-208068152 GCA_032207245.1 Pardosa pseudoannulata | reverse complement strand
AGATATTCCGTGTTTAATAACATATGTCACGATTAAAATATTTCATTTTCTAACATTGTTTAACTATTTAATTTGTATTAATTTTAAATTAATTTTATTTTTTATTATACAATAAAAGTTCTACTGTCCATAAATTTTGACGTCATTGTTTATACAAATATGTATTCTACTTCCTTCGTTTATAGAGTTCAAATAAAAATTATTTTTATGTTTTCCAGTGGCATCATAATTTAATTGAAAATGTTGTTATTTATAAATCGTTTGAAATCAGTTTACAACATTAAAACTGTGGCAACGTTTTGTAAGATTAATCTAATCAAATAAATAGAAAAATGTTTTATTTGTCCATTGTTAAAACACAGGAAAAATATTTTAAAATTTATATCATAAATTAAATTTGTTGATGCTTTAAAAACTTTATGTTCTCACTGTTGTGTTTTTTGTTTTAATATATATTATATTTTAAATAATATGCATATAAATTAAAAAAATATATACTATTCCATTTGCTGCTAGAAAAAAGAGGAGTAATTCAATTATGAACTTTAAGATTAAAATTTTTAAAAAATTAAAGTAAGTGATAAGAACATGAAAATAATTCTTCGATTTTTAGTCAATATTATTGTGGATTCATACAGAAAGTCTCTTTCAAATACTGAAGAAATTTATTTGATAGAAATTAAATTCTTCTTCCTTGAAATATGATCTGTGATATTATTTAATGACATCATTAATAAATATGATTTTTTTATATAAATGCATTTTAATTCTACGAAACTTTAACAAAAAAATCAGTATTATTTTTTATAATGTAAAAATATTACTTGTATAGTAAATGTATCAAAAATAAAACCAAAAGAAAAACATTTGTATTTAGACCTGTACACGAATGTGCAAATGTTGTTTTCTTTTGAGTTAAAATTCAAATTACTCTTAAGTTATTTAACACTTCCTAATTTTATGGTGATTGTGAGAACAAACAGTAAGAATGTTAGCATAATTCTGGAATAACTTGTGTAGCAGTTTTGAATAATATTGTCACAAGATTTGTTTATCAATTAAAATCTTTTTTTTTTCACACTGTGTAATACAACATGAAAAGTAAAAGTTATTTATTTACAAGTCATGCTTTCAGTTTTAAAATCTGTTTTAAAGCCAGAATAAAACCAGAAAATTCAAATATTTCATTGCTATTTCAGTTGTGAAATTTTAAAACTTAGTTTATATTTCGTACGACAGATGGCGCTATGTACTCTCTCTGAAATAACAGTAAATATTCTGAGCTAATAAAATGTTGAAGATATATTTAATATCTAAGCGGATAGGACAGAATTTAACTTTGTTATTCCATTTGTAACAGAATAAATAACACCGATAATTCCTTCTAATTTATTAAATGAATTTTATTCAGATGGTTGTCGTCTTTTCTTTTCTGAGTGTAAAGATTTCTCGATTACGTATTTATTTTATTCTTGAGTACTGACATTATTTAACTTAAGCTTTCGAAATATTTGTAAAAATGAATTTAAATCGAATGCATTAAACGACTTTTGAACGATTCTGCACGGAAGTTTTTTTTTCTTTCGAGATTTTGCAGATTTCTTTTTCTTTACATTTATCAAAAGGTGAATTTTTTTTTCTGTTTATAGAAGCATATATGTATGTATTTTTTTTTTAAATGTAAACTTAGATATTTTACATTTCAGAGAGGGAACAAGTGATGCAACAGGTGGCTAGTGATGCGAGAATTAAATGCTTTAGGTATAAATGGTATTTATTGTATGGACAATTTAAGATCGAGTTTTATTATTTTTTAAATTTTAGAAAATTATTTTAAAACTTAAGTATTTGATAAAACTTTTCGAATGAAATTTTCAGATAAACTTTCAAACTGAAAAATTAAACATCGCTCTAAGTTCTTAACGAAACATTTCATTCTAAAAATAGGCTTCAAAATCAATCGAGTATGCTAATTCCGGAAAGATTAAATTTTTATGTTATTTTAAATAAACTATCCGTATTAGAATAAAAATGTAGAGACTATAAAATCACAATTAAAATTATGGCTATCGTTTTATATTTTTATCTAGGAAATTTTTTTTTAATGGGTAAATCTAATCACCAACATCTCTCTTCACAAATACTGGACATGACGTTGATATGTTGGAAAGATATCAGTTCCCTAATATATACACACACAACATACATATATGTATATATATATAATATATATATATATAATATATATATAATATATATATATAATATATATATATATATATATATATATATATATATATATATATATATATATATATATATAATATGTATATGTATATCTATCTCTATCTATCTATCTATCTATCTATCTATCTATCTATCTATCTATCTATATATATATATATATATATATATATATATATATATATATATATATATATATATATATATATATATATATGTCAGGTCTAAAAAGGGGGTTTTGGAAAAAATTAAGCGATTTAGGAACAATTTAAAAGGAAACTCTTTGGATGAGTATGCAAAGAGATAAGGACAGTTGGCGCGAAGATATCGAGCTGTCAGCAGCCTCCCCGCTTAGCTCCGCCACGAATAAATTAAAATGGCGCAAGTGACGCCTTAAAAAGGAAACTATACTTTGAAATAAAGAGATGATTTACCAATATATATATATATATATATATATATATATATATATATATATATATATATATATACATGAAAGGCTCCCACTAAATGACACTAGAGTCCTGAGTACATTTTCATATCTTTATTCAAATCTTAGAGCACACTAATCATCAATGATCTTCAATGGCGTCGCTCATTGGCTCCTAACTTTTAACAAAGGCAGGCTTAGCTGCTTCGGGTAGCCACAGCTCTGTCTGCGGAATGTGCACACTGCTCTCTGCCCTAGATCACTGCGCGTGAGCCGTATTTATGTGGCTAACTCCTCACGCCGCGTCACTCTCAGTAAATAATCCCTAATTAAAATCTTTTAAAATTAATCTACAAAATAAATCCTGACATAAATATATACATACATATATAACATCAAAATTATTACATTTAAAATATCTTTCTAAAATTCTCATTTCCCCACTCTCATTCTTTCATATCTCTTTTCCCAGTCACAAAATAGCAGAATTAAAAGGAGTGTTCGCTGCTTCAATTCTTTCAAACCAGTCTTCCTGGTCAACTCGTCAAACCTCTAAGCAAACTCTGAAGTAAATGCTAACTTTCCTGTCCACTGGCCTCCCTTTCCAGTTGTCTCAATAAAAATGATTCCTTTTTCCAATGATCTAAGCTTCTTTCTGACTGTTAATGACGCTGACTAAGATGCTCGTCTCAAGGAACACTCCGCGTCATCTCTCGATGTAGAGTGTACCTTGTACTAGATAAGTGTTTTCGTGTATTATTGAATACTCTGCTCTTGCCGGAGAAGAATGTCCTTTCTTAATCTAAAATAAAATAAAAGTCCTACCAGGGACTTCGCTGCTTTCTTGTAATGGAGTCACGACTGCATAATACTTGCACTTGCTCATTTCCAGTAAGCCCAGACAATTTATAAACTATTATTCTATGTGACTTCTAGGCTATTTTCTTATGTGACGATGAGAGAAATTTTGCACGTTACATATATGCATATTATATGTATGTATGTATATATGCATATATGTGTGTGTGTGTGTATATATATAGGATGAATCGTAGCCGTACACATTAACACCCGCGGAATGTAGTCGTGTTCAATGGGAATCCGCTATGGAAACAGCTGAGTCCAGTGCCCCAATCCTAGAATGGGGCACTAGACTGTTCTTCTTCGGAGTGCAGCGTGCAGAGGCAAAATATCACCAACTTCGACTCAATAATTCGTTTATTTCCAGTCTTACATGACTACAATTACAAAGTACACATCTGAACACTGCGCCCTGTTAGCAAGGAACAGAAAGTCAAAGAATCCCCCTTCGAACCTGGGTGCTCGCCTATTTAAAACATTTTAAAACCGGAATCGAAGTCATGATGGACGTCAAGAGACAGCCAATCGTGTCGCATAGAAAACTCTCGCGAATTCTAAAAATCCATCCCACTGACAGAGTGCCGCGTGCAAATCCCACAACCAGAAAAACGCCGCCATTTTATAAGAAATGACATACAGAATTTTGAAACCAAAACAGAAATATTTTAATCAACGAGCCCCATTATTACACACACACATACATATATATATATATATATATATATATATATATATATATATATATATATACAGTACCGTGCTAATATGTGTACAGTGCGTGCATGTACGCAGGCGGGCGATAGAACATGTGCATGCATTGATAGGACGCAGTCAAATATTATCTTGCACGTTCAAATAGAGGACGGCTGAAGACTATCTTGCACGCAGGAGGCTAATAGTCCAGAACTAGCCTGTATATATATATATATATTCGATGCACCAAAAAGGAGTTATTCGAATGGGACGAAAATCAGTAGATGGGATGTACATGTACTGAAAAACAAATGATTACAATTTGAGAAAAATTGGATGATTTATTCAAGTGATAAGTGAAAACTCAATAATGCGTTTGTCCGTCTCTGGTCCTTATGCAAGCAGATGTTCGGTTTGGCATTGATCCATAGAGGTGGCGGATGTCCTCCTGATGGGTACCAAATTCTGTCCAACTGTCTTCAAAAGCCCGAGCTGGTTGGAGGACCCTACCCACAATGCTCTAAACGTGGTCAACAGGAGAGAGATCCGGTGACCTTGCTGGTCAAGGTAGCTTTCGGCTAGCACGAAGACAAGCCGTAGAAACACGTGCAGTGTGTGGCCGGGCATAATGATGAAATGTACCGCCATGATGGCGTGACATGAAGGGCAACACAACGGGGCGTAGGATTATGTCGACGTACCGCTGTGTTGTAAGGATGCAACGGATGACAACCAAAGGGGTCCTTCCATGAAATGAAGTGGCGCCCAAGAC
>CM063498.1:208045652-208050652 GCA_032207245.1 Pardosa pseudoannulata | reverse complement strand
TGTGTGTGTGTGTGTGTGTGTGTGTGTGTGTGTGTAATGATATTTGAATTTACTAATGCAATCTTAATTGCATTTAAAAATAGTTTTCTTGCGATTTTATTCTTAAGTTGCAACCTTTGGCCTAGCCCCACCCCCGCAATCGAAATTTTAAAATTTTTAGTTAAAAACATAAAGATTATTACAAATAAAGTGTAATATTAATATTTAAAATCTGCAATTGCTTAAAACTATAGAGAAAAATATAATATATGTGTGTATATAAAAGTCCATGCACAATCTTCTAAAACATATCAGTAAATGTGTAAAAAAATTTAATAAAAAGGATATTAAAATTCAAAAAAGTAGATAAAAGGTTTAAAAATGAAATTTTTATTTAAAAATTAAATTTTTATTTAGCATGCAGTTTTAAAAAGCTTTATTTGAAAACGTATTTTTATTTCAGTGTTAAAATGCAGTACAGTAAACTGTGGAATTTCATGGAAAATTCTAGACCGTGGAGCTTTTCTCCCCCTTCTGGCTACAGAAATTATTACCGGGTGTGTAGGGCTCTGCTTTTCATCACCGGAGTTCGTGGATTCTAATCCCACAGCTATGTATCAGTACAGCAGGATGTTCGCAACCGGCTTTCATCATTAGTCTTATAGCTTATAGATAAGCGCCGAATGGTTAGGGTGCTGGCCTTCGTAACCGGAGTTCGTGGGTTCGAATCCCACTATGGCATGGATGTTCGTAACCGTTCGGAATCGGCTTTAAGCTGTAGGTCCCGGTCTCATTAGCCCTCGTGTTGCAAAAAGTAGACAGTAGCACTCCAAACCAAACCAGAGGGAATGACGTAGACTATGTCATCCAAAAAAGAGAAGCATTCCATTTGTCGAGCGAATTATTTTAGCTGACCGTTTCTGGATACTCAAACGCTGGTAGAACAGCCATACATGTATGAATATATATATATATATATATATATATATATATATATATATATATATATATATATATATATATATATATATATACATATATATATATATATATATATATATATATATATATATATATATATATATATATACATATATATATATATACATATATATATACATATATATATACATATATATATACATATATATATATATATATATATATATATATATATATATATATATTATATACATATATATACATATATATATACATATATATATATATATATATATATATATATATATATATATATATATACATATATATATACATATATATATACATATATATATATATTATATATATACATATATACATATATATATATACATATATATATACATATATATATATATATATATATATATATATATATATATATATATATATATATATATATATATATATATATATATATATATATATATATATTATATATATATATATATATATTATATATATATATATTTTATATATATATATATATATATATATATATATATATATATATATCGTGTTGGTCTCGTGTTGGAAAAAGTAGACCGTAGCACTCCAAAACCAAAACAAACTAAACTTATAGCTAAGCACTAGACCATAGCGTTCCAAGTCAACAAACCAACCAATCCACCCTCTTTCTACGGCCCTGATATTAGCATAAAAAATATTACAATGACCTTTACCACTGCTCATCATGAGTTCCTAAAATTGAAACTCTTTAGCGCAACAGCCCTTAGGGGACCAGGGCCTACGGTGCAATCTCCGTTTACGTGACCAAGCGCCCTGGGGTGCGAAGCATATGTTCCGGTTAGGTGGTCAATCTTACGCGAAACCCCCAGTGTTTAGTCCCCAAGAATGCTTGGTCCTCAGTTCATCTTTTCACTGAAGGTATGAAAGGCTGAGTCAATCTTGCCCAGTCCGGTTATCGAACCTCGGACCTGTGCCGTGGGAGCGCGAAACGCTACCGCAACGCTACTGGGCTTCCATATTGAGTTCCACCTGCATTTAAATCCAAACAAGAATTTAGTCATTTTTTTTAAATCTAAAATGAAAATTGAAATTTTGCAACAAAGCAGAATTATTTCACTTATATAAAGTCTGCAGATCACTATTTTATTTATAAAAGGCCTTAGGTCATTGTCTCTGAAATGTTCACAAAATGCATAAAATACAATTAATCAAAGCAGTTTTGAATCAGCGTAATGCAGACAGAGAGGGAAAAAATGAGTCCTAAATTTCCGTTTGGAAAGTTTTTGCAACTACGAATCATTAATTTTCATTAATTACCAGTAAACAGTGTGAGAAACATTTCACAACAACTTTTAAATATTCTAAAAGTATAATGAGTACATAACTTTATTTAAAAAGTACAGTGAAGAATTGAAATGGAAATTTAAGGAAACCTTTCTAATTTTGATTCAATATAAATTTTAAAAAAATCTGCTCTGAATAGAATAAAATTGTTATTAAAGAAATCATTAATAAAGACATAACTTTAAATACATTATTTAGTTTTGTTATAGGAAGTAAGGCACTTGTAAGAAAACAGAAAATGTATGCACCAAGTAAAAAGATATAAATGTAGTGGAACAAATAATATAGGTATATTTTCTAGTCAGTGTATAATCTAATATTTCTTGGGGTATAAAAGGTATCGGTAAATGTTTACGTTTGGTTCTTCTCACTGACATTTCGTCGTATCATTTTCATTTTTCTCTACTTATTTTTGACAACAGAAAATCCATGTAGATACAATTTTTCACGAATGTATGATCATAAAACTTTAAGTCTTTAAAAATTTGCCGATAATATTTACGTTTGCTCATTCCCTGTGAATTTTCACCTTATTATTTTAATTTTCTTTTACTAATTTTGACAACTAAAGTTCTGTGTTGATATATATATATATATATATATATATTATATATATATATATATATATATATATATATATATATATATATATCATATATACATATATATTATATATATATATATATATATATATATATATTTGCACCAGGGTATTATTTAATATCTCTCAGTGTTTAATAGATATGAAATAATATTGACGTTGACTGTTCCCAGTGAATTTTCACCGTATCATTTTCATTTTCTTTTACTAATTTTGACAACAGAAGTTCAGTGTATATATATATATATATATATATATATATATATATATATATATATATATATATTTGCACCAGCGTATTATCCAGTGCCTCTCAGTGTTTAATAGATATGAAATAATATTGACGTTTGATTGTTCCCAGTGAATTTTCACCGTATCATTTTCATTTTCATTTACTAATTTTGACAACAGAAGTTCAATGTATATATATATATATATATATATATATATATATATATATTTGCACCAGTCTATTATTTAATATCTCTCAGTGTTTAATAGATATGAAATAATATTGACGTTCACTGTTCCCAGTGAATTTTCACCGTATCATTTTCATTTTCTTTTACTAATTTTGACAACAGAAGTCCAATGTATATATATATATATATATATATATATATATATATATATATATATATATATATATATATATATATATATATATATATTTGCACCAGTGAATTATTTAATATCTCTCAGTGTTTAATAAGTATGAAATAATATTTACGTTGACTGTTCCCTAGGAATTTTCACCGTATCATTTTCATTTTACTTTACTATTTCTGACAATATAAGTTCAGTGTAGATATGTATATTTTGCACCAGTGTATTATCTAATACTTTTCAGTGTTTAATAGCTATGAAATAATATTTACGTTTGATTGTTCCCAGTGAATTTTCACCGTATCATTTTCCTTTACTAATTTTGACAACAGAAGTTCAGTGTAGATATATATACTTGCACCAGTGTATTATCTAATACCTCTCTGTTTAATAGATATGAAATAATATTTAAGTTTGTTTGTTCCCAGTGAATTTTCGTCCCATGATTTTCATTTTCCTTTACCAATTTTTGACAACAGAAGATCAGTGTAGATACATATTTGCACCAGTGTATTATCAAATATTTCTTAGTGTTTGAAACTCATGATTAATATTTACCTTTGTTCGCTCCCAGTTAATTTTCGTCACATCCTATTTTGATTTCTTGACTCATTTTTGCGAATGGAAAATTAGCGTTGACACACATTTGCACCAGTTTATCATTACATACCTCTAAGTGCTTAATAGTAACGAGTTAATATTGACGTTCGTTTGTTCCCAGTGGATTTTCGTTTTATTCTTTTCATACCCTTTACTGATTTTTGACAACAGAAAATCAGGGTACGGACAATTTTTCACGAATGTGTTACAATAAAGTGTTTAAATGGTGAGAGGTAATATTTACATTCGTATTTTCTCTCACTAGAACATACTTAATGAGATTTTTTTTTTCGAAAAATAAGTTTCCCCTTCCGTGTGTGTTTCCTATTTTCGTGAGCCGTGATGGGCCCTCCCTAACTTCAAAATACGCCATCAACCTTTATAGTTTTCCCATTATTTCGAAATGTGAACAGTAATCGTTGTTCTAAGTTACTCCTTCCACATATTCTTCTCTCTCGGCTACAAACTGCTTTCGCCAAAACCCTGGATAGCCATCTTGTGAGGATACCATACCAACCACTAGAGCTAAAAGGCAATGGGTAAGGGAGAGGGGAAAAGGGGGGGGGGCTTTATCCGTGCAGGCAAGTTGGCCAGTAGACGATCGATATCCTACATCCCTCCATCCCTCCATCCATCCGTCCGGTCCACTCCACTATCTATCTGTCCAATGCAGGAGGAAAGGGGGGGGGAGTAGTTAGTTGACTGCTATCTCCGCAGGCTGTAATTAGCTGCAGCAGCGTGCTGAGAATAATAGAGGGTGGGGAGGGTGGGGTGTTCCAACGTTCGCTCGTTCGAGAAAGGCGGCTTTAGTGTTGGTGCATGCCTGCGAGGGAGTTGGTTCCATGGAGAGTTCTATGGATTCGAGAAGGGGCGAGGTAAAAATTAGAATTTCGTGGGT
>CM063498.1:208025652-208043152 GCA_032207245.1 Pardosa pseudoannulata | reverse complement strand
AAACCATTTTTTAGTAAATGAAATATGACAAAACAGTAGATAAATATGAAACTTTGATCACATACACGCACACACACACACATAAGCAATAATTATTTCCTCTAGTCACAATAATTATGTAGCCCCTGTTGTATCTACTTGCCCTGTAGCCAGGGCAAGTAGAATGGTAATAAACTAGCAGTAATAACGATGCAGTCGGGCCATTCAAAGAGACAGGCACAAGTCTAGTTAAAACTTTATTTTAGAGCTGCTAAAACGGACATCTTTACTAGTCAACGACAGACAAGAAAAAGACACAAAAATCACTCTGCTCGAACAGAGGGGCACCCAAGAGCGAAGACAGAAAGAATTTTGACAAGGGACAAGAAACTTACTCAGCGAATTTAAGTGTTAAGATCGGAAAAACCCGGAGCCATTTGCCATTGACAGCTGGAAAACGTGTTGATAGACAGAAAATGGACATCTATAGGACAGAAAGCTTCGGGAAATTTATCAAAAAAAATTTGAGGTCGAGGACGCTCCTTTGATGAAGACATTTAAAGGCTGGGAATTTTTTTTTAAGGAATTAGAATGGGAGAGAAGAGGTTTTAAAGGAAATATTAAAGTTAAATAATTTTGATATATTACATATATATATACATATGTTACAGTGAATTTATAATCTGGCATGACTTAGGCGTACTTCAATGTCGTATGTGATATGAATACATGGTCACAATATGAAATGAATAATGCAAATAAATAAACGCACTCGCAATAGCAAAATTCACGAAATACAGTCCTTTTCACGAAGTGGTACAATTTTTAGTATGACGTACAGTCAAGTGATACGTGAGCCAAAAAAGGTTGGGAACCGCTGCTTTAAATTATCGTCCACGATGTACATTAAATTTAAAGGAATGTTTTCAGATAATGCGTCGCTAGCTTTTATTGTTTGTGTTATATAGAGATTCTTAATTGAAGCGGGGCTGCCCTCCCCTCCCAGTTAGCAATGAACCCTTCCATGGGGGCGGTAGCGAATTCAAAGGCAAATAGGGGAGGGGGACTTTAAGGCAGTCAGAGAGGGTGGCGACTAGACATAATATCTATAAAAATATACATTTTAGCTATAAAATATCAATCAATCAAATAGTATTGAATTTACCACACTAAATGCGATATGTTTTTTTTAATTATAAATTTTTGGGATTCCACCCCAAGAGGTTGTTTGGTCACCCGAAATAATTAAGATTTTGCACAGAAAATTGTGCATATTTCTTTTGTAATCCAAACTATAATGAAGTGTTAGAAAATAAATTTATTAAAAACTGGAAAAATGAAAAAGCAAAAAAAATTCTGATAAATCAGTCATTCGATTTACGCTAAATTTACTTTTCTGTAGGTTCCCAGCGAGAGCAATACCGTCCTCCAGTGAGTTTGAAGCTATCCAGTGGTCGATGGTGGATTCAGAGGTAAATGAGAGGAAGGGAATTAAGGAAGACTGTCAATAGAACATAATATCTATATAAATAATATCTATAAACATAATCAATAAATCATTCGAATGCTATTGCATTACTATTTTGTTACAGTTACGTTTCTGAACTGACCCTAAATGGACGAATAAGTAGCTCGTTAATCTTTGGAACGAGAGTTCGTGGCTTCGAATCTCACTGCCGGCATGGATGTTCGTAGTTGGCTTTAACGTAGTTCGTAGTTCGTAGTTAGAGTTCTCATTATCCCTCGTGTTATAAAATGGAAGACCAAACAAACCCCAAAAACCAAAATAAACTTCTTTTAAATGCACAATGACAGATTTTGCTCTTCAAACTGTATTAACGAAGTATTAAGTTATACGAAAAACTATCCTTTCTCCTTTATCTTCGTATAAGTGAGTATTTAATGTGTACACACTCACACACTCGCACACGTACACACACACACACATATATATACATATATATGTATATATATATATATATATATATATATATATATATATATATATATATATATATAAATCTATGTTGATCAATCATATTTTTTTAATATATAATTTGTACTTAATAAAAGCGTTATTTATTACCTCGATCAAAGTCCTCACTCCTGCTTTCTTTCTGTTACCGAAAGAGGCAGCAATTTTTTTAATGTGTATATATATATATATTATATAATATATATATATATATATATATATATATATATATATATATATATATATTTATATATATATATATATATATATATATATTATATATATATATATATATATATATATATATATATATATACACATATATACATATATAAATATGTATTATACATACATATTTATATATGTATAATGTGTGTATATGTATTATATATTGTAACGGCGTGCCTTAACTGTGTGCCTACATCAAAGACTTTTCTTTGAGAAATCTACTTCGCTTATGTGGAGACAAAGGTGTTGTTTTCCCCGGCACCACGATGTCTAGACTTTTGCGTCCTAGAGTAGCGAAACAACAAACCAGACAGGCAGGCAGACATGCGCTCATACTGACAGCCAGAAAGAGGATCGTCGGAACCACATGAAAATGTCGGGACATTGGATCTTCGCAGACACGAAATTCCGGAGACTATCGGGTATGCCGCCGGTGATTGTCTAGCCCAGACCAATCCAGTTGGTTGAAGGTGAGATCATCGCCAGATGATCCAATGATGAAATTGTGGGTGAGGCCCCCTCTCTGAGAGGCCCTTCCCCTAAAAAGAGACGAGATGAGATTTTTTTAAAGAAGTAGTTAGTTATCTAGCAACCAGCTAATTCGGAAATCACCTTGACCAGTCTGTCTATCGGAGAGATTCCTTAGCGGTAATTTCACCTTGGGATCACTTTTTTAGAGAGTTCGCTAGCAGTCAGCTAACTCGGAGATCGTCTTGACCAGTCCCTCTATCGGAGAGTTTTCTCAGCAAAAATCCCACCTTGGGATATATCTCTTTCTGAGATTGATAACGATACCCTGTGTAGAATATCTGTATAGTAGACTAATTATTGTAGATTTATCGATGTATGATTATTGTTGTAGTTGAATATTCCATATTTTCCCTTAGCCGCAATAACCTTTCACCGGTTCTTTGGTGGAACTGTATGGCGGCAGACACAACTCACTATCTTCATATGGAATGCTCCAGAACTTTATGACAAAGAAAAATGCAAACTGACGAAAACAAAAATAGTCCAATTACTGAATAGCTGTAAGGAGTTTTTATTTATGATTATTCCTTGCTGACTTTGTCAGAAAAATACACGTCCCTCGACATGACACAAAAATCAAAAAAGAGGAGCAAAATGGCTCAAAAAAATATTTTTTTCTTCTCAAATGATGCGGGTGATCTCTCCCCCAATTTCGGCCAAAATGATGCCCATTCAACACCGCGAATGGCGAGGTCAGTGGAAAAATCCCGCCAGCGGGAACCCAAGACGATCGCCAAACGTAGCTTGAGTAGGAAGAACAGCCTAGGAATCTTAGGGCGCCAAGCAACGCTCAAGCTGGACAAAAGGTGAAAGATGGGGAGAGCAAAACGGCAACCCACGGATGGTCAGCGCGGGAAGATTCAAGGTGACTTGGACATGGACAAGCCCCATTCCATAAAATAAGGGGTCAGGAAGCCGGCAATTCCTGGCATTCCCTTTTACATAGAATGTGGCTATACCACACCCTGTGACTTGGGTTTTCTTTGAATTCGATCTTCTTTAGGATTGAGAGTGTATTCTTCCTAGGAATTCTGACTTTGTTTTTATCTTCTTCGAAGACACCAATTGCTACTTCAAACACTCTCGTCTAATTGAGTGTACTCTCTACATAATTACTACCGAGAACTTTTACTCGAAGCTACCGAACTGTTATGTTCCGTGTACGTTGTAACGTATCCGGTCCCTGTTTTAGGTGACACAAGGAAGATTCAGGTGTATCTTGATTAATGAATTTGTTTACACTTCTGCTATATACATCATTTCACAACTACACACATACACACACACAAAAAAAAATTCCGATCACAGGTAAGTGATTAGTACACGTAGGCCTGAGTAGAGACGGGTACCTAAACTAAATTCAGTCTCTGCCGAAATATGGGTGATTCGACGGAAGAAACAATTCGGTAGCTCTCGCGAAAGTTCACTGAAGTACTGGTAGAATATCAAAGCACAGTTAGAGTTCCGAAGGAAAAATGCAAACAATCCTGAAGAGGATTATATTAGAAAAGGAAACCCAATGCACAGGGTATCGTTTCAATCTCAGCAAGAGATATGTCCCAAGACGGGATTTCGCTAAATAAAACTCTCCGATGGAGAGACTGGTCGAGGCGACCTCCGAGTTAGCCGATGCGGGCTACTCTTTAAAGAAAAGATCCCAAGGTGGGATTATAGCAAAAAACTCTCCGGTAGAGAGACTGGTCAAGGCGACCTCTGAATTAGCTGGTTGCTAGCTAACTAACTTCTCTAAAAAAACAAATCTTCTCTCGTCTCTTTCTAGGGGAGGGGCCTCACCCACAATTTCATTATTGGATCACCTAGCGATGACCTCACCTTCGAACAACTGGATTGGTCCGGGTTAAACAATCATCGGCCTCAAAGCCAGGGTTACCTGGAATTCTTAGCGGCTACATCTGAGTCGCGGCAAATCCTTTGTCGTTCCAATGATCCTATTTTTGGCTGTCAGTGAAGGTGCCGGGTTGTCTGGTATATTGTTCCTCTACTATAGGGCACAACAGTGTAGACATCGTGGTGCCGGGGAAAACAATCCTTTTGTATCCACACAAGCGAAGTCCACCTCTCAAAGCAAAGTTCTTTGATGTCGACACACCGCTAAATCACGCCGTTACAACGTCTCTGTCTTATGTGTACGTCTCTATTCAGGCTTACGTCTATTGTATCTCATACTTGTGAATTGAAATTGTATTTTGTGTCTATAGAAATGCGTCTATAGCTGCAAGGTGTCAATAAATCATTTAATCAAAAAACACCTGCTTCTTCATCGTGTCACCTGAAACAGGGACCGGATACGTTACACTATATATATATTTCTATATTACATATATATATTTCCTATTCACTCCCTCCTCTCTGTCGTACTTAATAAAAGTATTATCCCTTATTTGGATCAAAGTCAACATTCTGTTTCCGAAAGAGAAAGTTATTTTCTTCTAGAAACATATTTAGTTTAATAGAGTTTGCAGTAACAATTAACCGGCCAACTTTCATGCAGCGAAAATCTCTCTGTTACAAATTCTGATATAATTTGTCACCTACGTTATCATTTTCGGCCGGCTCAATTTAGAAATGCGTTCTATCTGCCAGAATAATTTGAAGAGTTATAAATGAGCCAGAAAATATTACGATATGTTAAGAGGACGAACGCGGTAGGTAATTCTTTCGCGCTTCTTTCAATTTTAAAAATATATTCCACGAAAATTCATTACACTCAATAAATTTCTTTTCCCGAAGAATTTTTTTTTTAAATGTAAAGCAGTTGGACTCACCGACGTCTGGCACAGCATTAATCATTTGTTTTCGTCCTTTATTTTAGAATTTGTAATAGATAGTTTTCGACAGTGAGCGTTACAATGCTTTTATGAAAATTATTAACTTACATTTATGAAACTCTATACATATGCCATAAAAATAATTATACAATTAAAAATAATTCTGAACAAAATATTATAAATATAATAAAATAGATAGTTTTCAACAATGAGCGTTACAATGCTTTTATGAAAATTATTAACTTAAATTTATGAAACTCTATACATATGCCATAAAAATAATTATACAATTAAAAATAATTCTGAACAAAATATTATAAATATAATAAAATAGATAGTTTTCAACAGTGAGCGTTACAATGCTTTTATGAAAATTATTAACTTAAATTTATGAAACTCTGTATATATTCAATAAAAATAATTACACAATTAAAAATAATTATGAACAAAATATTATAATTACAATAAAATAATTATAATTAAAACAAATAAAAATCACATTTAAAAATATTTTAAACTAGCATATAGCCCGTCATATGACGGGATCAGTAAAATTTTTAATTTTCTAGAATTGTAAAGTATCCTATGAAGCAGGTAAAAATAATGTTTTATGAATTATCCGGTACACCCTCAATAATTTGATTATCTTTACTGACCGCATGTTAGTTGCCAATTTTAATTTATCTTCTTCTATTTCGAGATAAGATGGAGAACAGAGGTTTTAATGTTGACGGTGATTATTTGGCGCTATATATGAATTTGTTGTTAATACTGGTGATAAAATTTTCATTGCAACAAAAAATAATCGATGATTCAATTTAAAATTAGCACATATGTACGTAATCTATTATTTAATACAAATAGAAAAGAAAATTATTTACGTAATACCTAAGTTCATTGATAAAACGTATGAAAATTATGCAGATGATTATTAAATAATTTGAAATAAGAAATGATTAAAAGAGATGGTTGTAGGAATGACGTCATAATGTTAGAAAAAATGTTACTTGTTACTTTCATTTATTTATTATGTGATAAATTGATAAATTTAATGTTTTGCTCTTAACCGACGACAACAGAGCTTGAAATAATGGCATTAAACAGTCGAAAAGGATGGAAGGGGTGGATTTCAAACGTTTTCGAACTCGCTTTGAATTTTGCTAACCCTAACTCATCAAAAATACAATATGGATGCCTCTATCCATTCCAGGTACAACCGCTTCATAAATTTGTGGATAGATGGACAGACAACCTAAGCTATTATTATATAGGGGATTCAAATTTTTGAAAATATTTTGTTAATTTTTGAAATGTTTCTTTTTAAATTTTTATTTCTATTTTTGCATCTTTATAATTTAAAAATTTCTAATAGATTTCGAAGATATTTTGGAAAGATAGATATTTTTTTGTATTTAGATAGAATAGTTAATTTATAGGAAATACTTTTACATCTGTAAGTAGAATTTTCATGAATAACTTGAGTTTTTGAAATTTAAATTGAATTTCGATAACCTAAATAAAGTCAAAATTTAAAACAAATAACTAGATTTAATAGAATATATATTAAGAATGCTTGATAAACATTTTGTAAGAATCTATGTTAAATGAAATCGAAAGGCGCATTTTATAAACTAATAAATTCTGTAAGAAATGAACTATACAAAAAGGTTAATTATTTACAAGCAAAATATTTAACGTGAATAATTAATTAACTTATGCTTCAATTTATATGCGTTCAAATTTTCGAAATTCTGAGTTAAATTAAAAAAAAAAACCCCTAATTTTTTAATGTTTTGGAGTGAAAACGTCTTCGTTATTTCTTGGTTATATATGATTGGTTATGAAATAAATTTTTTTTTGTTGAGAATAGGTGCTTTTCTAAATGGTTAAAAATATCTTTATTTATAAAAGTACTTTGTTTTTTATATTTGTCATATGAAAAGTACTTTTGTCATTTACATATTAAAAATATTTTTAAAAGGCCCTTAACACCTGGGTCAACATCTGTGGGAAAATCTCTAGAAAAATCTGCCCCCGACAGCGTGCATCTCCTTTTTGTTTGGAAATTTCCTAAATTGTCCGTTAGGGCAACGTAGAGTTATAATGGGTCAGACCCTTTCTCTGAGGGCGTAAACGGTAGCCCCAGTGGTCCATTTAGGTTAGGGGTTAAAAAGGGGAAGGCAAAAGGACGCGAGAATTTTTAGCCCTTGACTTAAGTTTTGAAAACCCCTGAGAATTTTCCTTACATATATATTTATTTCTTAAAATGTGACACTATCAGAGGGAATTCTATTTTTCTCATAGGTTAACATTGATCAAAGTGAATTCAATACGGCAAATGCAGACCCACCTTAAGTATCTGAAGGATATTAATTCATCCTATAGATATCACAATATATGCATCGAAAAACTGATTTATCTATGGAGTAGAATTTTTTCAAATCTTTTTTTCAAACTTTAAGCACAATTTCAATTTTCTGTGTTAATTGTTCTATATAATTTTGTAATTAATAATTAGATATCAATTTATAACTATACAATAGTTCTTAAATATCTCACAAATTATTGTATAACTTTAATAAGTAATCAAAAACTTATGATGAGTAAAGTTTAACATCGTTTTAATTCCCACGAAATATGAAAGGTTTGAAGACAACCTATTGAGTGGAAATATGGCAGACACTAAATGCGTTATTAGCTCTTCCCGCATTTCTAAACGGATAACGAAAATAAACTGTTTGAATATGAATTCAACAGGTGCAACATTCAATTAAAATCGAAATTCCGGCCTTCAGAGAAATTCATCTCGGTGCTCTGCTCGCGATTATAATGTTACAGTGACGTGGATTTGTATTTTGTAAAAGACTCAGAGTCTGTCTTATGCAACCTGGGTTTCTTCATGTTCTGCAAAAAAGACCTACCTATGGGGTGGGGGGACAGTATTATTTTTTTTAATGTAAGCTTTGCAAGATTTTTTTTAAGTTTGTTCAATTTGTGTACATGACTCCTTTTTACTGAAAGTATTGAATTATAGTTTTCAACTATGATAAGAGTAAAAATATTTTTTCAAAAAAGAGTTGGTCACAAGATTCGGATAGAATTACTTTCGGTGCAGGACTATAAAATTCAATAAATTCAATATTTATCTATGAAAATTGAAATTTATAAAACAGATAATTTATGCTACGATATTTTATAGAATATGAAGTGTACTAAACCCAAAAAATCTTCGAAAACTTTGGAATTTCTGATGTGCCAATAGAAATATAGGAGTAGGTTCGGATACTTTGGATAGTTATTTGTCTGCTTGTTGCTGTTATCTACCAGAATCCGTGTTCTCCAGAGTCCTGCAAACAGTCTCGCCTGGTTTGGGCAAGGGAGTAATTAGGTTCTTTAGCGCCCTTGACAAAAAACTGGTTTGCGCCCCTATCCCCCTATATAGGGAGAAAATATATAAACACGATTTTTTTACATCATATATTCAGAATAAACTCGCAAAACATTTTGTTAATTCTTACAATGTTTCTAGTACAGTAATTTTTAATTTTTTTCTATTTTTACCTTATTAATGCTTAAAAACATTTTTAAAAGTGTTTGTAGGTATTAGTTTACTAATAAACTGAATAGTATTTTTTATGGGAATATTTTTTATTTGAACATTGAATTTTCATAAAAAAAATTGGTGAATTTTTAAATTTAAATTTAGTTTTTATAACGAATACTCGGATTTGAATTAAGGCATATTAGGAGTATTTGGTAAACATGTTTAAAGAATATATAACAAGTTTAGTCTCTAGAAGCATTTAAAAAAAATAAGAAAATTCATTAAAAAATCATTTATAAACACATTGGATTTATAGTAAAAAAACTATTTTTCAAATTTTCCTTATTTCTACTCGGGGCGAATCGTTCTCTTTCGGACCCCATTTTCTTCATGGTGCGGCGCCCCTAAGACTGATGCGCCCGTGGCAGATGCCACCTTTGCCACGCCCTAGTTACGGCCCGGGGGGGGACATGCCGTTGTGGGGTCCTATTTCTATCATCCAAAATATTTTGCAGGTAAGTGTTTAAATATTTATGGAAAATATTTCAGTACATATTATTGACATAAATTTATATTATAACTATGAAAAAGTTGAAACATTCGTGCTTCAGAGATCTTATGACACTGTTTCATTATCGCGTGGCAGGTAACATAGAATACTGGTCTCCCATATTGCCATCCATTGATATCAAGTATTCTATAAAGCCAGAATTGTTTCTACTGAATAAAATTTATATCTTCAATTTTCATTATACCTTTAAAATGATTTTTTCTGAAGAAATTTCAAACAAACGTCACAGTAATGGAGAGAGTAAGGTAAAACTGTGACAACGTAAAACAAGGCCTATATTTTGCAGCTTATGTGCATACTATTGTAATCCAACTAAGTGCATGGGAGAAAAAGTTTTAGGAACAAATAGATAAGTTACGAATTTGTTACGAGAAAAAATTATTTATTCCAAAATTTGTGTCGTGTTCTTATGACCCCTCCTATTCCCCGCTATAAACAATTGGATATTTTCATGGAAAATTAATTTCAAATCCAGATTTTGTTATTCAAGATAAATCCTAAAAAGTCGCTAAAATGCTCAAAATTATTAATTAAAAAAATAATTAGTCTAACTATAATAATATTTATTGAAATATGTGATCGCACTCATACTTGGCGACTTGGCTGTTTATTATTATTTAAGTAATAGCTTTCTCGGACGTACGAGGCTTTCTTGAGTGGATCCTTTTGTGTTTTCATTGGTTGTGTGTGATTACTTTTGTCTTGTGCCTGTCATTTGATTGGCTAGGCTCAGGATCTTTATAAAACTATAATAGCTCAATGTACCTCGTATTTTTGTATTATCATCGTTATTATTATTTATTTTGGTGTCTTTAATAAAAGGTGTTTTGCGACTGCGGCTCTTCATTATGCTTCAACAATATTACTTCACGTATGACAGAAATAAAAAGTGCTATTCCTACTCTATTAGATTCGTGTATACAATTTTATTAGCTTATAGATACACATTTTTGAAGTTGACTGCTCTATAAGAGATAACATACATTTGCCTGTGCCAAAAGCAGGGCGTTTCTAGATCTATACTGGCCCCATGTAAGGACTATCCCTGTGATTTATTGATCGTCATGGCGAATGCAATCCTCTCTTGGAAGTGCATTTACTCGAAATTCAGGAAGAACATAAAAACAGAAATTAAAACATGATAAATATTGTGAAGAGTATCACTGATCATTTCATAAAATTTACCTTTCCAACTAATTTTCATCCAGATTTACACTTCTAAAACAGAAATGCCCGTATATCCTATACAGCTAATTACATTTCAAAACGAAACCATAGTTCTAAAGTCAATCGAAAGCAGTTTTGAAATGAAATGAAGATATTTCCAGATAAATCATCATGCCATTGTAAAGTGATTAATACACATAATGAATCTGAACTCTATTTTTTTTTTTTTTTGAGAAATTTACTTACCCAAACAGGTCCTGATTATCGCACGGACACTTGGGGCACGGGCCCTGGGCACGAAAATTGAGTCGAGTGATTGAAACACATATTAAGTGGGGAAAAATTGCAAACGTACGCTACCATCGTTAAGCTTTAATAAACTGTAGCCCCAGTAGTTCATTTAGGTTAGGGGTTAAGAAGGGGAATGCGAAAGGACGCGAGAATTTTTAGCCCTTTACTTAAGTTTTGAAAACCCCTGAGAATTTTCCTTACATATATATTTATTTATTTCTTAAGATGCGAATCTACCAGAGGGAATTCTATTTTTCTTATAGGGTAACATTGATCAAAGGGAATCCAATATGGCAAATGCAGACCCACCTTAAGTATCTGAATGATCCTATAGATATCATAATATATGCGTTGAAAAATTGATTTATCTATTGAGTAGAATTTTTTAAAATCTTTTTTTTTTCAAATTTTACGCACAATTTAAAATTTTCTGTATTAATTGTTCTATATATTTTTGTATTTAATAATTCGATTCAATATATTTAAAACTATACAGTAATTCTTAATTGTATAGTTACTGTACTATTATTGTTAATTATTCTACTAAGTAATTGTGTTTGTGATGAAATCCATTGTTTTCTATTTACTTTAATTTTACTGTTATTTATCTGATAATTAATTCCCTCGACGAACCTGGTGCTCTTTTTTTTATCCTATGGGTTATTGCCTATTTATAAGACAGATTATTAACAACGTACCACTATAAACCATTAAATCATCTCATCCATTTAAATTATTTTTAATTCTATTATTATTTATTTTCTGCACCACAGAGCTTGTGAGTGTGACGAGGTAAAAATAAAAAAAGGGGTGTCACTCTAGGTCTTTCAAAGGCCTTCATTTTTAGCATGGCTAAACAGAGATAATAATGATGACGTAAAATGAAAATTTGGTTTTTTTGATTTTGAATATTACTTTAATGCTAATTTCTTAAATATGCTTGCTAATTCAATGTTATAATTTTTATATGACTGTAATTATGATAACAACTATTCGCTATAAATTTGCATGGGGGTGGAGGGCACAAAAATCGGATTATGCCCTGGGCACAAAAGTATCTTAGTCGGGCCCTGCCAAACGATAAAGAAAATTTTAATGTGATAGATTACATCCATAGTATCCAATTTAGTGGATGAAAAAAGGGAACATTTATAAAAATTATATAAATGGTCACGATTAAAAAACGATAAAGAACAGCTGTAGTGTTAGGAAATAAGATGTGGGGCTCAAACGCGTTAAAAGGAATGATGCTAATTAAAAGTATTAGGACGAAAAGTTTCGAATGAATAATATTTCATTCGAAAGAGAAGACATACTTCTATTACAATTAGAAGAAAGCTTTCTCGAAAAGGGGGTTTATATTTTTTAAGGCCGGAGCTATTCTCGTCGCGAAATTTTTCACGTCAGTTAACGATAACTTCTCCTAAAAGATGTTGTGCAATCACTCATAAGATTCAACGATAATGGTCATTTTCTGCCTAATTATTAGCTGAAAAATGTCAGCCTCGAGCCGTTTCATTTCCACTATCAGGAATCGAACCCCGGTGCCCGAGCTACACGATAACTAAGCCAGGATTCCGATAAGGCACTCTCCTCCCCCCTTCCTTTATTAATACTCGTTTTACACGGTCTTTTAATTGCATTACGTGTCTGGACTACGAAAACAAAAGGGCAAAGAAAGAAAGAAAAAATCCCTGCTGCCATCCGAACTCGGTTAGGGAAGATCCCAGGGAATGGAGGAAAGGAAAAGGGTGGGGCCAGCGGGTGGCGGCGGAGAAGGCAAAAGACGGGCTAGAATGTGAGAGAGATAAGAGACCCAGCTCTAAAGGTGCGGGGGGCATTTTCGGGAGAGAGAGAGAGAGGCTTTTGCCGTGTGTGACGCACTTACTGCCAAGACGAGCTGAATGGGTTTCCAGCAGCTATCGAATTTCTATGGCCGCATTAGGAGCCGGAAGGGGTGAGGTACAAATGGAGGAGAGAGCGTTTATTAAATGCGTCCCACACCGACCACGGGGCCGTAAAAATGCTCAGCTGGCGTTCCAAATCTAAATGCTCGCAGCAGGAAAAGTTTCGCTTTTAGAGCAGTTTCTCTCTCTTTTCAAATTTCGTCTCCGAATCTTTTTCCTCCAGGAAGCAAGAGGCGCACACTCTGTGATAGTCAGCAGAGATATGGGTCAAGATAGATCGCGAATGTAAAGGTAGCCCGGAGAAAATTCGCTTTAAACCCCCCTCGGTGAGGGAACCTGCTTAAAAATAGAGAGGAGCGGGCTCGTGCACATAGACGGAGAAAGTTATTCGTCCGAGAGAAAAAAAAATGGCTTTGAGAGAGAGAGAGAAAGATGCCTGTGTCGGAATTATACACGGATATAGTTAATATCGAAGCAAGGCAGCAGATTCACTCCATTACACCGGGAAGAGAATGAGGCACTCTGTTAAATTATCTGAAACCTTTCTCTGCAGCAGAGTCCCAAACAGATAATCTAGATTCATAGAGGGAGACTTTACATTATCTTTTTTTTTTTTTCTAAATAATGGATGTTTTCGTCAACAGTATGTAGACTAAAATACTGTGTTTTATTCAAAATACTACACAACTGTAAAACAAGTATCAGCTACTGAAATTTACTGTATGCATTAAAATTATATAAATATTTCGTTGCGAAATCGTATAAGTCTAAGCCTTTATTTTAAGGGTTTTTTTTATCACAATTTTAACCTCTTAAACCTTTAAAGTATCAGTTAGTAAAATTTACTGTATGCATTAAAATTATATAAATATTCCGTGCGAAATCGTATGATTCTAAGCCTATTCCATAGCACAATTTTAACCTCTTGAACCTTTAAAGTGTCATCTACTGAAATTTACTGTATGCATTAAAATTATATAACTATTCCGAGTGAAAAATGATGATTCTAAGCCTTTTCCATATCACAATTTTAACCTCTTAAACCTTTAAAGAGACACATCAGCTTCAATCAACTTCAATATGAAGCTTTTTTTTCTTTATTTTTCTCCTTATCGCGTCTTTTTTAACTATCGCAAATTCATGGGATTTTGACCCTTGGCCTCTATTTTTGTTTTGCTGAATTCAATTGGCTTCTAAAAAATTAGAAATTTTTCATTAAGGGAAAAGTAAGATCTTGCTGCAATGATTTTTAATTTTTTCTAACCCATTAAGCGCAGATTTAAGACGGCACAAATTAAGTTTCATTAACAAATTTACTTTTTTGTAATCAATAATTATTAATATAATTCTTCATCTATTTAGATTTTTAAAAAGTAGAAGGAATATAACACTAGGGGATTGGATATTCAACAAAGCTAAAAGGATTGATAATTCTATTTCAAACAAAATAAACAACAACTAAAACAGTAGTTTGAGTTTCATTGTACGTTTATAATGTATTTACTGTGAAAATTTGAAGTGCAATAGTGTTTAACCGAGAGTGTATGCAAGTGGAAAAAAACACCCTTTTAAGTAAAATCCCTTTAAAGATAGAGTTTTTCATATTTTCATTACTGTTTATTTAAAAATACGCTAAACTAGTTTAAAATTGTCCAGATGTATATACCATCTCACCTTTTTGTAATATTTCTACTTCTGTAGCAATTTCGACTCTTTACCTTCAGAGCCTGATTAAAGCACTGGCAGACTGGGTCCCTTAAAACTTGGTACTTAATTAATAAATTTTAAATAATATAATTAACAAAATTTGAAAATGTCTTTTGTTAATTCTTCAAGTAATATTTCATGAAACCTTATTCCGAAATTAAATAAAAACAGTTAAAATGTTGACAAATTTATCTAAAACACACTCCAGTCTACTTATTGACATCACTCCAGTCATAGATTTTTAGCATTCGACTGTACTACAAAGGTATGTAAACTTAAAAAAAATTAATATAAACTTTTCTTCAAAAATATTCGTTAATATCCTCTTTTATAAACTTTTTTTTTTTTTTTCCTTGAAAGGAGAGTAGAGGAGATGGGGGGGGGGGCGAAAGACTACGACGCTCTGCGCCCAACTTTGCCTTGATCGAGCCCTGTTTACCTTGCTTTAGAAGCTTCGTAGACATCTTGGCTTTCAATTCATTTGAACAAGTATGTTATTCATGACAATTCTACGTAAATTATCTTGCCTTATTTTCAGCTTTGGGAATAAATGTTTGCATGACATTGGAACACTTAACATATAAATATGCAACACAACCCTTCACATTTCTTTTTACCAACTTAAATATCACTGAATATTGAAAAAATGTCATTTACTGCTATTTTTAACAATATTTAAATCGCATACTCTCCAATTCTCAATAAGTAGGATCAAACTTTTAAAAAATATAATTTGATTAAAACTATATAAAAGCAGTCTAACCAGTTACATATACAATTCTCCCCCTTTTATTCTAAATTAACTGCGCCAGTAAAAATCCTGGATCTTATTCTAGCTTTGTCTGCTTCTAAACTTGATAACTCTGCTTTAACTTTAGCTGAAAGTAGACTACTTTCGGTAGTATTTTAATCTAAAGATTACATAGTTTTTTGAAGTTTTAAAGGTGACGTTTTAAAAATTCTAATTAAATTAACCTAATCTAAGTATTAAAAATTCTTATTAAATTCTTAGTTATATATACTTTAAAACAAAATATTTTCAATATTCTATTTTAAATATTCTATTAAAAATTCTTTGGTATTTAATGTAATTAAATAGATTATACATATAATACAAATAACATATGCAATATAAATGTTATCTATATACATTATATATATATATATATATATATATATATATATATATATATATATAGCAAACCACTTGTTAAAATTTTTATTTTTTTCTTATAAATGTTATTAAAGACATAGTTTTTTTCTATTTTATGATATTTTTACAATTTAAACTATCATTAGATTGTAGTACTACCTTAAACTTATTTTCTCCTAGAATTATACTTTTTTAAAGTTGTTTCACAAGGAAAAATTAGGAATTCGATTTTCTCCTTTACGATTCCCCAACAAACAACACTTATAAATTCTACATCTATATATTTATTACGTCATTTTAGTGATAAATATTCATTGCTCTTCCAATATAAAAGTTTTAAAAAATTATTATTTTCAAGCTTACAAGGGGAGTGTTTCACTATTAACTGTTAACTTCCCCTTTTCCTTAATCGACATTTCTCGAAGGAACTTAAAAAATCTTTTCTTTTCTTTTTAAAGATATATAAATAATTTTTTCAATTGTTCATGTTTTTGATACATACTTTAAACTATCAATAGATGGTAAGCAGTTATTTTTCACTTTCAAAAACAAGTGTTTAAACTTGCTTGACATAAAAATGTTCAGGAGTTCGATTTTTTTTATGACCCAAATAAAATTATCTACCCAAAACAACACTTACTTATGTATATACATATATACATATATATTATATACTTATGTATATACATATATACATATATATATATATACATATATATATACATATATATTTATATATACATATATATATATGCATAGTTTAGCTATTTATTTATTACATCAGTTTAAGGATAATTATTATTTGTTCTCCCAACGTAATTAAAATAAAGTGTTGTAAAACACACACACACACACACACACACACACACATATATATATATATACATATATATTATATACTTATGTATATACATATATACATATATATATACATATATATATACATATATATTTATATATACATATCTATATATATATATATATATATATATACATATATATATATATATACATATCTATATATATATATATATATATATATATACATAGTTTAGCTATTTATTTATTACATCAGTTTAAGGATAATTATTATTTGTTCTCCCAACGTAATTAAAATAAAGTGTTGTAAAACACACACACACACACACACACACACATATATATACATATATACATATATATACATATATATATACATATATACATATATAAATATATATATACACATACATAAATACATATACATATATATATACATATATATTTATATATATATATCTATATATATATATATATATATATATACATAGTTTAGCTATTTATTTATTACATCAGTTTAAGGATAATTATTATTTGTTCTCCCAACGTAATTAAAATAAAGTGTTGTAAAACATACATATATATATATATATATATATATATATATATATATATATATATACATATATACATATATATATACATATATATTTATATTACATATATATATATATATATATATATATATATATATATATATATATATATATATATATATATATATAAATAGTTTAGCTATTTATTTATTACACCAGTTTAAGGATAATTATTATTTGTTCTCCCAACGTAATTAAAATTTTAAGGAATTATTGCTTCCACACTGTACATGGGACTGGTTT
>CM063498.1:208018152-208020652 GCA_032207245.1 Pardosa pseudoannulata | reverse complement strand
CGTCGCAGATCCGTTTTAAGATGTATTTATGTATTTATGTAAAACTGTAGTATGTGTGCATGTATTTTGCTCATTTGTGTCTGTATAATGAATATTATTTTATAAGATAACAAATTTAATGAACTTTGAATAAAAACTTCCTCGACCATGCCGGAAAAAAAAATTCTGCCTATGTCTCTGACCCATGCTTGAAGTAAAATTCGAACCCACGAACTCCGTTATAGAAAAGTAGTGCGCTACACATTGGGTCATCATTCGGCTTTCGATCTCTCGAAACCGAAATCAGCGTTAATAGATGCAATTTACAACATCATTGTATGCATAAGGTTAAATTAATGTGTAGAATAAATTTTTACCCATCCTCGAACGTTACTCCTAAAGTATAATTCAAAATATATAATGCACCTACGTATTTCAATCACATAAAATTAGATGATTTTATACAAATGATACTCCTTTCCTTTGACTAAATTTTTCGTGTTACCAATAGATAGAAAAGAAAATTAAATTATTTTTTCCTCATTTTTTTAATGTTAAATCTAACTTTAAAGTATTAACTGAGGTTTAGGTCAGAGTTCGTTAAGTAACGAGCTCCTAAAACATTTCAATGCAACATGTTTACCTCGCTTGAGATTCTAAATTTAATTATTTTTCATTAATGAAAATGTTCTGATGCTGCCATCTGGCGGTAATTTTAGTCATTTTTCTGTTTTTATGCCGCGGACTGTCTAGCTTCGGATGATGCCATAGAAATGTATTTTGAAATAATTCGAAATTTAAAAATATGCTTTTAAAGTATAAAAAAGGAGTTTTTGAAATTTATTAGCAAAAAGAAAATCGCTTTGAAAGTTGTTTATAATTTTAGAAGAATGATTTATTAAAGTAAAATATTTTTAAAAAATATTTTAGATCATTTTTAATTTATTTTATAGCTAAGGTAATATTATTTGATTAAAAGTAAAATTACAAAATTTAAATAGAAAGGGTTAAAGAACCTAATGTATTCTTTTCAGTTTGTGAATTGAAGGAAATTTCCCCTGTATTTTAATTTCTATTTAATTATCTAATCAGGAAGCATTATTCAGTAATGAATGTTTTAACAAGCATATATTGGATTCGCAAAATATTTATTAAATATTAGTTATATGAATATACATATAATTTAATTAAATAGGGGTACAAAGGTTTTAAGAAGAGTTTTTAACCTTAAATCATATTTTAAAGAATGTGAGAAAAGGAAAGAATAATCTTTCTTTTAGTAGTTTTCCAGTGTACACAGCTGGGATTTTAAATGACGTTTTCAAATCGTATAAAAAAGATTCAGATGGCTTACTATATCTTCATTATTATAATTTGATTTGGGGCAGCAAAATTTAGTTTCGGGATTAATGGTGAACCTTGCAGAAGTGATGTAGCCAGAATATTTTTTTCGGGGTAGTTCAAAGCCTAAATCTAAAGTACAAATATTATGAAAAAGATTCAGATGGCTTACTATATCTTCATCCTTATAAACTGATTTGAGGCAGCAAAATTTAGTTTCGGGATTGATGGTGAACTGTGAAGAAGTGATGTAGCCAGAATATTTTGTTCAAAGCCTAAATCTAAAGTAAAATATTACAAAAAAAATTCAGATAACTTACTATACCTTCATAATTATAATTTGATTTGGGGCAGCAAAATTTAGTTTCGGGATTGATGGTGAACTGTGAAGAAGTGATGTAGCCAGAATATTTTGTTTAAAGCCTAAATCTAAAGTACAAATAATATAAAAAAGATTCAGATGGCTTACTATATCTTCATTATGGCGTTTGCTGGGTCGGGAGTATTAAGTATCTTACTATATTTCATAATTATAATTTGATTTGGGGCAGCAAAATTTAGTTTCGGGATTGATGGTGAACTGTGAAGAAGTGATGTAGCCAGAATATTTTGTTTAAAGCCTAAATCTAAAAGTATAACTAATATAAAAAAGATTCAAATGGCTTACTATATCTTCATTACCCGTATGGCGTTTGCTGGGTCCGGAGTATTAAGTATCTTACTATATCTTCATCATTATAATTTGATTTGGGGCAGCAAAATTTAGTTTCGGGATTGATGGTGAACTGTGAAGAAGTGATGTAGCCAGAATATTTTGTTTAAAGCCTAAATCTAAAGTACAAATAATATAAAAAAGATTCAGATGGCTTACTATATCTTCATAATTATAATTTGATTTTGGGCAGCAAAATTTAGTTTCGGGATTGATGGTGAACTGTGAAGAAGTGATGCAGCTAGAATATTTTGTTCAAAGCCTAAATCTAAAGTACAAATATTATGGAAAAGATTCAGAGGGCTTACTATATCTTCATCTTTTTAAACTGATTTTGGGCAGCAAAATTTAGTTTCGGGATTGATGGTGAACTGTGAAGAAGTGATGCAGCTAGAATATTTTGTTCAAAGCCTAAATCTAAAGTACAAATATTATGGAAAAGATTCAGAGGGCTTACTATATCTTCAT
>CM063498.1:208003152-208010652 GCA_032207245.1 Pardosa pseudoannulata | reverse complement strand
TGCCGTCCGTGGATGCAAATCATCCACGCATTCCGATAATCGCAGAACTATATTTCATTTTTGAGTCGCATATCGGAGATTGTATAGGTTCCCATCTGGTGATATTATTGTCAACACTAGATATTATTATTTTTATTAATGATGTGTAGCTAAGCAATGATACCGATCAGAAAACTAATGCTTCATTTACATCTTGTATCTCATACTGAGTTATCAAATAAGAATTCATGCTTTTAAAAAGTTATGTGGAAAAATGTGTATAATTGATATGTACGTAAATTTTAGTTTAAGATTGTATCAGAATCTAAAACATGATAAGCAGGTTCTTTTTAAAAGAAAGCCTGCACCCTACGCTTCATGCTGGAAATTCACTCAAATGTTTCCACATCCACTCGTTTATTAGTGTACGTTCATACATTTATTTGATTTCTTCTTCTTTCTTGAGGAACATTTCTATATATCCTGTTTTAAGAAGCAGGTAGCCATGTTGCTAAAACAAATGCTTTTTATGAAATTATCTGCAGTTAGAACTTTAGAAAATATTATAGATGCCTTCTAAACTATCAACATTACTGTTACGAAACTTGCAAATATGTTCATTTTAGCTTGGTGTCGAGGCTTTAGGCACCTATTATTTTGCGCCAAATATGGTGACTTGGGGACATTGTTGACGACATATTTGGCTTGATCAGATAATTAGAGAGCCTCCAAATTTCAGAAATATCTCAAAATGTTTGTAAGCCTATAACCAGTGTCATTTTGTAACTTTTTGGCATTCTGTTAGTAGACTCCAGAATCGAATGACAAGAGTTGTTGCCTCGTCGAGCTGTAGTTAATTATCGCCCGCTGTATATTAGTGATTATGAGTGCGCTATACATTAAATTGTACCAGGGCGTACTGGATAATTATACACTATCTGTTCTGGACTGTTCTTTGCTTATTGAGCTGTATTGCGTAGTGTACCGCTCACGAAGTACGCAACACTATTTAACTCATTTCATATTCTACTCGCCAAAAATACATATTTTTGACTAAAGGATTTTTTTATTCCAATTTCTGAATATTGATTATAAGAAGCCAATTTTAATATTTCCCCATTTTCTCCCTATCAAATGAATCGCAGATCTATTTAATGGAAATAAATTTTAACATCTTTAAAGGCGTATTCCGAATAAATAAACCATTCAAATTATGGTTAAGAAATTAGGATATTTAAACACATTCTGTTGCTACAATTAGCACGCTTTCAATCCTTTAAATGTACATTTAGAATTATCACCAAATCCATCCATTTCCAAGGAAATGATTATTTATCTGTCTATTCATTACAGAATAATAACTTGTATCTCATTTTCATTTTAAATTGACTTATTAAGAGGAATAAAGGACAACTTAAAAGTAAACAGTGAAGTGAACGAAATGCTTAACGACGTTATGATTTTAATCTTTTCAAATCGCTGCTGAAATGATAAATTTGCCATCTTGAATGGCTAACAGACAGTAGCAAAACGAACATAATTGAAGTCGACCAAATTAAACATTGAAAGCTGATTTGCATTCCATATACGAGAAAATTTACCTACTCTGCGAACATGAAATAATAAAATGCTTGAAAATTGATTATCGTGGGCGGAATCTTTTTCACTGGAAAGAGTTGTGTGTGTGTAAAATATGATTTAAAGTAACGAGTTTGAAACATTGATAGGTACTTATTTGCGAAAAACCCAATCTATATGCTCGAAAAGTTCCGAGACATATGATTAATGGTTTCCTGGATCAAAAATGGCTGTCGAGATTATCTTGCAGACGATTTTAATATAGTTATTTAATTGACAAGTTGCAACTGTAACTGTCAGAGTTAAAATGAATCTATTTAACACATTTCTGACGAATCGGTTTTTTCTTCGTTTAACTTTTTATTTTTTCAAACCTTTTTAATTTCTTTTGATGTAGTTCTATTTAATTTAGGGCTTGTAGAGAATCCCCAATAGACTGTTAGGAAGCTTATTTTTCTTATTTATTCGGATAACTTTATTAATCACAATTATTCAGGGAATTCATTATTTAGGGAATTATAGATTTAACAGAAAAAATAAATACTTAATACTTTATTTTACAAAATATGAACTAAAAAGTTTTAGTTCTTAAAGCTTTAGTTGATATCTATTTAGAGTCATACAACCTTACATGGAGAGATGGTTGTGATTGCCTCAAGAAATTTTAAGAGTGAGTTCTCAAAATTTAGAAGCAGGGACAAAGCAGAAGATCCCCAGACTTAACCTCCTGCCTTCTCTATCGGTATCGTTTGAGAATTGGAGGACTACGAACCTATTTCACCAGCCGTTTTTAATGAACACGATGGTCTTTGGCTGGCTTGAGCCATGGTCTCACAAGCCTCCGGTTACGAGATAGCTGTAAATACCGCTGCTCATTTTAAAGTTTTACAGTTCAGCAATAAAATTAGTTTTCAGTTTTAAGGATTTTGATTTTATTAATATGGACATCATTCATATGTGATAAAACAGCTTTTAAATTGCTCTTGTACACAATTTTAATTAAAGAAATAAATTTTAAACTCCACCAGCACTAGAGAAGAATTGAAAAAGGTTTTTGTCTTTTTAAGAAATATTTTAAAATAGAAAGGTACTTTGTTCAACATATTTTCCACATCTGTTTCGGATTAAATTCAGAATAATTTTCAGTGCTGAAAAATTAATTAATATTCTTTGAATCATTGACGTATGGAATGCTAAAATTTAGCTGTTGAAGATTATTTTTTGAGCATTTTAAATTTACTTGATAGGATAATATAACATATTATTGATGATACATACACATATCTATACACATATGTTGATGACATACATGATGATATTATATTATATACATATATGATGCGTATAATATAATAAAATATTGTCAAAAGTTTCGAAAATAAAATTACTATCTAAATATAAATACTATCAAAAGTGACAAACTTCTCTTTTATGCTGAGTATGTATTATCAAAAGATACTTCCTCATATTTCATTTTCCTCAGTGACTGGATACAATAAAAAAATTAACTCTCTGAGGCATAACTCAGAAGCGATTAACTGTATTCTGTTCAAATATTATTTTAGGGACTGCTATAACGTATAGTTGGTTTCCACCTCTTTTGATTGCAATCTGCATCTATATAACGAGCAATTTCACTATATCGTGTATTAACGTTGTGGGAACAACACAAAAACGATTAGCTAAAATATTGGTATTTTGTGTTATACCAATTAAAAAACGAAAATTAAAAATTATTACCAAAAAATACTACTAGTTTATTGTTTGTGTTTAAGAATACTATCTAGTTGTGCATCACCAATTTTCACTGCAATCCGCACTCTAAAAGCGAAAAATCCTCATATAACGGCCATCGTCGCTACCGAGTTGACCGCAAAATTGCGTCACCCTGGTTCTGGAAGGTTCAGGAAGGATCACACGAAGGGAACTGGGACTCCTATAAAAGAAGATTGCCTGAGCCAAGAGGAGTACTTTTTCTTGAGAGTTGCTTTGGAGTTGGTTTGTGGAGTTCGAGAGGAGTCCACTCGTCTCTCATTGCCGGAGCTTGCTTTGATTTAAAGACTGCCAGCGTCTCTGCTTTGCTAAGAAGTCGACTTTCGATTTTGGGTTCTCATTCCAGTCAGCTTTCATATTATTTTCTACTTCGTGCTTAGAAGTAGGTCACTGAGAGTGACACTCTCATTTTGGATATTCCTGCATCCTTTATTTTCTTCAACGAACTCCAGCGTAATACGCACTCTGAGCATCTTGAGTCTCAGCGAGGAAGCCTACTGTACTGTTCGTTACCCCGGAGATTATAGTGTCAGCGTTTCGTACCGGTGCTAATTAGCGAACTGTTCCAGTGTTCGAGAAGGACTATCTTCACTGTACCCACGCATTGTAATTGTGTTAACGTTATCTCAGAAGATTTAGAATCTACTGAAGCCTGTACATAGCTGTACGTAATTATTCACTCGAATAAAGTATTTAATCCAGAAAACAGTTGTCCAGTCTGTATCAATGACGGCCTCGCCTACCCCTACGTTAAGACGCCACAATTGTACTACTTATAAGTCTTTAAAATATTTAAAAAAAAAATAAATGTTTATGAATAAAAATTTGGAATTTTCAAATTTTGTTCATGTAATTAATGCATGTACATTACCCCCTCCTCGTAGACTCATTTAGTCCCTTTTCAAACGTTCACAACAATCAAAATGAGATTTAAATTTTTTTCTCGATAAAATTTTATTTTGCCTTATTCCCCATTTATGCTATTTTTAAAATGAATTACAGGTCTGTTTAATTACACTAATGACAGCCTTCTGAATTATTTAATTAGTTTTTACTATAAAGTTATTTTCTAAAATGAAGTTAAGAACTATAAGCTACCTATTAATACGTTTTTGCTTAATAAATATTTATTTATAAATTTTCTCTCATAAATCAACTAGAAGAAAAAAATTAAAACAATTTAAACAATTGATTCTTCAACTGTTGCATTTATTTTTCATGTGGAATGATGCGTAATTACTTTGCGTTACAATTATTATTAATTTGATTTTTTTTACAGACAAATCTATTTGCCGTCTCAGAGGGGTAGAAGGGCAAATGTCGCAGCTTTCTCTAATAGTTTTAAGATTAATATTTATTTAAAAGTTATCTTAATTTTCTTTTTACTTTGAGAAACAACTGATTATGAAATGATATTATATCAATAGAAATTTTAAAGAAACAACTAATTTCTGAAGTCAATTTAATGGTTAAACCAGCATTTGGTCACAGAATTAGATTTTGACTTTTAATTATCGGTTTGTTCCTGTTGCCAGTGAGTATATTTTGTTTAATTTATAACCGATATAAACAGGCATGTATTGTTAAAGTTATCAAATCAAGCCTAATAAAGTACCTTTGAACCTTATTTAATGTCCAAGGGACCTTATTAGGCTTGATTTAATAGTTTTAAGAATATATCGCTGTTTCTATGGATTATAAATTAAACGAGGTTAGATAAAAGGATAACAACCTCATGAACTCTCATTAAACCTAGAGGCACCAAGACCTCCACTCATGATGGTAGGATGAGGAATGAAAGGCTACTAACTGGACACACAATAAGCCCAATGGCGTTGGGATAGTGCTTCGCGTTCCCACAACACAGGTTCGAGGTTTGAATAATAATAATATTAAATAATATTAAATATAAAACCGAGATTTCAAAACTTAATTTATTGAATGGAAATTCTTACTGTACGTTGTTTGAGTAAAAGTCTTTTTGTGACTTATGCTAAACATATTAACGCCTATGAATGGGCGTTACACCCTTATCGTGGTAGAATCGTAGCCTACTGGAATTGTAGTTTACTGTTCCACTTCTGGTTGAGATCCCAGGATGTCACGAGAGTATGGAATAATGGGTTAATAAAAAACGAATTTTTTTTTATTTTACACTTTAATATATACTGTATGATTATTTAACAAACAACAACAACAACAATATTTTTACGAAATCACAAAAATAAACGATTTTTAAAATGAAAGTCCGATAATCTGTCAGCGCCTATTTCTTCATCACTATCTTTGTCACAACGGCTCATTTTATCCATTTTGTATTCAACAATAAAACACCAAACTTCAAATTGACAAAACACGACTTGTACGTTCTGGAGCTAGGAATTCGTCGATGGAAGACGAAATAACGCAACAAAAGACCGAGTCACTCGACAATCCTAACTTGTGGAAAGAAAAAATGCAAACAACACGCCTATAATGTCACACATACATATAATTATACGTATTTAGTAGATTTGTGGTGGTTAACGGGTATCCACCACAAATCTACTAAATGCGTATCTTTACGTGACCCGTAATCCACTGACAGACTGCAAAAAATGTAAAAATATGTTGCCCATCTCGAAGTGTTAATAAAAAACTTTACAGATATTTGGCCCTCTTGAGCCTCGATTGCGCAACCCTTCTGTTATGAAATCGACGTCTTTACCAACTGTACTACAGCAGTAATCCATTTAATTATTGTTTTGTATTAATACTTGAGTTTCATCTCAGTGGATCTCACCCTTCTCAGCCGATGATCTGACACTTTTTATGATGTTGCTCGACCACCCACCCCTGTAAAAGAAGATCGGTTAAGATTGATATAGAAGGGGATGTCAAAGCGCGGAAAGGAAGACAGTAGTGATGTGACTTCAGTGTGGTGTGTATCGTTGTCCGAATAAAAGTTCACTAATGGAATTAAATTTTTCGTGTTCCAATTGTCCCCTATAATTTCATGATCAAAGGCGCTCCAGTGATATTAAGAAATACTCAAAAATGTTCCATCTTATATACATTCGTCATATTTAATATTACTTATCATATACTCGACGTATCACGTCAATTTACCTGTCGTATTTCATATATGATCGTCTTCAATTTAAAAAACGTTGCTCGTATGGTACACACGTCCACAATGGTTAAATTACGAAAGATACTTATGTAATGACTAACCAGAAATCATGAGAATGCCAAATTTATCTTGCATCAATAGAAGTTGTTACAAATTTCAAATTTGTTCATACCCCCCTATTTGTTTACAGAGACATCTATAAAAGTAACATGTTAATTGTTGTTACAACTGAAACTGAATTCCGAGAACAAATTATAAATTTTGTATCGGAGTCAAAGTTTTAAAATTTCGTCTTAACCGGCTAAGAATTCGAAATGCAAATCAAAGTGCAAAGAATCCGGGGAAACTAAATCTAAACAGATTGGCTCCCGGATAAAGTTCTCAGAAATTCCCATGAAGGCTATTTATTAATCCAAACACAGAACGCACGAACTGTTAAACAGTTTTCAATTGCAATTAAAACTCGATCACGGTTGTAACTTTAACAATCCGTATGTATTTCCAGAGATTTTAATTAATCGGCGAGATCTATTCTTGTACATACATATCATCAATCGTCAAATAAACCAAGTTACAATAACACTAATCAAACAGATTCCTGCTGCAGTACATCATCCGGCAATTCAGCTGACATTTAGCAAATAAGAGATATTTTGATAATTTTGCGATAACTGCTCGCTTTACAACCAGCCGAAATAACTTACGGTTGGCGAGAATGGCCGATCATCACCTGGCTATAGAAATGTTACTTAGCAAAATTGCGATAATGGTAAGGTCAGGGTCAGTCAAATTTATTTCGCTGCCATTAAATGAGAGGACGGGAGAGATTTGATTAAATAATTGGAAATAGCTTAGAATTTCATTTTCTCCCGTAAGACGCCATTAAATGTAAAATAAATTGCACCGACTGTGAGATATAACGGCCGCGATGTCTGGGACATTCGGATAGCAGCAATCTTTAAAACAGTTGAATTAGGATTGGAATAGCTGATATGCAGAAAAGGACTGACTGAATTTAATACAGCTCGTTGGCAACGGCCTGGATATCCCGCTTTTTT
>CM063498.1:207993152-207995652 GCA_032207245.1 Pardosa pseudoannulata | reverse complement strand
CTGTTTGGAATTGTCTTTAAACAGTAGGTACTGGTCTTAATAGCCATTGTGTATCATATATAGCCATTGTGTATCAAACTGTAAGCAGTAGAGCTCAAAACCAAACTACTTAGGACTTTTAAGAAGGGATGACCAATAAACAACATTGAAAATATTTAGGATATAAGAACAAATTTACTAAAGTACTGATGAATTATATCAGAATTTAGCTTATACTTTCGAATAATGTTGATCTGACTATTGTGGTCATATATTTATACTTGTCCTATGTCATAAAAATATTCTTCCAAATGAATTCTAGTCGAATCAGCTGATGAAATCCCAAAGTCTGACACGAACTGAAATGAATTTTATTTAGGGGCTCAGAAAATATAAAAGGATTCTCAGATTATGGAAGTTGACACCAAAAACGGCAAAACGCATTACGAGAAAATAAATGAGTTAATATTTCATCAGATCGAAAATGACAGAAGCCAAAAATAATTTCACTTACAACTTCTATCATGATGAGAAATTTTTTTTTATTTTTTATTTTTTATTTATTTATTTTTTTTTTAGATATCCAGATTTAGACTTGGAAACATCTTTGACTAAACTTGAGACGGAGAGAAGACAACTTGACGGATAAAAATCTAAGCATGTCAACCTAACATATTCCTCCTGATCTCTCCGTATCCAAAGAATCGGTGTCTATATATTGATTTTTATTATTTTGGTATCCGGCAACCCTTTTGTTAGATATTAAATAGGCTTATTCATTCTTATTTGTTATTAATTTAGTGAACTTTAATTGATAGGTTTTGGTGAACAACGGCTATTTTACTAAAAATTCAAACTAGTTAAATTCGTTTTCTATAGCCCAGTCGCGTTGGAGTAGAGCTTTCGCTCTTCCAAGACACAGGTTCGAGGTTCGGTCCCAGGACTGGGCAAGGTTGACTCAGCCTCTCATCCCTTTAGTGGTTAGGTCAACTGAAAACCAAGCAAGCTTCGTAAGTTAAGCGCTGGGGGTTCTGCGTAAGATTGACCACCTAACCCTTTATCCCGGGGCATTGGTTCCAAAGATGGAGCCCCTGTCCCTCAAGTTGACTCTTGCACCAAATCTCAGTTTAGTGGGCACTCTAAGCGGGGGCGACAATCGCCAAACTCAAGAACCCATTTTTAAATTATATTATTTTAAAGTATATTATATTAGTTTGTAAATTATATTATGAAGGTGATTGTTAGAAATGATAGACTAGATAATTAAAGTAATGTTATTAATGTTATAAATATTTTTTAAATACACTTTCGAACTAATAAGTATCCATATTCAATAGGAAGTGTTTGTCGTTGGCGACTTTTTGGCCTAGAATAGCAAAATGGTGACATAAATATATGGGAAAGTTAGTAAACACAAATATTATTTGTAATGACGGAAAATAAAATAAACTTTTTTTATGTTTTTTTTACAAATTTTTTCACATACACTTTCGAACATATATAGTATCTATATTCATTGGGAAATATTTTACTGTTGACGACTTTATGGTCGCCAATGCCAAAATCGAGGCATAAATAAATGAGAAAGTTAGTAAACACATAAATGTAATATGTAATGACTAAAATTAGATATAATTTACAGGATTTCATTTGTTGTGCGAGGTCAAAGGGAGCTCTTTCTCTTAGATAAGGAAAATTCTTATATATTATTAATCTCTTAGATAAGGAGTTTTTATGCTAATACTTTATAGTAATTTCAAATACATTGCCAATATTTTAAACTTTTTTTTTTTGCCTGAAATAGGCTTTGGTGTTTCTTCACAATTATGATGTAATTACTGGCGATGTTTAAAAAAAACACAAAATAATTTCATTGTTAATGTTGAAAGTGAAATAAAGTACAGAAATAACGACGGAGGGAAAAATAGTTTTAAACAGCCTTTAGAAGATTTAACGATATTCCACCAGAAGAAGGGTAGAATTCCAATTCCGTGACCCAGCTGCCATGTTTTGGTTGTAGGTGTTTCAAAGTGGTCGCCAAACTGTCACCAAGTGAAGTTTACACTTTGTATTTCGTCTTTAAGTTTACTAGCTGCTTCGCACTCAGCCTTCGGTCTGAGTATTAAAATTTTTTCAATTAAATGTTTAGAACTACTATTAATGTTAAACGTATTAATAGAAATATTGAATAAATCTCATATGCTTCCGATTGTTCACAAATATGATAAACAGACAATCCACGTTATATATATGCACATGCATAATATTGCCCAGGAACCATAGCGTAATGATTCTAAATTCCACCATTTTCTATACTACATGATGTATTTTTCAAAATGTAATATATTTGCTGTGAAAATTTATTCCAAATAATTTTAATTATTTAAATTTCGTTTTTATAAATATTTTCATAACATGTTTAAGATGCAAAGAATTTTTTTTTATTACATACCCCATTTCACACCTTCTCTTTCCAGTGCATAATATAAACCTCCGAGTAATAATCAAAATGAATTTGTTG
>CM063498.1:207970652-207990652 GCA_032207245.1 Pardosa pseudoannulata | reverse complement strand
GCCGATTTACATTAAATGTTGCATTTACTGACCTTATTTTTTTAAACTGCTCAATTTTTAGCAAACTTCAGATAATCTTAAGCTGTTTAGAATATTTAAATATTTCGGGACTTCAGATTTACTTTGTACACACCACTTGAGCCATATATTATACTGTTGCAATTCAGCGTTCTTCTAGTTTCAACTATATGGGTAAATGCATATTTAGTTCCAATTTAATAATAGGATATCGTGGGGGTCTTGTTTCTCCAGTAAGCCGACATTGTTAAGAATTGCCAACATATTTACATATCTATAACAATTTGAAAAAGGGAAGCCATACTATATATAAAGTATAAACTACATACTAAACTAAAATCTAAACCAGCATGCTACTAATTTATAATATATGTATATAATATAACTTACACCTATTTAATATACTAAATATTAAAGTAAAATACAAAGTAAAACTACATTAATCTACTTTAAAAACATGGCCATGCTTTTATGTTAACTTCCCTGAAACCTCTCCCTTTAAAATATTGCGCAAAATGCTACCAGTGTTTAAAGGCCTAAGTTATTTTTCCCTCCGAGATTGGATATTTCTGTAATACAACATGGGTAGTTACTCATTTTACCGATATTTGTCGGTATTTGTTAAACACAGCACACAAAAACAGCATGTAGTAAAAAATAAATTCCCCACAAATTGCATCACAGAGGGATAAGTCTAAAAACCTTCACAGAAAATTTAACAACTTTTCTAGCAGTAATCCGATTATAATAGTCTTCAATCTAACACTAAAACATGTGGCAGTATTCAAACCTTTCTCTTAAAATTTTTACAGCTTTTGTATGACGCAAGACACTGAAAGTAATTTCAGTTTATTCCAAACAGACGTTCCATTAGAATGTCGCCTGCTAGTTGATTATTCAAGGCTTACTTTTGCTCTTCAATGCTTTATCATCGAACCCAATATCCAGGAACTCGCCAGTATTCTGGAAATATTTATTAAATTAAACGATTAAAAAAATAAATACATATAACGCGTCCATTTTACAATATAAAATACTCTGGAATTTACCTTTAAATTTATTTCTACCCGACAATCTGACAAATTTAATGTAAAATTGTACCTCAATCTTTTTTCAAATATTTTTAAAAGAAACCATTTTTACATAACATCTAAAATTTTAAACAAGATTGTAAATATTAACATAAGCTTTGAACTGAAAAGTTAAAAGAAAATTGACAAATTTAAAAACAAAACTAAAAAAAATGTTATAAAATGCTGTATTTTACCTTTTACTTTTAGATTCCTTCCCTTATGTTGAGAACAGTCTCTTGATCGATATGTACTGCCATGACAGATCAGTGTTGCGACACTTACAAATTTGTTTGCGGGATCTTTGGTAGAATTCTTGAGAAAAAAATACATCTTGATTACCCATAGGGGCTTTACCATTGCTTCCCTTCACCATAATTTCATTCTTTGACATCTAAAACACCTATAAAAATAGTTTAGAATTGCTGAATACCAGTTTGTCATCACTGCCAATCACATACATACACACACTTTATACTATTCCATACATACATTTATGTTTTAATTGGTTGCTAAGCGGTGGTGCACCGACAATCCCATAGACTTAAATCGTACATAGAATATCAAGATATCAAAAAACATTCACTGCGGATTAAACTTTAGGTTTTGCCCGATTCCTCTAAAAGTCATCCTTTTTTTGAAACTGAAATTTTGATTCGATTCATGAAAAATTGGGCTACCTATAAATACTGTCAAGCATTAAAGAGCTATTCCATCTTTGAAGACTGTCTCTTAAAAGAGAATAACAAGAAAAAAAATTGTTTAAACTGAAGTATTGATAAGATATTGTAATAAAAATATAATCCAATTCATACTATAGCTACGTTCACTATCCACTACCTCCGGGGTCAACGAGAAAAAGATTAAAGAGAAACGTTAGATTCTTTTTTAATTTTTAAGATTTGTTTCAGAATCAAAGATCTTCGGTGCTGATTTTATTAAAGCAGGATTTGAAATTTAAACACAAGCATAAAATTTTCTTACCCCTACGGGATCCACAGCATTCGTCTCCCACTTTCAAGTTGTTGGAAGTCATTGTGTCTGTAATACTTCGTGTTGATATCGAAGGAAAGTATATACTTCTATCGAGGGTCTTCCAAGGAAGAGAGAATGGCATTACATTTCGAATGTTCCTTCCTGTTGACAGATTTGGTTAAAAAACTTTAGGTTTATTTTGGTGCCTTAATAATAGATTTTCTTCTCTCTAACTTGATGGATGTCACAAATTTTAAGGAACCTCTCAAAATAGCTAGAGCATAATGGCGAGTTTTAAAATTTTGAGTAAAGTTCTTAAACTATAGCCATTTGGTTTTGAACGCTCAGTATGGAACGAAGTATAGTCTATTCCATTTGTTTATAATACACAAAATTTTGTGCGGCTCAATATTCTAGATTATAATCCCTTGCAAAGCGATTTTTTGCGCTTTTATACACAGTGCCATTACAGATAATGAAATCTAAAACTAATTGCCAAAATCTTGTCTTAAGGTTAGGATCAAAAAATGAGTAACGATTTTGAGCACTGTCTACCTTTTTTGACGACACCAGGATCTATTGCTTAACCCATATTTCACCCTATCAAGAAATAAAATTTCCCCAAATCTTTGAGAACAATTGTAAATATCAATTTTTTGGTGAGTATTAACATTTAAATACCTTTTTCTTATTAATATTTAAGAATTTTAGAATAAATTTTGCACATGTACTAATATTAACAAAACAAATGTCAGATAACACTAAAAATTACTTAGATTCCGTAATCTATTAAAGTTCAAAGATTTGAAAATTCAACTAAAACGTTTGTTTATTATCAGCTGGGAAGAAAGCTTTATACTTGTAAAGATTGCAGGAAATCCTACATGTGGTATATAATAAGGTTACAGCCATTTTCGAATGGCTACGAACATTCATGTCTTTAGAGGGTTTCAAACCTATAAACTCGGGCATCAAAAATCGGCGCCTTACCCATTCGGTATATATTTAAAAGAGGGCCAATGTGAAAACTAAAATATCGAAATGGAACTTTAATAAAATAGTTGAAAAATGCAAATTATATTTATCGCCACTAATCTGTACAGCACTTAAATTACCAGAGTTTATTTTAACTGTTCTTTGGCACCTTGTACCCTATATTTCAGATATATTTTTGGAAAGTTTAAAATTAAAAAATTTGCTCTATACTTTTTTAAACTTCATTTTATTTATTTCTGAAGTATGTAGCGAGTAGAATGAAATAGTTATTGATTCTCGAACGATACATATCTGTTAATTTTAAATAGTACTTGCAAATATTACACCTCTGAGAGCTTTGCAATTAGGAAGTTAAAATCTAATTTTAGGCGATTCCTAATTTAGGAATTTAAATTAGGAAAAAGGACTCCTATACATCGTTTCTTATATCTAGTGCTATATGCATCATGATTTTAATTTTATTAAATTCTTGAATATACCAGGTTTGACAGAAATTTCAATAGAAGTATTTACCTAATGACTTATGAGCTTGGTTTCTCGTTTTCGGGCATTTAGAAAGTTAAAAAGAAAATACAGGACAGTAAAAAATTTTATTGTTAGCCCCAATGTAAAATAAAAAATAAAAAAAATTCAGTTCCCATACCGAAAACGAGAAAATTTTGGTTTTAGCTTTAAACATTAATAAATTTTGAATATTTCTTCTGCTTAGTTATTGCCAAAGATACTTCGTAAATTACCAAATAATTTTAACTGTCAAACCTGATAACTCTTTACTTACGATAACTTTCTATATACACTTAGTTTTTTTTTAAATTAATCAGTTTTAAATTTTGGCATTATTACTCTAACAGTTTCATCATTCATGAGTATTATTAGACCTCATCTTTCTTTAGCTTAACTGTTTGGTTGGGTTTGGTTTGGTGTGCTACGGTCTACTGTTTTGCAATACGAGGGCTAATGAGACCGGGACCTACTGTTTAAAGCCGATTCCGAACGGCTACGAACATCCATGCCACAGTGGGATTCGAACCCACGAACTCCGGTACCGAAAGCCAGCACCCTAACCAATCAACCATCGTTTGACCTGTTTGGTTGGGAGTCCTAATGTCTACTTTGATACAACACGAGGGCTAATGAGACCGGGACCTACTGCTTAAATCAGATTCCGAACATTCATGCAACAGTTGAGTTCGAACCTACGAACCCTCTTTATCGAAGATTAACTCCCTACCGTTCGGCGATCGTGTGGAGTCTTTAGCTTCATGAAATATCTAGAATATTGAGCCACTGACTTTTCTTTAAAAGACGTATTCATTATATTCGAAACTTAACACTATTCTTTAATTTGACCTGTATGGTTTTCCAGTCAATTTACACCTGTGAAAGAAAAGGATTTTACAGTCAAATTCATGCAATTATTAGTCAATACTAATTAATCACGTTTCTAGCAACTGCAACTGCTTTAAACTTTTAAGAACAATCTTAACACTACTGACTTTAACACATGAGTAGAAAACTAATACAATTATTTTGTTTGCAATAAGTATTAAACATAAATTTATAAAATAACTTTATCATTGGTAAGAATTGTATATAGTATTCCATAAAATGTCATATTTCGAACAAAGATTGATAATGAAATTTTTAACTTTAAAATTCCAATAACATTACAGAAAATTTTCCGACTATTGATATTTACTCCTATTCTAAATTGCTGGACACTTGGTGGATAAAGTATGCTATACCACTAACAACTTCTACAACAATTTCATTTAATTTAATACGAGCTTAAAATTTAAGAATTTATTTCTATCTTATGTAAAGTGAATAAACGGCCGTTTGCATTTCCCTTCAAGACCTCATAGAAATATAAAATCAATATAAAATCATCCAAGTACACTAAACTAAAACTCCTCATTCTTTAAATTCTTCCCCATTTAAAACTTGAAAATTCTATTTTTTAATATTAGAAAAAAATCGGGGTTATGATACTTTCATGTAATAAGATGGTTTTAATTTATCGTAGAAGTAAATAACAAGAATTTTTTTATACCTTAAGTATTGCCAAGTCTTGATACTCCAGTTACTAATCATTCGATAACGGCTTTACCTCGGAGATCTGAAACTGTATCAAAAGATTCAACTTAGTATGCGAACTCCAGTCTATATATATCGTTTCACATTAAAACAATATTTCAAATGGGCCACGATTTTAAGAAACTTCCACAAAAGAGCGGAGATCCGAAACTTCAAAATACTCTAGTTCAGGTGTTCAGATTTTTAACCCATTAACACCCGGATATTTCTGATGACTATGTATTAGTAAATACCTAGCATAGAAGCTATTATAGACACCTGGAAGTAAAACCTTTAAATGTGACACCAATTCATCATTAGTGAGGAGGTGTCAGTTTAAAACTTAAAATGTCTAAAAAAGAAAAACTTAGTGATTACAGATTTATTGGCTATCATGTATGAGAAAAGTACTGAAAAGAGATTACTTATTACAGATATGGCTATTCGCCACGATTTTGACCGGTGTACGTTCACAATAGCGGTTATGTACGCTCCTAAAAAGTAAATTTAAGTGCACTGTTACAAACAATCTTGATGTGCCGATGCAAATGAAAAATTTATAAATAGAAATTTAAAATTTTGTAGATTTCTGAGATTGCCCTCTGGAAGGCATTGCGGAAACATTCTACAAGTTACATTTTGGCGTCATCTAAAATGAGACAAAAGGATAAAACTAGTCTCTCGAATTCGGAAGCATAGAAATGTATTCAATGTAGACTTTAAGAGGGATGTAAAGAAGGATTTGGACTTTTAACCCCTTTTCTGATCGGCAAGGCAAATGAGTCAGTTTTGGAATGTCCGACCCCAGTTCGGGCAAGAGATAGAACGGTATTTCAATTCCGTTAAGCCCAAAATCGATTCGTACAATGCAATATTTCATTTGCCATTCCCCCAATATACCTTCCCCCGAAAAGTTCTGAAGTTTTGCGCCATTGGTCGTTATTTCTCGGATACTGTAAAGGATTTGTGAAATTCAAAGGAATCTGTGGGCATAAAATTCACGAACGTTGATATAATAAACTAATCCAACTTTATATTTATCTAGAAAATTATGTCGTTTTATATTTTTTGCTGCAATTTAAACAAAAACTACTGAAATCCATTAACACGTATCCATGTGCGAAAATATAGAAGCGGTAATTATTTCGTTTAAAATTTTGTTTCCAAAAATAATCGATTCCTAACATTTTGATAACAAACAAAATTTTTGCCACTTCTCATATATTTAACATTTAAGGGGTTAAAGAGCATAAATTCTTACCTCTTCAATACGAGATCTTCGGACTCCAGCAGGTAGATGCCATTCGTAAGTTGTTGAGAGTCATGGCTTTGAGGTAAAAATAACCTTATCGATGTACAGTAGGAGCATTTATCACCAGAAACGCTAATTTTCCTTTTCATTGGCGGTTTTTTCCTCCAAGCAGCAGGCAGCAATGTCATTGGAAATCTGGCATTTCTTGCTACTTCCTGAAGTGTTTAAAAAATTTGAGACTATTTTGGCGACTCAACAGAATGCCGAACTCGTTGGATTTTGAAGTTAGGGAGTCCATTTTAAGAAACTCGCAAGAGTAAATAGCCAGGGCAGTATAAAACTCACTTTTGATTCAAACTTGAAAACTCCGACAATTGAGATGGTTTTGAAGACTTAGAATAGCTCACATTAGAGTCTCTTCTTCACTAATACATTTTTAATATTCAAAATGTTTCTCCAAAATATTCTAGGTGAAAGTGACCGGCATATGTTTTGTAGAGTACTGGTGAAAATTCTGAAACTGAGTTCCGCGAACTTGTACCGTTTAATCAAGTATAAAAATTTAATGCTGGCAAGTTCAAATAAAAAACCACTGAATGGTAAAAGGAAAACCTAAACAGAACAATAACCGAAATATGTGAATTTTCATTCTTCTAATCTGATTTTCTTATAAGAATAAAGTTTCCATATTCAAAGACAAATTGCCGTTGACGTGAATGACTAATTCGTGTCAAAAATTTAGTTCCTTTCAATATTTTTCGAGGCTTCAAGATTACGAAATGATTTTTAAATGGAAGAGGACGTAAACATCATTTAATTAATACAGAAATTAAGTTTACCAATATAGCGTTACCTCGCTTTCTATACTTCGAAGTTGTATTTCGAGATTTGGTTTGGTCTTGAGTGCGACGATCTACTTTTTGAAACATGAGGGCTAATGAGACCGGAACCTACAGCTTAAAGCCGATTCCGAACGGCTACAAACATCCATGCCACAGTGGGATTCGAACCCACGAACTCCGGTACTGAAGGCCAACACCCTAACCAATCGGCCAAGTTACATTTCGAAAACATTTTAGTTTTTTTTAACTTCGTTTCTTTGAGTGTTTTACCCGGCAGTGCAGGAAATTAGTTATTAATTCGCCACAGAATTATCGGAATTTGTTCTTGATCTTAATAAATAGTATTTACAAATATTAGAGATTTAATTTAACAGTTATTAAACTTTGATTTAACAGTTACATGTCTAAACGTCATAACCAGCACTATATATCCCAATTTTACTTTTCAATTGATGTACGAAAGTACCAGGTTTGACATAAATTAAAACAAATTCATTTACTTAAATTTATGAATTTTGTATCTCGTTTTCGGTTAGTTAGAAAATTAAAGAAAATGCTGGACAGAAAAAATAATTTTACTGTTAATCTCTATTGCGAAAAAAAAAAGTAAATAAAATCAGTTCCCGAAAACGAGAAATTTTAAGAAATTTTGGTTTTTAAAATTTAGTATGGTTTTTATGCTTAAACATTGCCAGAAAGAATATTCCTAATTACCTGTTTATCTAAAATATTTAACTATCAAACCTGATAACTCTTCACTTAAAATAAGTTTGCTCAAATTTTTTTTAATTACATTGATAGTTTATAGAAATTTAAATTGTTCACTTTATATTTCGACAGTTTTATCATTCTTAAATGTTATCACGCCTAATTATTCATTACCTTATTAACCTCTCTTCGAAATTAACACCAATAAAGAAATAGCAATAATTTCTAAGTTAATTTTTTTTTACTTTTCTAAACCAGCAGTAGAGATTTTAATCTGTAGGAGATAGAATCGCAACTATTACATTCATGTAACAACTCGTTAATCAAATTTCTAGTAATGGCTGAATTGTCACTAACGTGTTAAGTTCGACAAACTTAATTGAAATAATGAGACAGAAATTCAAAAGATCTGTAATACAGTCATCCTAGAAGACCTATATTTTTTATAACTTATGACAGATTTAACTTAATAAATATTTAAAATCAATATTTAAATGCGACTACTACCGGTATTCCATAAATATTTCTACATTGTAAGTAACTTGCAGCAAGTAAATTTAAGTAAATACATTTCAGCAGAAATTTCACCAATCTTCGATATGAAACACTAAATCTTTAGTGTACGAATTGAAAATAAAAGAGTGTTGGTCTACAATATAGAAAATGTAAAGACTAAATAGTATAAAAAGTTGCCGGAGTTTATCAACTGAAGAACAAAACGCAATACGTCGTATGCCTACTGACTTGCTGCCACAGTTAGGAAGGCCGAGTTACGTTCAAAGCTCCTTTATAAGTACTCAAGCATTACCCCGTAGTAGCTGAAAATTTGCATTTTTACAGTTGAAATATACAAAGTCAAGTTCGGCTGCTGCATACACGTAATGGACTAATTATGAAAGGTACAAACTTTTACCATTTCTATCGATATCGAAAAAAAGTAAATATTTTCTACAGAAAAAATATTTTTTAGTAAGTCAAACATGGAATTTACTTTTAAATCATTTTTCAAATCTTCCGCTATTTTTTATATACATGGGACGTCTAAACCTATCAAAATTCCAATACCCGGTCTATATCTAAACCCGGTCTAACCATGATAGATTAGAGCTAAACAGGGATTATTTACTGTAAATGTATAGCAGCTAATCTCTGATAAGCTCTAATCGACTGACTATATACTGAGACTGGGCCTTATGTTAGTTGTTTACTAAAATAAAAGAAATTTATGTTTTTATCTGAGTGAACTTTTCATCTTTCATAGATAAATAGAAGTCAATATCAGAAATTGAGTCTAATTTAGTGCTGATGAATTTCTTCACTATATCACCTGTATTTGTGAAATCCTAGCCTTTCCTGCTGAAGAGCCGGACTCATCAAAGTCGTTGAACAGTGATTAAACCATGGCGCCAACCAATGGTGGGACGCAATTCTCAGTTTAAACAGAGATTAATCGTGATTAGCCATTAAATGGTTTTGGTGAGACCGGCTTGAAATATGTTAAACCTATTACAGTTTATAAAAAAGGGGCATTAAATTAAAAATTATTTTAAAGAAAATATCTTAAATATAATTGTTAATAAGAAAAACTCTTAAATTATTAACTTTATTTTAATATAATTTCTTCTACTTACGTACTACACACACCGTGTTCTAATTTAAGTTTTACTGATTAGGATCTATAGTAAATATCTAAAGCTACGATTAACTTTGATTTGAGAATGTACCAATTAGAACCATATATCCTAAACTTCAAATTTGATCTTTTTATTAATAAGCCCCAGATACGTGTAAGGTTCTCTTTTATTTATCGATGAAAGAATCGTAATTGTTTATTTATTTTTAGTTATCTTGTGAAAACAAATGTTGGCAACAGATGTATATTGTCGATGTCCGCCATAGTTGTAACATAGTCGCAGTTGCTTTAAGAATAACAATAAATCTTTGTGTTTGTGATTAAGAACTCTTTCCTAAAATCTAAATTTATAAGGCTGATATTAAATCCACCTTATATGGAGCAGCCCATATCTTAAGGACTTGCAAAGTGGAATTTCAAGTAACATTTTATAAAATATCATCGCATTCATTAAGCCTTCATTGGAATTTTCAAGCTCCTCGCCAAGGATAATAATCTCGCCAAGATTGTTTTTGCCTGAGCGCATTCCAAAAAACGCCTACGCATAGTAAGTGAATTTTATGAGAATTTTAATACACTTTTATTTTATTTGTGATAAAACCTTGTACAAATTCAGTGCGAGTACACAGCCATCTAAACACAAGGCCTGCGCACTGATTTTCTAAAAACCGGTCACATGATCTCTCGAAGGCGGTATTCCATTTATTCTGTTGATGCTTGTTGAGTGCTTGCCGATTACTGCTTAAAAAAAAATTATGGAAATAAAATAACATTTGATATTATATGTAGGGTAAGTAGCAATTTTGCTATCGTTTCTCCTATTATTTTATGATCTGTTTTCTAATTAAGTATATCATAAGAATGATGGTAATTTTTAAGTTTGCAACTTTCGAATGTTAAAATGTTTTGTTATTAGTGTGTTCTTTGTATTATATTGTATATTATAACTGTCGTTTTAAAAATAAGTTTCATTTTATCGTTAGATCTCATTAAGGAGCTTATAATTACATAATACAACATTTAATATCCGTGAGTTAAATGTATTCTAAGTTATGTTAAAGTTTCGTTTTTGCTGTGTATTGCAACTCGGCTATTGTTGATACCTCACAAATTACAATTTCTATTTTATCTTAAAGAAAAACCATTTTTATTACCACAATAAAAGATTAAGGTTTCCTTACTTCATTGATTAATAATGTGTTTTTAAGGAGCTTTATTAATAAAAGTTGATGTACAACTTCTTTCACACACCACAACATCAATTGGGAAATTTCTATGTAGAATCAATATTATTTACACGTTAAATTGTTTCTGATTTATCAGCTTCATATTTTTTACGTCCTGAGCTCTTTTTTCCAGATTTTCATATTAACTTTCTACGATTTAAAATTTTGAATGTCGAAGCGTAAAGAAGACATATCTAACAAAAATTAAACTACCAAAAGAAAGTTTATAAATGTAAGAAAAAAATTAGTCTAAAGTAATCAAAAGAAGCAATGTTTTTACACATTTTTATTATAAAAATATAATCTTTATTCAATGCAGTACTATTTTATAATAGGTAGGTTATCATATAACCTGTAGAAAAGTAGCTAAATAAACATGCTTAAAGTTTTTGAATAGTTATGTCCCACAGCCAAAAATAGAAAAATCCCATCTAACTAAATTTTCAAGCTCTTTTAATTATATAATTAAATTTTAATTAATAGATGCTTTAGGCAGAGGAACTTTAAAAAAAACAACTATATTTACACTTAAAGTAACATATTTATGCATTCAGATATTTACAAATGTTTTATTAAAATATAACAGTAATTTTATAGCAAATGATAATCAACTCAATTTATTAATAACAGTCACTTAACCATATCTTAAAAATGTAATAGATGATATAAATATGTCTTCTAAATTATGTTTGCAGGATTGTTTATTTCACTCCAAAAATATAATTTTAACTATTTATAAAATATTTCTGAATAACTACTCTAAATAGGTGACTGAAAAATATATTGAAGAAGTTAAGAAAAATTTCAATAAGAGAAAAATAAAAAAAAAATTCTTAAATATTTCTTGTAATAACATTTTTATTTATTTCTCTATATACTATTGAATTATGTTTCATTGTTTATATAGTACAAATCAGTATCAGATGTTATACGTAAATAAAACAGTAAAAGTTTTGAAATTATTTTGCCTCAGCATAATATTTTTGCATGAGTTTGTGAAATTTATCAGTGATAAATTGTTCTATGATTTTACACTAAGGTAGGGTTTTTTTTAACACTGCCTTTAATATAACCCTTAAGGATTTTATTTCTTTTAACTTTAATGTGATCCGTAAAGGATCATACTTTATGAATAAAGGTTAAGATATTTATTTCCATGGGACCATTTAATGAAAAGTAAGTAAAAAGAAAAAAAAAATTGTGTAATTTTTTACAAATAAAATTTCTTTGCTTAAAATTTTATCTATGTATTATATATGTTCCCGTGTAGTGTATGAAGTTGTTTTGGTAACTAAAATATAAATATAAATTGACACACAGATAAAATATCTATAGCAAAACAAATTTGTACTAATAAATATTCACGTTAATGAAATAATTGAATATCCTTAGTTTATTTTTTGAAAAATATATTTTGATGATTAGTAAAAGGTATTACACAATTAACTTGCGGATTATAGAAGGGAAACCGCCTTCGGCCGCCACTATTTTTTTGAGTGCACAGGCCTTCTATATAGATGGCTGTGAAGAGTATTCTAATGAATGTTGATTATTCATTTCGCATGACCTTCAAAAAATTATTCTATTTGCAAAATTTATGGTTTGCTTTTTAACGTCGCCAAGTAATCTCGCCAATTTATTTCTTTCGCCAAGAACAGTACACGGAAATTTAAAAAAAAATATCAACAGATGATAATATCATTTTTAATTCTTTAGAATCGCAACCGCTACAATATTTAACGATTGTTCAACTGAAAAAAGAATTACGTTTCAGAAATCTTTCGCTAACTGGAAATAAGAATGATCTAATTTTGCATATTGTAGAGGATAATAATAAAAGAAATAGTGAAGGAACTTTGGAAGAATTAAATGTTCATCGAATGTAGTATCTTAATAACGATAAGGAGACAAATACACATTACATAATACACATTTATTGACAGAGATTGAATCTCTGCGAAAACAAGTAGAACTTTTAAGTAAATCTTCTACACAATCACCACTTCCTATGCCTCCGCCCTCTCAAATAGATCCAAATATCGTAGCTATTCTTTTGTACATTAATGGAAACGCAAAAACAATTTTTAGAAAGACAAGTAAAACCAAATGTGATTCAGATCACATCTACAAATGACACTGCAAATTCAATCCAAATATTTAAAGATGATTTAATTGAAAATGCACTAGAATGGGTAAAGGAAGTTGAAAGAATTTCAACTTTAGCTAACTGGTGCGACGAATTAAAATTAACTAAGGGTATTTCTCGTCTCTCAGGATCTGCAAAAAATTGGCAATTAACAACAGGAAAAAATTTTAATGATTGGATTATTTGGAAAAATGCTCTCGCCTCAAGATTTAAAAGGTGTATTACAATGCAAGAATTTTTGGCACACCCCAGAGAACGAAAGTTGAGACATAATGAAAGTTTAGTAGATTATATTTATTCAAAAGACGCTCTTTTGGAAAAAGCTCCTTTCACCATTCCCCAACCTGACCGTATTTCTATCGCTTGTCACGATGATGTTGGACATATGGACGCAAAGAAAAAACTTCACAATTTGCAATTACGTTATTGATGGCCAAATATGCACAAGGACTGTAAAGCATATGTTCGAAGCTGTCATAAATGCCAAATTGTCAAACGACGTACTGCTAATGCCTATGGTCTTTTGCAGCAAATGCCGATTTTATCCACACCTTCGGAAATTGTATCTGCTGACCACATAATCTGTTTGACAGAAACAAGAAATGGAAACACAAATATGCTTGTCCAAATTGACCACGCCACACGATATGTAATTGCAACATCTTCTGCATCTCTCGCCGCTCATACAGTGACTGATGCTCTGTATCATAATATAATACTTCGATATGGACCGCCAAATATGTATTTATCAGATGGAGGAACAGCATTTACCGCACGTCATACTCAGCGGTTTCTTCAAAAGTATGGAATAACACAATCAAAACCACCACCTTATTCACCACAAGCTAATAGTATCGTTGAACGAGATGAAAAAAATGACCTCTTTGAAAAAAATGACTGAGAAAAACCCGAATAAATGGGAAAAATTACTTCCAAATGCCTTACTCGCAATTAATACCACAAATCAAAATTCTACTAAGAAATCACCCTTCTATTTACTTCATGGATATGAGCCGCGCCTTCTAGATGACACGCCACGTGAAGACCAACTAGAACTTTTAACTTTGGCCAGGGCCGAAGCAGCAAATAATGTGTATGAAACTCGTTTGGAGAGCAAGAAACGATTTGATCTCCATAGCAGATCCCATTCCTTCAAAGCAGGTGATCTCGTATTGTACGACTGGCCGAAAAAAGGAGATCACAAACTTTCTCCTATTTTCAAAGGACCATTTGTGATTATACGTCCAGTCGGGGCCGTGTGCTACGAGATCGAGTCTACAACACAGCAGAACAAATTTATCAAGATTGTCCACGTACAACATCTTCGACCTTACTTTAAACGAAATTCACCAACCATCGAGGAAAACGAAGACAATGAGAGCCACTGAGCTGTCATCAAAAAGATATTAACTGGTCTGTATACCCCAGAGACTTGAACTATGGTTTCATCAAAAACTTTGTTTCTTTTTTTTTCTGCTTCAATTTAAAATTTCTTCTGTCTGTCTAAATTTTATATTGTCGGGGCCGAATGTAAGGTTCTCTTTTATTTATCGATGAAAGAATCGTAATTGTTTATTTATTTTTAGTTATCTTGTGAAAACAAAAGTTGGCAACAGATGTATACTGTCGATGTCCGCCATAGTTGTAACATAGTCGCAGTTGCTTTAAGGATAACAATAAATCTTTGTGTTTGTGATTAAGAACTCTTTCCTAAAATCTAAATTTATAAGGCTGATATTAAATCAACCTTATATACGTTCTTATATTTGTTTTAATAGTTATGTAAGTTTTACAGGATACTAAATATTGGGCGATACTGATGTTAACAATGAGAATCCAGTCACTGTTTCTCAAGTCAACTCAACAGTTGTAATCAGTTTCACTCAGTTAAAACACTATTTTGGTTGGTTTTCCATTAAATTTTTCAAACTAATTAGAATATCAAGAAAAGGGACAAAATTTTACTTGTATTTCATATACGCCATTTCTAAAATGAAAACGTTTTTCTTTCGTGTGCCCAAGTACATCATTATCATCCTTTTTTATCTAGTGTATAAAATTATTAAATAAAAGTCCAATTTAAAATAATAAAAGCTACAACTATATATTAGTTTTTGTTTAAAATATGGAAACTGCGAAATGCAAACAAAAATTTAATAGTTTATAATTACTGGAAAGAAAACAAAAATCTCGCCAAGATAATATTATAGAAAAAAATGTTTTGTAAAAAAGATGAGTTCAGCATTTAGCAGATACGAAAATAGTCTTATATGAATAAATGCCAACATAAATAAATATATATTTACACTTTAATTTTAATAGCGTAGATACATTTTTATTTTACCCGGAATACTAAAATATTAGGTGAAAATAATGCCAACTTTAAATAACACTATCACTTTTTGACGCAAACTCAACAATGATGATGCTCATGCCACAAAATTAACATGTCATTGGGATAGGTTTTTAATCGATATCTTTCAAACTTATTGGAATATCGGATAGCAAATGGGCGAAATGACATTCCTGGATCGTTCCGCCTCTTTTTGGTAACTTTGGCGCCCTTCTATGTCCAGCGGTTAGTGAGGATATAGACGCACATACATACAAACATAGATAGATAGATAGTCACAGTCAGATTTTAATATATGACTAGCTGCTTCGCACCCAGCCTTCGGTCAGGGTATTAAATTTTTTTCGATTAAATGTTTAGAACTACAATAAATGATAAACGTATTCATAGAAATATAATTATTGAAAATGTCCTTAGTTATTTTATAATGTATTGAAATTAGAAAAAAAATTAAGTTCTACGTAAGAAAACCTATGAAAAAGTTTTAATTTAGGAAAAGACAACTGTGAAATAACAACAAAATTGTTAGAACTTGGCGAGTTTATAATTATTGAAAACAAATCTCGCCAGGATAAAACAGAAAAGAATAATACTTTCCTGAAAAACATAAATGAAGTAGAAAAAAGTTTTACATCTATCGATGTAAAAAGAAATTAATATATTAAACAGCGGTTAATGCGAGGTAAGCCTCATATATGCACATACGATCATAAATATGTTTGAATTGATATGAAAGTTATACAGGACACCAAATATATGACGATAATGAAGCCAAGAAGAATCATGTCAGTGCTACCAGTAGTAACCCAACAGTAGAAATAAAAATAATTGAAAATACTAAAATTAATTAAATAATTAAAACAGTATTTTAGTCGGTTTTCATTAATATCGTTCGAACTATTGAAATATTGGTATGCGAATGACTGAAATGACTTCCCTAAGTGATACCGCCAAGCCTAATTAAGAACAGGTGGAATGAAGTTTGGGATCTCAAAATTAGAAAATGAAAGACATATACGAAAATAATATTGTTAAAACAAAATAAGTACATAAGGTCAAAAGCAGAGAACAATTATATTACCTTTAAAACGTTATCTTATAAAACGTTATATGAATTAAATTACTTGAGATTTCAATGTTAATAATAAGTAAGTAAAAAAATATATATTGCAAATTCCGCAAAGCCTAATTAAGAATAGGTGTAATACAGATTGACGTCTCAGAACTGGGTAAATAAAAATGGCGCAATTATATTCAAAATGAATGAAATATACCATATGAATGATAAAAATGTATGAATGGATAAAACGAAATTGCTCATTAACGCTTGAACACCAAGAACAATTATATAATTTAAAATACATCTTAAACGCTAATTAATAGTTGCAATAATATTTCAATTTGGCTTACATTTCATAGTTGCCATTTCTAAAATAAAAATACTTATTTGTTCCCTGCACTTAACTACATCATTTGCCTAATTTTTTCTAGTGTATAAAATTGTAAATAAAAGCCCAATTTAAAATAATAAAACCTGTACTCATACGTTAGATTTTGTTTAAGAAATGGCAACTGCGAAATGCAAACTAAAATTTGATAGAACATGGCGAGTTTTTAATTAAGGAAAATAAAAAATCTCGTCAAGATAATAAAATAAAAAAAACGATTTTCTAAAAGAGATTAGTTCAGCTTTTAGCAAATTTGAAAATAGTCTCATATACATAAATGCCATCATAAATATATATATTTCTACTTGAATTTTAATAGTGTAGATACATTTTTATCTTACTCGGAATACCAAGGAACAGGCTATAATAATGCCAACGTCGAATAAACACCACCATTTTTTGACGCCAACTCAACATTGGAATTGCGCATGAGGAAAAATAAAAGTGCCATTTTGGTCGGTTTTTCGTTGATATCTTTCGAACTAATTGGAATATCGAAACGCGAATGGGCGAAATGACTTCCTCGGATTGTTTCGCGTCCTTTGGTACCTTCTGCGCCATTCTGCGTAATGCGGTTCGCGAGGAGATAGACGTACATACAAACATAGATAGTTACAATCAGATTTTAATATATAAGAAGATCAGTTTTAACGCATAGGTTTGACATCAGAACAGGATATTCCGCCAACTTGGCGATGAAGCTTAAAACAAATCATCCTAGTTTTTTTTCTCCTGATCTTTTCGTGTCCAAAAAATCTATGTCTATATTTTGATTTAATCTATTTTGGTTTAGGATTCTCCTTGTGCAATTCTTTTGTTACATTTCAAATAGGTTTAATTGTTTTTGTATGCGAAATTAATTTTATTGGCTTCGGGGAACAACGGCGATTTTACCAAAAACACAAACTTGTAAAATTCGTATTCTATCTTTACCATTTGGATGTCGTTTCTTACTGGATTTCGATTTCTTTAAGTAATGGTTCCAGTGGCTATTTTTTTTAATAAATCGAATCTATCAGGCTTGTAAATTGTTGAAGGATTAATTGCTCATAAATATGAATGCCGATTTGTTGTTGTTGTCGGTTAGTTAAGCTGAAATACACTCAAGAGCCAAAACATTATGATCACCTGTCAATAAAGACTTGTCCCCCTTTGGCACGCAACACAGCTTGAAACTGCCTTGGCACGGATGCCACAAGTCCTTGGTAGATGGTAGGACACAGATTCTACCAGATGTTTAAGCAACGGTTACGCAAATCCGAGATATTGCGAATGGGTGGTCTTTGAACTCTGAATTGCCATCCTACGACATCCCAAATGTGTTCTATCGGATTGAGATCCGGTGAGTTAGGCGGCCAGGACATGAACTGGAATTCAGCATCATGTTCCTGGAACCACTCCAACACGATTTTAGACTTGTGACACGGGGCGTTGTCCTGTTGGAACATTCCATTTCCAGTTGGAAAAACAGAGGCCGTGTAAGGGTGCAACTGGTACGCAATGATGTTCAAATACCCTGTAGCATTCATGGTCTGTTCTACCACAACCACGGGTCCCAGAGACGCCCAAGAGAACGTCCCCCAAAGCATAATACGTCCACCGGCCTGTGTATGACCTACTGTACATTGAGGTACCACCTGATCACGTGCCTTCCACGTCATCCAGGCGAGTTCATTACAAAATGTAGGGGTGGTCATAATGTTTTGGCTCTTGAGTGTATATAATTGTATTATACTACTATAATAATAGTTGCCCAAAAATACTAAGGAGTACCCTGTCCTGTTGGAATACCAAAATATTTACTCTTTTTCATTATTTCTGAACTTCGCTCAGACGTTAAAATTAAAAGTTAAGTTAGTGTATGTACTTGTATTTAGTAATCATCGCCAATAATTTCACAAAATACGCTAAGAGGTACCGAGTTCTGAAGTAACGCCTTCATAGAATTTGTTGTTTGAACACTTTAGACGGTAATAAAAATATTAAGAATTATTTATAGAGTATAACCTTGAGATATTGATACAAGTAAATGTGATTTCGAATTGTAGAAAATCAAATCCAGAAAATAAGCTTATTAAATATTTTTGGGACTATACGTATTTTCTGCTCATCTTTCTTCCTCAAATATCGCTGCAAAAGTACTAGCTTTTTCACAAATATCCTTTTTATTTAAAAGTTTTGTTTTGATCAAATTTCTTTAGAATTCATTCCACACCGATAATTTTCTTTTTTTTAGAAAAATAGGCTTTTCAACTATTTTGATCCAGTTGAATAGTATAAAAAAATTCGTTTTTCATTTGACCCTTGTTTAATCAAAATCCGGTATTAAAAAGAGGAATTTTGTGCAAACCTGTTCTATGCTTAAATGCAAATAACGTAACGATTGAGACGATGTTTTTTAAAATAATGAAAAGGGTGATAAAAAAGATAAATCGCAGAGATCGTCTGTGAATGTAAATATTTTCTAGCTTTTTTAGGCTATGGAATCTGAATGTTAGAAGTTGTTGAAAATCTAATTTCTAAGAATTGGTAAATACATCTAAAAGTATATAAATTTCATGTGCTTTCCACTAGGACGCCCAGAAACTTGCTACTACGAATAATGTTGAGTAGTATATATAAACACAAATATTATGCGTCCAAAAAATAGGTTGTAGTGTTCTTTGAGTGTTATCTACATTTTTCAATCGCATGACAACAATTCTTATTGCCGACGTTTTACAGCAAGCTGCTAGAATTGGCACCAAGCGAACTATTGGAAGATTTTGTAAAGCAAAACACAACACATATGAAGACTTAGATATCCAATTAGTTCATTATAATATCTTTATTCATGTATATTGCACAGTTTCATAACCAACCGTCAAACAGAGCGGTGTCTGGCTAGCTTCCACACTTTAGCAAAAGAGCATTACTCAGCCAGGGTTCATGTAGCAACCCTTTCTCAAGACGCTCTCTCTCCATCCTTACGCTTTAAGTGCTTTTAGAGTGAGTTATTAAAGATTCTTAAGCCTACATTAAGCGAGTGTGCTGCGCTTTCTGCGATCAAATCCCTAAATTATTAATTTTATGTTTGGGTATACACACACACACACACACACACACACACACACACACACATATATATATATATATATATATATATATTTATATATATATATATATATATATATATATATATATATATATAACCTATTTTACCCTACCGGGAAAAGGAATTGTAAACTGAGTCAATTGCTTTTTCAACATGTCGTACA
>CM063498.1:207950652-207965652 GCA_032207245.1 Pardosa pseudoannulata | reverse complement strand
TCCGGTTTTGCTTCACCATGCGAGACAGTCTCCGACGACCTTTTTCTTTGATAGCGTGTGGACGTCCAACACTAATGTCGTCTACTGCTGGTTTCACCGTCATTCATCCGCTTTGCAAAAGTATTGACAACTGTAGATCGCGAACAACCCACGAGTCTTGCAGTTTCGGAAATACTTGTTCCGAGCCTTCAAGACATTACAATCTGCCTTCTATCAAAATCGCTTAGATCCGCAGCCTTTCCCATCCCACACAGAAGTAAGTGAAAGAATGATTCTTCAGACTCTCGAGCAGCAGTTAAATACCACTTCCACCTGATCACATACCTTCTACGTCATCCAGGCGAGTTTATTGCAAAATGTAGGGGTGGTCCTGTTTTGGCTCTTGAGTACATATATGATTGACAGACAGCATGGAGAATTAGAATAGCAATCTATCTAGGATGCTATCTTATCCTCATTACGAATTTATGTCTATTAAATGTTCTTACTTGAGTAAATATATTTTTATGGATTTTTTTTAAAGAAATACATTATCCTTCAGAGGGTATATATTTTTAAAAGAAACTTTAAAATGTTAGCCGGCCAGAAGGAATTTATTTTTTACCATAGGTTAAGATTGAGTGAGAGGAATCCAATATAGCTGGTACAGACCCACCTTAAAATTCACAATTAATTGGTGGCGGTGACTAGCAGCGTAATATTGTGAAGACCCCTTGGTTCAGGACACTAACGCTTTGTTCAGTTGTAACTTTAACTGGAGTTAACTGGGACCGTAACTGACCCCCAGGTATAAAAATATTCGAATGCTTTTGATGCCTTTGACTCGGGGCTTTTTCAATGCTGTTCTGATGTCCCTAGCCAAAAAATATTTTTGTGTTTTCTATCCCTAAACTCTCTACTCTTTAGTTACTATGTTACGAACTCACGAATCCCCTATTCTATCTCCATCTTTCATCTTTTAGTTGTTTTTATGCTCTGCTCGTTGTCAATTTCTCTGCTTACTGTAAGAAATCTCTGGATTAGAGGGATCAGATGAGGAAATCCAGTTGCCTATACCTTCCTGAAGGACTCGGGGCTTTTCAGAATTTTTTACGTAGGTGTTTTGACCTCGTGGAGGCTTCCGCGATTTTTGACAGGAGCCAGCTTTTTAGCAATTATGTTCGGGAGACTCGTAAGGTCCGCTCATATAAGGAACGACAGGGTCTCGGACACCGAACGGTTGGGTTCGCGATGCACCTTGGAAAGGCCTCCCTATCGTGTGAGAATATTTAAGTCTTTTTTTTTACATTTGTTACATTTCGAAATGTTTTGAGATATTAGAATTCCTTTGTTTTTTTACTCCAGAAATTAATGTGATTTCCAATTCTGTTATGTCTGCGATCTTTCTTCACGCTACCTCTTGACTGAAAAACAATGAAAGCGTCACAATATCCTTTATATTGAGATTTTACTGTTACGGAGATGCTTTGTTATAAACTGAATTTTTTTTCACTATTACTAGACTTTCTTTACTTCCTCACAAGAATTAATAAAACGATAAAGACTTCAAAACTAAAAATAGACTTCAAAAGCATTGTTTCAATTGCTTAATAATACATTATTTAAATTGCATATGAATACGTCTATAACTTCAATAATATTGTTGTAAAGAGGAAACGTTATTATCTACTATATTAGAATTTTTCATTACATACAGTATAGACTGTCATCATAAGTTCATAATTAGATATTGTAACAGTATTAAATACAAAATTTCAACATTTACGGTAGTTTTTGAGTTATGCTAGAAATGTACCAACGTACGTACAGACGTATTCCAAAATGTATTGAGTGATGGTAAAATAAGATATTTAAAGCTTGAAAGTTTTTACGTTTGTACGTACAGACGTAACGCTTAATCTAGTCAAGATAGATTGAAGCATAATTAAAAATTTTTTTTCCGCTATCGATGTAGGACCAAAAAATTTCCGCGATTACAATACTTCTTTTACTTCGTAAAACAAAACAAAAAAAAAAATGTCGAATAATTTGGAAGCCTTTTCGCAAGCTCAAATTACTCTCCAGTAGGAACAAGATGTGGAAACAATTTACCACTTTTAATGATAATGTTTAAATAATTGATATAAATTTTATTATAATTAAATTAACTATTCAGATTGTTATCCAGTGCGAGAAAATTTTCACTTGATTAAGATATTTAATAGGGAAGAAACAAGAGAAAGTAAAATAAATTTCAATGCAAGTGGATAGAGCCATTTTCATCTTCCTAGGTTTTTTTTTTCAGTTCTTCAACTATACTTAGCAAAAAGATCAAAAATTTTTTGGAAAAAATATACAGAATATTTTCATCGTAATTTTTGCAATATTGGTACGGTTTACATCCTATTTTCTTCGGTTAGTATAAATAATAAACTTCTTACCCGTTTTTATAACCGAGTTGAATTCTACTTAAAGTAATAATATTAACTACTTAAAAATAGGTTTCCATATGGTGGTAAAAATTATAAAATTAATTATATTTACATCTTTTATTCTCTTTCTAACGTTCTCTTCGATATAGTGATAGTTACGTTAATAAAAAGACGATTATAATTGTTAAAACTTATTTGATTTAAACCGATACTTTCTAAAATTATTGTTTTTGCATGAAATTCCAAAAATGGATAGTAAATGATTTGTTAAATAGGGAGAACGATAATATAAATTAAATATAAAAAATCGGATTTTACTATAAATATAAATAAATCCACCGTTTGCCACTTTTAAACAGCGATCAGTTAAAGTTACGATTCAACGCTTAGATCTCGTATTGCAAATAAAGTAGACCTTAGCTCTCTAAAACCAAACTAAACCAAAACCGATTGAACGGTTTATTATTTCAGTTCTTAGATTAATTACACCATTAAAATGAAGAAATGGAATTAAATGGAAGATATTTCAGTCTCGTATGATATTTTTCTAACGTCTCACTAATCTCCGATTTATTTAGTAATGACATTTCTGAAGAATATATTTTATTTTTCCTTTCTGTTCTCTGCTCTGGCAACTACAAAAGCATCGTTTCGGTATATATATATATATATATATATATATATATATATATATATATATATATATATATATATATATATATATATATATATATATATATATATATATATATATGCTCGTTATTTTTTCCTGTATGTGTTCTCAGATTGTTGTCAGTTGTTTTAATACGTTGATACGTTGTTAACAAAAACATTTTTGAATTTATACGACTAATATTTTTTTGAGTTATGCGAGATACATACGCATATACCTATGCACTTAGACATCAAGAGAAAACTAATCAAACTGTTTTAAGGTCAGGTCAATATGAATACTGAAAGTTCGGGAATTTAAGTTCCCTAGAACGTACATGTAAACGTAATACGGCAGTCACGATCAAAACAAATATTTTCGTTCCAATTTGAACCCTGAAATTTATTGTGATTGCAACACTATAAATTTCAGTGAGATAACACTATAAATTTCAGAGAGTGCAATTTTTTACTTTGTCCAATAAAAGTAAAAATGAGCGGAAATACCACTATCATAGAAATGAGTTTTACTAGTAGACTAGGCGAGGTGTTTCAATTTCCATATAGCGTATTTTAACAGATAAGGAATACGGAATATTTCTTTGGATATATTTGATGCATGTAATATACGCCATGATTGAAAATTTACTGTTAGAAACGAGTTTTAAATAGCTGCAATCTTTGTTCATGGTTATGGCTTTTTTCTGCTGGTATTTCCGCTCATTTTTTTTTTTATTTTCTAACGCTTACGTCAATGATGAACTGTTATTATAAAAATAAACTGCTAGCAAAGCCTATTTTGTGAATTTCAAGTGAACCAGATTTATAAAAAATATTAAATTTATTAAAATAACTACATAAAATAGGTAACATCTTAATGGATATCAAACAACGACGTATTAAAACAATATAGAAGATTAACTGAGAACACCTACAGGATATAGAGAAAGTGCATGTTTGTAAACAAATACGAGTGCTGACTACAACTCAACTTTTCGTTGGCAAAACATGGCTTGTTTTCATGAGCTTCGATATGGATCACGTATACAATATATCTAAATTTTATTTAAAGGGAAAGGGAAGGAAACACCAGAAACTGGCCAAGTAATTCAAAATAGATTTTTTTAGCACTTACAAAATTATATATTTTTTTAAACAATTAAACACTTTACACAGTACTATTAAGAATCATAATCAAAGTATAACTACTTTGATTATGTTAACAGGCACACTAAACTATTACATAAATAAGGATCTAATAAAAATGTGCAAAACCTGATCATTTTAAGGGAAAAACATTACATTTATAGGTACAATACTTCACACAAAAGCATAAGAAATACATTAGAAATATGAAAAAAATCTTCGTAATAATAAAAAAAATTCTTAGAGCATAATAATTTTATATAATCTATTACATTATAGTAAGGTTAACGTTTTATTACCATTCTGAAAATGTTTGCCGCAAATTCTCGTAGAAGAATTTGGAGTCCAGTCTTGCCTTTTCAAAGCTTTTATCCAAAGCATTAGCAATGTAGGTTCTTTAGAAAAGTAATAAAATCCAACACTTTCACCTTTTTTGAAACGCTTAGTACAGCCATACGCACAGCAGCTTGTTACCATTTTCAGAAAATTGAAAAAATTAAAACCTCAATAACAAGCACAATCCGTAGGCAATTCAAATGTTTTTCCAACGAGGAAGTTGAGCTGCCATTTTTGCTGCACCTGACTTCATGCGCACATTCTCTATAAGAACAGTAATATATTTTTTTCTTACCCAAACGACGGTTTTGCAGTTGCCAATACAGAAACAAAAAAGAAAAAAATATGAAATTTCTTTCAAAAATAATAATTCTACAATTACGCATTGTTTATCAAATAAGTTTGAGCAATCAAAATTATTTAATCTAGCAAAAAAAAAGTTTAATTTAGGAAATCAAAATCAAAATTTTGATTATGATTTAATTGAAGTAGATATTAGAAGTAGAAGTAGATATGAAGTAAATATTTTTTCATTGAAGTAGATATTAGAAGAAAATTACAAGAAAAGGGATTTAGTTTTTATGAAAAAGAAAACTTAAGGTATAAAATTATTTTCAAGATAGAAATAAGTAACCATTATTATTACATATAAATCAAAATTATTCTAACTGCTACTAAAGAGTAATCCAAGTATCCTTTTTAATTACCATTATTCAATCTATTCTGATAATAACAATTTCAAATGAAAGATTCTTCAATTATTTACAAGAGACTGATAAATAGCTGTTATTATCAGGACACACACGTAAATCAAAAGGGCACTTTCTAACTGTTAATACAGAATAATCCAATTAATCTTTTTAAATTATTGCTAGGATAAACACGTAAATCGAAAGTGTACTTTCTAACTGTTAATACAGAATAATAAAATTGATTTTTTAGTTATTGAAATCCAATTTGTTCTGATAATTGAGATAAGTTCATTCAATAAATCTTCAGTTATATTCAAGAGGCTAATAAATAGCTTATATTTACTAGGTCATACACTTAAATCAAAGGTGAAAACTGTAACTGCTAATAAAGAATTATCCAATTTCTTAATTATATATTAATTAATATCCAATCTATTCTAAAAATAACAAGTTCATAGAAAAGTTCTTCAATTATTTTCAAGAGACTAATAAATAGCTGTTATTATTAATAGAGGGAAGAAAATGAAAGACGAACATTCTAATTATTAATAAAGAATAATACAATTACTCTTTTAATTATTAATTTCCAATTTTGCTCTGATAATAAAAAGAAGTTCTTTGAAAGACTCTTGAATTATAGTCAGGAGACTAATAAAAAAAAAAAAACTGAAATCTCTAAGTAAAACCCGTAAATCAAATGTTAACTTTCTAACTGCTGTAAAGAATAATACAATTACTCTTTTAATTAGTAATATCCAATTTGTTCTAGTAATCGAGATAAGTTGTTGAATAAATCTTCAGTTATTTTCAAGAGGCTAATAAATAGCTTATATTTACTAGGTCATACACTTAAATCAAAGGTGAAAACAGTGACTGCTAATAAAGAATAATCCAATTACTCTTTTAATTATTAATATTCAATTTGTTATGATAATACAAACGTTCATTCATAGACTCTTGAATTATTTTCAAGAGACTGTTATTGAAAAAGTGTGAGTGAAAATCACACCTGTCTTAGTGAATAGGCTCATATCACTAAGACAAACACATAAATCAAGGTGAATTTTCTAACTACGATAAAGAATAATACAATTACTCTTTTAATTATTCATTTTTGATTTGCTCTGATAATAAAAAGAAGTTCTTTGAAAGACTCTTGAATTATAGTCAAGAGACTAATAAAAAAAAGCTGAAATCTGTAATACAAACCCGTAAATCGAAGGTGAACTTTCTAACTGCTGTGAAGAATAATACAATTACTCTTTTAATTAGTAATATCCAATTTGTTCTAGTAATCGAGATAATTTGTTGAATAAATCTTCAGTTATTTTCAAGAGACTAATAAATAGCTGTTATCACTAGGTCATACACGTAAATCAAAGGGTAAAATTGTAACTGTTATTAAAAATAATCCAATTACTCTTTTAAGTATTAACACTTGGCACGCGGGTATACTTCACCGCCAACTTACGCGTGCAGTGGGCGTTTTTTCGTGATTCGCTCGAAAGTTTAGTTATTCAGGAAAATCGCAGTCAATCGAAAACTACTTTGTTTTTATGAACGAAACTTTTTTTATTTTACACTTTAATATATACTGTATGATTATTTAACAAAAAAAAAAAAGAACAATATTTTTACGAAATCACAAAAATAAACGATTTTTAAAATTAAAGTCCGATCATCTGTCAGCGCCTATTTCTTCATCACTCTCTTTGTCACAACGGCTTAATTTATCAATTTTGTATTCAACAATTAAAAAAACCAAGCTTCAAATTGCTAAAACACGACTAGTACGTTCTGGAGCTAGGAATTCGATGGAAGACGAAATAACGCAACAAAAGACCGAGTCACTCGACAATCCTAACTTGTGGAAAGAAAAAATGCAAACAACACGCCTATAATGTCACACATACATATAATTATACGTATTTAGTAGATTTGTGGTGGTTAGCAGGTATCCACCACAAATCTACTAAATATGTATTTTTACGTGACCCGCGCTCCGGTGACAGACTGCAAAAAAACATAAAAATACGTTGCCCGCAAGCGAAGTATTAATATTCCATTTGTTTTGATAATACAAACGTTTTGATAATAGACTCTTGAATTATTTTCAAGAAACTAAAAAAAAAAAAAAAAAAAAAAAAGACATATCACTAAGACAAACACATAAATCAAGGTGAATTTTCTAACTGCGATAAAGAATAATCCAATTACTCTTTTTAATTATTAATATCCAATTTTTTCTGATAATCGAGATAAGTTCGTAGAAATATTCTAGTTATTTTCAAGAGAATAATAAACAGCTTTTCTTACTAGGACAAGTACGTAAATGAAATTGAACATTCTAACTGATCGTAAAGAATAATCGCTGTTCATTTAATAATTATTATTCAATTTAACCTGATAATAGAGACAAGTAAGTAGAAAAATCTTCAATTATTTTCAAGAAATAAATAATTAGCTGTTATTACTTGGGACGTAAATCAAAGGTGAAGTTTGTAATTGCCAGAAAAGAATAATTCAGCTGTTCAAAATCAATTATTACTATCTAATTTGTTCTCTATTCGAATCAAAGTTATAGAGATATATTTATATATAGAGAGATAATATTATACATTTTCTGATAAGTGAGATAAATTCTTGAATAGAGGGAGACTAATTATTTTTAAGACATTAATAAAAAGCTGTCGTTACTATGAAAGGAAGACAGTAATATAAATCAATGTTGAGCTTTCTAAGTGCTATTAAAAAGAAACAATTTGATTATTCTTTCGATTATTAATATAAAATCTGTTCTGATAATAGGGATAAATTCATAGAAAATCTCTTTCACTCATATAAAATTATAGAAACCATTTTCGAGAGACTAATAAGTCTCTGTTATTATTAGGAGAGATGCTTAAAGGTGAACTTTGAAATCCAGTTATTCTTTTAGTAATATCGAGTTTGGTCTGATAATAGAGATAAGTTTATTGAAAGACACTTTAATTATGTCTAAGAGAGTAATAAATGGTTGTTATTACTAGGATAGGCGCTTAAATAAAAAGTGAAAATTCTAAGTGTTGGTAAAGAATAATCTTATTCTTTTTACTATTAACATCCAGTTTATTCGAACATTAAAAGCAAGTTCATTGAAAGACTCTCGAATTATTTTCAAGAGACTAATAAATAGCTGCTATTAATAGGATACGCACGTAAATAAAAAGTGAAAATTCTAAATGTTGGCAAAAGATAATCTAATTATAATCTAATTATTTTTTTACTATTATCATCCAGTTTATTTGAGCATTAAAAGCAAATTCATTGAAAGACTTTCGAATTATTTTCAAGAGACTAATGAATAGCTGTTATAACTAGGACAGGAGCGTTAATTAAAGGTGAATTTTTTAACTGCTAGTAAAGAATTATCCAACTGTTCTTTTCGTTATTAATATCCAATTTGTTCTTTAATAAAAAAAAGTTTGATGAAAGATTCTTTCCCTATTTTCAAGACACTAATAAATAGCTGTTATTACTAAAACAGGTGCATAAATCAATGAGTAACAATTTAACTGGTAGTAAAAGAATAATCCATTTAGTCTTTTAATTATTAATATCGAATTAGTTATGATAATAGAAACAAGTTCATTGAAAAACTCCTCAGTTAAAGCGAGTTATAATTAACTGCTATTTCTAGGACAGGAAAGGAAATCAAGAACTACCTGTAAAGTTTAATAGAATTATTCTTTTATTAATATACTATTTGTTCTAATAAGAGAGACAAGTTAATTGATCGACTCTTCCATTATTTCAAGAGATTAATAAATAGCTGTTATTTTTAAGAAAAGAATGTAAATCAAAGGTGAATATTTTAACTAATATTAAAGAATAAGCCAATAATTATTTTATTAATATCTAATTTATTCTGATAATAAAAACAAGATCATTGAAAGACTTGAAATATTTTCAAGAGACTAATAATTGTTATACCTGGGACATGGATGTAAATTAAAGGTGAACTTTTTGATTGCTAGTTTAAGATTATTCCAAATGTTCTTTTGAATATTAATATAAAATTTATTATGATAATGAAAATACGATCAATGAAAGAATCTTGAATTGTTTTCAAGAGACTAATAAATAAACTTTGTTATTAGGAGCAGACACTTAAAGGTAACTTTCTAGCTGCGCGTAAAAGCCAATTATTTGTTTAGCAATAGCCAATTTCTTCTGATAATAAAAACAAGATCATTGAAAAACACTTCAGTTATTTTAAAGATACTAATAACTAGCTGTTATTACTAGGATAGACAAGTAAATAAAAGGGGAACATTCTAATTTATGATTAAGAATAATCCAACTTTTCTTTTTACTTTAATATCCAATTTGTTCTTTAATAGAGACACGTTCATTGAAAGACTCTTTAATCTAATTTCAAGAGACTAATAACTAGCTGTTATTACTAAGATAGACATGTAAATAATAGAGGAACATTCTAAGTTATGATTAAGAATAATCCAACTTTTCTTTTTATTATTAATATCCAATTTCTTCTGATAATAAAAACAAGATCATTGAAAAACACTTTAGTTATTTTAAAGATACTAATAACTAGCTGTTATTACTAGAATAGACAAGTAAATAAAAGGGGAACATTCTAATTTATGATTAAGAATAATCCCATTTTTCTTTTTATTATTAATATCCAATTTGTTCTTTAATAGAGACACGTTCATTGAAAGACTCTTTATTTAATTTCAAGAGACCAATAACTAGCTGTTATTACTAAGATAGACATGTAAATAATAGAGGAACATTCTAAGTTTTGATTAAGAATAATCCAACTTTTCTTTTTATTATTAATATCCAATTTGTTCTTTAATAGAGACACGTTCATTGAAAGACACTTTAATCTAATTTCAAGAGACTAATAACTAGCTGTTATTACTAAGATAGACATGTAAATAATAGAGGAACATTCTAAGTTATGATTAAGAATAATCCAACTTTTCTTTTTAATATTAATATCCAATTTGTTCTTTAATAGAGACACATTCATTGAAAGACTCTTCATTTAATTTCAAGAGACTAATAAATAGCTGTTATTTTTTAGAACAGGATCGTAAATTAAAGGTGAACATTTTAACTGATATTAAAGAATAATCCAAGTATTCTTTTAACTATTAACTTCTAATTTATTCGGATAATAAAAAGAAGATCATTGAAAGACTTAAAATATTTTCGAGAGACTAATAAATAGTTATTTCTCAGACAGGAAAGGAAAACAAAAACTTTCCAACTGCCTGCAAAAGATTGATCCAATTATTCTTTTAATTATCAATATCCAGTTTTTCTCAAAAGGGAGACAAGTTCATTGATAAACTCTCGAATTATTTTCAAGAGACTAATAAATAGCTGTTAATTTTTAGGACAGGATCGTAAATTAAAGGTGAACATTTTAACTGATATTAAAGAATAATCCAAGTATTCTTTTAATTATTTATATCGAATTTGTTCTGACAATAACATTGCCTGCGAAAGACTCTTCAATTATTTTAAAGAGACTAATAATTAACTGTTATTACTAGGATCGACATGTAAATAAAAGGGGAACTTTTTCACTGTTTGTAAAGATTAATCTGATTATTCTTTTAATTATTAATATTCACTTTATTCTTTAATAGAGATAAGATCGTTGAAAAACTATTTATCGGTTTTCATTAGACTAATAAATACTATTATTACTAGAACAGGTACATAAATCAAAGATGAACAATTTAACTGGTAGAAAAAGAATAACCCATTGAGTCTTTTAATTATTTATATCGAATTTGTTCTGACAATAACATTGCCTGCGAAAGACTCTTCAATTATTTTAAAGAGACTAATAATTAACTGTTATTACTAGGACAGGAACATAAATTAAAAGGGGAACTTTTTCACTGTTTGTAAAGATTAATCTGATTATTCTTTTAATTATTAAAAATTCATTCTTCTAATAAAAAGAAAGATCATTGAAAGACTTGAATTATTTTCAGGCTACATAAATAGTTTGTTATTACTAGGACATGAAAGAAAATTAAAGAACAATTTTAAAAATGATTTAATTATTCTTTTAATTATTAACATCTAATTTATTCTGATAATAAAAAGATCATCGAAAGACTCTTCAATTAATTCAAGATATTAATTAATATCTGTTATTTTTAGGACAGGAACATAAATTAAAGGCGAACATTTAGCTGATAATCCAGTTATTCTTTTAATTATTAACTTCTAATTCATTCTGATAATAAAAAGAAGATCATTGAAAGACTTGAATTATTTTCAAGAGACTAATAAATATTTGTTATTACTAGGACATGAACGTAAATTAAAGGTGAAGTTTTTAACTGCTAGTTAAGAATAATCGAATTAGCTTTATTGTCATTAATATCTAATCTGTTCTGAGAACAGCTGCAGATTCATTGAGAGGCTTTGGAACTACTCAAAGTGTCATTAACTACCGATGAAGAAGTTTAATATCTTCACAAATGTGTTAGTTTAAAAAACAAAATTAGGCTTAGTAACTGTTTGTCATCCGATATCCATGAAAGCATTCTTTTGTGCGAAAAAGGATCTGTGTCCTCGGCATCTCGAAATGTTCGAACGGCCCCCGCTGCACGCCCAAACCATCAAAAATAAACCCGTTCGCGCACTTTCAGCAGTAACTAGCAGAGCGGCACTTACGAGAATTGCACAACTGCCCGAGACACAGAGGAGATTAAGGATGGAGCACACGAGCATTGATCAAAGCGAAAGGGGCTGCTGTGGCGCAAGCCTTTCGAGAGAAGGGGCTCAGGAAACAGAAGGGAAAAAAAAAAGAAATTCTTTACAGCCAAAGTTAAAAACGGAGTTCCCCTTTGTGGCTCCGAAAACTTGAGAACTTGGTATCCACAAAAATTCGGGCACGAGAGTTTCAAGAGTAAGATGGGGTAAGGTTCTCGGAAACCGACAAGGAAAGAGAAGGGTAAAAGAAAAAAAATGAGGAGGAGGGGTTAGAAGTGGAATCTTATTTTACTTCGCAAAGTTTCGCAAGATAATCGACTTGAAGGCTTTCTTTCAACATCCAGAATATTCCTTTCTGTACAAATTTCTCGCAATTTATAAGCTTAGGCAACACTTTCCGAGATTTAGCTTCCAAGAATTGACTCCTTTTTATTAATACCCGAGAAATGTACAGAAAGTACATTCGATGTGACTTTTATGACTCTGTACTGTCTGGTGAAAAAATACTGTTACATCAGAATCATTTTTCTAAGATTTCACTTTAAGGGGGAGTCTGAACCTGCCATCTTGGATTCCTCTTGCTCAATGTTAACCTAAACAAAATACCCTTTACCCGGCTTTCCAAACGATGGCCGAATGGGTAGAGCGCTGCTCTTATACGAGTTTATGGGTTTGAATCTCCCTGTTCGCATACTTGTTCGTTGTCATTTGAAATCGGCTTTACGCAGTATATCCCGGTCACATTGGCCTTCGTATAGCAAAATAGTAGACCGTATCGCTCCAAACCAAACAAAACCTCTGGCCGGCTCTCCTTTAAGAATTCTTATTTATACCACGTGATAGACCATCAAATTTTCTAGGATGCCTGCTTTCTAATAGAATCTCTAAAAATCCAATATGGCAGAAACTTCACTCCCCCCCCCTTTTTTTTAAATTCATGTCTGTTAACCTTTCGGAGCCTGATTTATATTTCGTTTACTCAAATTTAAGCATTTTTAAATTTTATAAAGCTATTAACTTCTGAAGAATCTGAAATTTACCTACTTGAAAAAGTTTACACAATCTTTCAAAAATTCTTTTTGTCAGTGAATCTGTAACAGGAACAAGAGTAAATGTTCAAATATGTTGCATATGTTGTGTTACACGATATTATACCAATATGAAACATGTATGGGTAGGAAGTTAAGACGATTTTATCATCTTAACTTCCTACCCATACTGGTTGACTTAACATTAAGTGTGTTTTGTACCTGACCCTATTGGATTATCCTCTCTTAATGTTAAAGTATAAAATCCCCTGTAGTTGTCTTGCATGTCAATGATTCCTTATAACTTTATACCTTCTGATCGAACAGCAAAACTGTTCGGATGCTATCTTTCTATACTTTTAAAAAGATCGAGATAAATATATTTAATTTAAAATTATTTGTGAGCAATTTTGATACATTCTTTGCCAAACGTAAAAAAGAATATTTAACAGAAATAAATTAAATAAAAAAATTAAATTAATTAAAAAACGATAGCAACCTACAGATTTTGCTGTTGTATCACGTGCTTTAATTTTTAAAACACATACACAGGCCGGTGGTGGCGGTATTATGCTTTGGGGGACGTTCTCTTGGGCGTCTCTGGTACCCGTGGTTGTGGTAGAGCAGACCTTTAATGATACATGGTATCTGAACATCATTGCGGACCAGTTGCACCCTTACACGGCCTCTGTTTTTTCAGCTGGAAATGGAATGTTCCAACAGGACAACGCCCCGTGTCACAAGGGCTGAAAATGTGTTAGAGTGGTTCCAGGAACAGGATGCTGAATTGCAGTTCATGTCCTGGCCTCCTAACTCACAGGATCTCAATCCGATAGAACCCATTTGCGATGTCATGGGACGGCAGCCCAGAGTTCAAAGACCAGCAATTCGCAATATTTACGTAACCGTTGCTTTAACGTCTGGTACAATCTGTCTCCGGCCATCTACCAACGTTTTGTGTCATCCATGCCAACACGGGTTGAAGCTGTGTTGCCCGCCAAAGGTGGGCCAACTCGTTATTGACAGGTGGTTATAACGTTTTGGCTCTTGAGTGTACTTTTGCCAACCAATGGTAAGGGGTCATCATGGATGTTCGTAGCCGTTTAAGTAGATGTTTAAGCATTAGGTCCTTGTCACATTAGGACTTGTGTATCTAAAAAGTAAACCACGACACTCCGAATAATAAAAAAAAGAAATAAAGAAGACTACCACTAAAATTTCCCAAATAATTTAAGATTAAATATAATTTTAGGTGTATTGTGTTGTTTCGTATGCCACTTGGACAAACGAAGCACCATTCAGCCGCATGCTACTCGCATTAAGGCAAAGGGGCGCGCCTTTCGCTTTAATGGGCACCGAAAGACTTTGCTGAAGTGTGTCCTCGTCATTTTGAAGCAGGGATCCATAGGCTTGACCTGCCACCTGCTATTGATTGAGAAGCTGGAGGACATGGTAACCACAAACCTATTTTCAATTCTCCTTTAACGAACACGTTGGATCTTAGGCCACCCTCTCAGTTACGAGATCATTGCCTGAACAGGTGTATTGTACTATGAAGTGAATTCGACACGTGATACTAAATTACAATTTATTTTCTACAATATTAATAAATGTTAATAATAGCATGTCAATAACAATAAGGTTAATAATATTAGCCGGTAACCGGTTAAGACGACATTTTTAGAACTTTGACTCCAATACAAAATTCATAATTTGCCCTCGGAATTCAATTTCAGTTAGAACAACAAGTAACGTGTTACTTCTATAGATATCTCTGTAAACAAATAGGACAAATTTTAAATTTGCAACAACTTCTATTCATGTAAGATAAATTGGGCACTCGTGGTTCCTGGTTAGTCATTAGGAAAGTATCTTTCGTAATTTAACGACAGGTGTACCGTACAATGTTAATAGCAAATTCATGCAAACAATATGACAATTTTTTAAACAATCTTTATCTTGATGAAAAATGAATGGCTAACTAAC
>CM063498.1:207928152-207945652 GCA_032207245.1 Pardosa pseudoannulata | reverse complement strand
CTGACGATTGATACTTGAGCTCGGGTCACGTACTAGAACGGGTTAGTGTAACGACAGGGTTTGTTTGTGGGTATAAAAATAACGGTATATAGAGGAAAACGAAGCCAAATGTTCTTGTCTACTACATGGATTCTGGAAAAATTGGCACAAATAAAAACTAGTTTTTATATCAGTCGATGCGGAACCACAGAACGGGAAAAAAATAAAACTATATACTACTCTTTCTATTTGCTTTTTCATATTTACTATATTGTTATAAATTTATCCACTAGAAAATATAGCTTTTGTTTACAAAAATGTTATGGTTGTTACTTATATATTTCTATTTATACATGTATATATATTTCAATATAAAATACGAAAATAATTTTCGATCTATTGAGATTTATCTGAGTAACTAAATTGACGCTCAAAACACCCGCTCCCTGTAAAATTCCGCTGCGAAATGTACCCGCACACAATGTGTTAAGAAGGACCCATTGGGATCTATACAAGCCGCTCCTTTAGACGAATAGATTTTGATAATTGGACTGATTGCATTCGAGTAATTTAAATTTATTCTTTTGATGTTGTTCGGAAATATAGTGAAACTTGTGTTTAACGATGCCGCGCCGAATGGATAGAGCACTGCTATTCGATACTAGAGTTTGTGGGTTAGAGACCTGCTTGTTGTATGAACGTTCGTAGTCTTTCGGAATCATATGTTCCAGTCTCATTAACCTTCGTGTAGCAAAACGTACACCTTAGTGGTACCAACTAACCATTAACGATACCCTTTATAGAAGTGGTTACCAAACTTTTTCTTTGTGGATCCCTTTTAATAACAAGCACCTTGCCATGAACCTTTAAATAAAATACTTTTAAACAACTACAGGATAATAAAATTACAATTAGAATAACAAAAATTAAGTAAAAGCTCTCATCCAAACTGGACGAACACTCCATCAGTTCATATTCTGGTACAGAGTAAAAAATCGAGGGGCACACAATGACCAAATCTAAATATGATCTTAATTTCTTTTAAGAAGATTACCTGAAAAACTTTCTAAAGAAACAAAGCAATCTAATTTTATGTATTATTCCAGTAATAATAAATTCTCATCTAGTAGCAAACTCTGGGTTTTATAAAAGTTAAAGAATACAAATATTTGCATTATGTAAAATTAGTTCAGTATGTCAAAAAAGCATTATTTAAAACTTAGTATGGGGTTGAGATTATAAAACGCATGTTTTAGATTATAGAGAGGCTATTTCTCAGATGATAAAGACAAAATAAATAACTTACCTTTTTAAAATCTGCTTTCTATCCTTTTGTTTAGTTACAAAATCTATGTGTTCAATATTATTTAACTTTTACGGTATCATATTTTATCATTGACGTTTAGTTTTACTACGTTTGATAGACTACCCAACACCTTAAATCTATTAGGTTATAACTTTGTACTATTTTATCATCTGAGGAAGTAGCGAAGGTACAAATAACAATTGGAAAAATTTTTAGTTGGATTTCTGTTTTCTTTCAAATTGTACTCCTGTTGAAGGAAATATTTTAAGAAAAATATACTGTAAATATTTGTTTTAGTTACTGAGTTACACTGTCATTTTGAGTGGGAAAATATGGGGTAAAGACCATATACCTCTTTTTAGAATGATTACATTCTAGATCTACAAGAGTGCGAATTTTTACTTTTGCTCAAAGAGGTTCAAGGGTTAAATACGACCCTGTTTCCATTGCAGGAAAAGTCCTAGAGCCGGACAAATCGAACCCCTGTTCGGATCGTCAATTTTTAAGATTGTCATTTTGGTTCGAAGTTTTGAGCTAATTTTTTATTAGGAAAAAATTTCATAAAATAATGGTGGAGCCGATATATCTAACTGCTTTAGACCTTCGAGTTGGTGTAAACCCTTTTTCATTGGCAACAGGTGAGTATTAAAAAATATGTCTTTATACCTTTGAAGACTGAAACATAAGTATTTTAGATTATATTGTATTATATTTATTTGCAGTCAGTGCAAGTAAAATTTATGACGTACAAATATAGCTTTCTGAATAGAAAAATTGGGTTACTGCTTTCGTTTCAATAATCGTTTATGTTTTTTTTATAATTTTTTTGATATACTGTTTTTGGTTCTCAAGAACTATTGGAGTTTTAATGTCCCGTATTTATTATCAATTAATCTCTTTTCTTAATCATTTTTCTCATGGATGGAGTGGTTTGTGTTTTATATTTCTGTCCTGTGCTACAGAACCCCCCTTCCTATTTTCTCCCGTTTATCTTTTCGTCTTCCCATTTTGAAAGAGGGCGCGAGAAATCGGGGCTTCCACGACATTTGGATATTTCGACGGTCCCCCGAGCCGAGTCGAGAACAGACCATCAAAAATAATGCGGACTGCGCTGTAAAGCCATAACTAGTAAAGAGAGGCACTTCCGAAAATTGCACACAACTGTCGGTCCAGAGATATAGCCCGCACGGACCGGGGAGGGGGGAGAAGCCAGAGGCGCTGATCAAAGTCAGGGGCACACACAGATACTCGGAGGTGATTAAAAGAACGGGACCAACTCTCCGAAAACTCGAAATTAAGAGCCAAGTACCTTTGTGCGCTCTCCAGAACACACGCCGAGTTCCAATAAATTGGGAGGCCAGAGCGCTCAAAATGGCGGAAGGGAACGCCACAAAAGGGAAGGGAGCGCTAATGTGCGGCCATGCCACATTAAATGGGAATGCGTAAATATCGGAGCTTTTCTTTCTCCTTTTTTTTCAGGAAAGTTTGAAGGAGGAAGAAGTACCACTCCAGGATTAAACGCCGAGGAGCGAAACAAACGCTGCGTACGGATTATTGGGATGACAGATTTCTTCAGATCACCATTCTTAATGGAAAAAAAGTTTGTCATTGTGAGGGGATGTTCATTAGACGGGGATAAATAAAATATCGAAAGTTACATGCTTATGTCGAGAAACTTTAAGTAAGAACTTCGGAAGTCTACTGAAGCAGAGAGAGAAATAAAGAATGAGCCACTTCAGAGGTTTGCTTTGAAGCACAAAAATAGAGGGATAAATAATATCAGCACTTCCAGTACATGTAAATTCCACATAAAAGCACAATATACCAGAAAACACAAATTGCAAAGATATGTAGTTTAACATTATTCGCTGTGTTTCCCAACTAAGCAAATTTTTTCCAAATTGCTACAAATTGGGATTATAATTATTTTCCCTTAAAGAGGCCGATCGGTGGCTGAATGGTTACGACACTGATCTTTAGTACCGGAGTTCGTGTGTTCAAATCCCACCGTGGCATGAATGTTCGTAGCCTTTCAGAATCTGCTTTAGGTAGTAGGCCCCGATCTCATAAGTCCTCGAGTTAAAAATGTAGACCGTAGCGCTCTAAACCAAACCAAACCTTACCTTAAAGTTTTACCGAAACCCTAAAAGATAAAGTAGTAACAGTAAGGTAAAGTTTTGCCACACCTTGCATTAAAATTTTACCCATAAAGTTTACTAAACCAAACCTTAAAGAGGCAGGATTATTGATACCCATCGCAGAATTAGACACCACAGAGAATGTGCTTACCTTCGCACGGTTTGAAACCATTTTAGAATAGAAATTTGTTCCATTTCAGGTGATAGGTTTAGAGATTACTATAATCGACGTATAAGCGCACACACCTATACTCAATAAGACCTGGTGACAATAAGTATCTTTTCAACTCGTCTTCAACAAGCCTTTTCTGACGCGCACTACTTTATGAGTAAGCTCAATAGATTTTCGTTCTTGTTATACATTCTTGTATTCTAATCATAATGGAATGCATGTAACCGGAGGAACTATTTTCCACCGATTACACATGAAATTAGCCCAAATTTTTTGAATTTTCCAGACCAGTTTTGACTATCAGAACAGGGTGCCCCCGCCAACTTGGCGATATATCTCAAAGCACGGTAGCCTAACATTTTCTCCTGATCTCGCTGTGTTCAAACAATTTATATTTATGCTTTGATTTATAAAATATTGGTATCTAGATCACCTTGTGCAACATTTTCATACATATTAAATGCGTGTAATGCTTAAAAAATTAGACTTAATGGTTCACTATGGCTATTTTTTAATAATTTTGAGCTGTTGGTTTTGTAAACTGTTGAAGGATTATTTGCCCATAAATATGATTTTCTAGTTTCTAAGTGGTTTTGGTTAATTAAGTAAGAGTATATATAATTCTATTAAATGGCGTACTCTGCATCCATTAAATTCGCTAAAAAAAGCAAGTAATACAGTGTTCGGATGGAATACCTTTGTGTTTTAGTAAACATCGCCAGTAATTTTGCCAAATTTGCCAAAGGGCACCGTGTTCTGAAGTATTACCGCCCGAACTTAATGTTCATTAAGAATACTTACGAAAACTTTCAGTCGTGCAGCCATTAGAGAAGTCCAACGCTCTGGATCTTTAAATTTATTGAGGGTAAAAATGAACGAATCAACTGCTCATCTTTACAAGGCAAGACTGTTGCATCGAATGCTACAAGAAAAATACATCTTTTAATAATTTTTGCATCTCGCAGGAGCGTGAGATCGCCGGATTTTGTTACCAAGAGACTGATTATTCATCGTTTTTTTCGAGTCGAGAAGGAACTCTGATCCTTTAAGTGAGCTGGAAAACTAAACAGGAAGCAATTTAGTTATCAGAGAAGCAACACTATTTCCCTGGGGCAGCTTAAAAATGCCTCTAGCAAACAAACAAAAAAAAATGAGCGTTTATTTAAGCGTTAGTTTTGAGAGACAGGTGAAAAGAATTTAAGTCGGCGAACACTCCATTAGATAAGACATTTTACGACTGGTACTAAAAAATAAGAAGGATGAAAAAAATTTTTGGACACATATTTTAGGTGTAATAATTTTGATGTATTACATGCAGTAAAAAAACCGAACTAAAAAGCCGTAATTTTTGTCTTTCCGTTTTAAAGTGGAATATAAGAGCGATTAAATATAAGAAAGAGCCATTAATGAACACAGCGGATCTATGGCTTGAACTCGTAACCCTCTAGTTCAAAGATCAATGTCTTTGCAGACTGAGCTCCTTATCAATGTATCTAATATGAAAACTAATAAAGACCGCATTACTGTAGTAAGTTTCACTGTTGACCGCTAGGAGAAAGATATAAAAAGGAATTGCAGTGGAAGGTTGGGAGCTTAGTACGTTGATAGGTTCTTTCAAGGGTTTTACTTGATAAAGCATACTCTGCATATAGTGGAAAAAAACGTGCTGCTTAGTTACCCTACTTCTAAGTGTAATCTTTCCTACAAATTGTTTAACACAATACCGATAGATGGCGTTGCCATTCGATTTGTTTTCGACAGCTAGATGGTTTTTTTAATACCGAAAAACTATAAAATAAACTTCATCTATAAGTATAGTACGGGGTGGTAAATCTTCTTACTTTATTATTTAGAAGTCATGTTATAGGACACTTTAACCAAATGGGTTTTTGTAACACCGCTAGCTGGTGCTGTTGTGGAATTCGTGGCCGCTAGAGGGCTTGTGACATAGAAAATCTATAAAAGTAACTGCACCTAGAAGAGAGGGCTGGTTGAGAACTTTCTTGGTATCTAGCTGTCCCAACTGATTAGTTCTCGCATATCTAACTTAACCATTCCAAAAGTTTGTAGTTTGCACAAAACCGATAGGTGGCGCTGTTTTGGGTCTTTTGGTGTCCATTAGAGAGCTTGTGACATAGAAAATCTATAAAAGTAACTATGCCTAGAAGGGAGGGTTGGTTGGGTACTTTCCTGGTATCCAGTTGATCCAGCTTTCTAGGTTAATCATTTCTAGAGTTTGCACACCACCGATAGATGTCACTGTTTTGAGTTTTTTAGTGTCCGTTAGAGGGCTTGTGACATAGAAAATCTATAAAAGTAATTATACCTACTCTCTTGGTATCTAGTTGCCCCATCTTTCTAGTTCTTGCATTCTAGCTTCTACGTTGCACAGGCTTTTCCAGCTTCCTATATATTTCATCCATACCTTTATAACTTCGGCCCTTTACAAGCAAGCGATGGTAATGTCAATATAAAGCCAATGAAGTGGAAGTTTAAAGAAATTTTCTGATGAAAATGTCAAAGGAAAAGGCCATTTATGAGCACCTGATGGTACAAATAGAGCTGTGGGAAAAATGAAAGAGCAAGGGTTGAAAAGATCCGGTGAGAATTAATACATATTTCAACGAAACATAAAGAGAATTTAATAAAAAAACTGAGGCTACGAAATACCGGGTGGCCATAATTAAACTGACAGTGCTCACTGTGTTCTGTAGCGCGATCTATTTGCGAGAATGACGCCACATTTTGTAGGAAGATTAAACAAGACGGGGGACTAAGGATTCCGCGAAAAAACAAATTATTTCCAAAAGTCACCGCTAGGGGAATGTTTGGCGCTGTGTAACAGAAAATAGAGTGTTAACAAATGCAAATCAATACAAATGTTAACAAATCAATATCAATACAAGTGTTAACAAATGCAGATAAATATATAGATACATATTGCTGTATTTTATAAAAGAATAGACGTGGTTTGAAGTTGATAGGGGGTTCAACGGGCGTTTAGTATCAAACGTTATGTATTATCAACATTTTGTAAGTCCAACCGGTTAAAAAAATAAATAGAAAGTAGGGGATGTTTACTTAAGTTTTATGATAGTGACCTCTCAGAAGACTTTAAAACGTTTGGACTTTCATTGATTGAGAGAGGACATGCGAAAGAGAGCGGGGAACAAAATTAATCTTCTTTGACGGGTGAGGACCTTGGTAAAGGTTAGGACGAAAAGGTTTCAGTTTTATATTTCGGTATTGTCCTTTTTGGCGATTAAAATGTTTTAAATAACGGGAGGACAACTCTGATGCACCAATAATCCCTTCCATACGTCCAACCAAAAAGAGACTCAAACCTCTCAATGTTGAATGCTTTTATTCTTTATAAAGCCCTTTTTCTCAGGGATATTTTTTTTTACACTAGAACCGCGAAATGAGTGATTTTCACTTGAAAGTTATTTTGTGTCCAATTTTCTTAAAGCGTTACTAACGGAATTTGAATGATTTTCTTGTTATATTGAAGAATGTGTGAATATGCGAATAATAGTTCATGCTTAATAATAGTAACTATGCTTTCAAGTGTGAAAACAAAACTATAGATATTTGTTCTCACTGTAAAATACTGATAGGTAGAAATAGTACAAAATGTATATTGTTATGATCTTCAAAGCAGGGTTCGGGGATTGAATGGGCTTTAAGTAAGACAGAACGTAAACAATTATTTATTGGTCAGTCAGTTGGAAAATACAATGTTATAAAGGCATCAAGGTGAAGGTACTGCACACTCGTACCAAGCTTACACAAAATCATCGCTGAACAACTCGAGCACAATGCCGCGGGCTCACGTACCTCTTTCCGCATCAAACAAAATGGAAGCACCGGTAAAACACAACACAACGTGCGTACTCATTACACCGAGAAATCTACTTAACGACTCTTCTCGTTTGGGGCTCAGCCTGCCTTATATAGGCCCGAGGAAACTGCTCGAACATTCCAGATTAGACCAGAAACCGGAATCGGAAGTGGTCATGTATCACCACATTTGGCAACATTTGGTGACGTTTGGCGATGCCTGCTGACGAATTTGGCGACAAAAGTGGGGTTTGACTCCGTACCGAAGAGCAACGTCATACCCATCGGCTATCTTTCGGCAACAAACATATGGAGAATTTCTGATTTAATTCATGCTATAGGAAGCTTATAAAACCGCGAATAAGCATTGTCCCAGGCATGGCTTAAAAATGTATTAAGAAGTTGCAGTAAAATATCTTTATGATATTTTAATTTGGTTAGGAGTACTAGTTTTTTTAAGGTTTGGTTAGGAGTACTTAGTTTTTTGCTACACGAGTGTTAATGAGATTGGAAACTATTGCTGAAAAACGATTCCAAATGGATACGAACATCCATTCCAAAATCGCGATTTGAACTCGTGAATTCCTAAACTTAGCTTCCTATCACTCGGTCATCATCCGGCGTTATAATTTTAAGTGTGCACCAAATTATTTAGCATTGATTTTTTCTTTTTCTAAAAAGAGATCGACATGACATAGGTGATTTGATAATTAGTATTGTAGTCATTTGCAACAGTTAAGGGGTCAATGGACGTTGAGTTTCAATTTTTAACGATGCTGTTACGTGAAACATATAATAACAGAAATCTGTTAGAGAAAAGAATTTTTTTATGAAAATTTGAGACTATTTGACAAAAGTGGAGTAGTTCAACAATATTCATTAAAAAAATACTTCCAATGCTTAGTCTACAAACCAATAGCTTTTATTTTTCATTTTATATTTAGAAAAAAAGAAACTAGGTATCGATTTTCTTTTAGATTAAATACTATTTGTAAGGCAAAAATTAATTAAAATTATACAATGTTTTAGAAAAGTTTTTTGCCGTTTTACGGTACTGGATAAATTATAGTTTAATGACAAACAAATCAATAGAGAATCTCCAAAAATTTTGAATAAGAATACATAAAAGTGAGCACCTAAATTATTTTGAAATTTCTAATTGAATAGAAAAATCACTTAATTGGATAATTTTTATTTAAAAGTTTAAAAATAGGGTTGAGTGATAAACAGCAGGTGCCAGTGCAGTTTAGTTTGGTTTGGAGTTCTATGGTTTACTATTTGGCAACACGAGGGCTAATGAGACCAGTTCCTACTGTTTAAATCCAATTCTACTGTTACGAACAACCCTGCAACAGTAGAATTCAAAACGCACGACTGTTCAGCGCCCTAACCATTCGATATCATATTATTCGAAAAATGTCTTTTCATAAATATCTTAATTTTTTAAAAAAAAAAAATCGCGTCATAACGTCCCATTTACTTCATTTTAATTCCGTTCCATTTAGTTTATTTTAATTCTATAAGCTTCCCTTAAACAAAAATACCCTGTTTGTAAGTTCCCTGCCAAGCACCCGATTATCACGTGAGTAGAAAACCTAATTTTTTTTATCGCATAAGCCGGTCTGTATTTTCAATCAGATGACATCACGCATAACAGGAGCGGCACTTGGCGTTCTCCTTGGCGAGCGCTGCTTTGCAATAGTTTTATAAATTCGGCCTTTTTTTTATATGACATATCCCCACTCCACACATTAAGAGCATGTTTTCAGTTAATTCCATAATGACTTCTCCTTTCTTTTTTAATGCCTATTGTGTGTTTTTTTACTTTAAGACTTAAACTTAAGTTTTTGAAAAGCCAAATTTAATTTAAATATTAAATATCGGGTTAGGGACATAAGTCGAACTTTCACTATACATCGCCACTCATCAAATAAAATTTTTTTTATTGTTTTTTTCTGTGGGTTTCTTTTTCAGGTACCAAACTTTTTAATTTTTTTGTTTGACGCTTTAACGTCACATCTCTAAAATAGGTAATTTTAGTAGCGTTATGGTCGAGCAGGGTTCTTCAATTCCTCATGAGGATGACACATCGAACACAAGCGAGATGGAGAAGAAAGAAGAATTTATTCTGGTATATACAAATATTTACATCACTTACATTCTCGGCAAGGCTCATTCCTCCTCGCCCACCGGACAACCACTATCAGCGTCTTCTCCCACACCAAACGACGCTTGGCCCTCGTGACGTCACTCGTAATCCCCCACACTCCTATCTCTGTCTTTCTAGAGGAGAGGTTAGGGAGTTTGTTTGGTTTGGAGCGCTACGGTCTACTGTTTTGCACACGAGGGTAATGAGACCGGGACCTACTGCTTAAAGCCGATTCCGAACGGCTACGAACACCCATGCCAAAGTGGGATTCGAACCCACGAACTCTGGTCCCGACGATCAGCGCCCTAACCAATCGGCCAGCGTTCGGCGAGAGGTTAGGGAGGAGAGAATGGAGGCATGGGGACTCCCCAGATAGCAAAGAACATGTTCGACTGACGTCAGAGCGAACCGTAATACACAAACAAATACATATTAAAAGTTTTCCAGTAGCATGATGCTACAACGCGTACATCCCTATAGAAACCTTCCTTTAACAAATCATTTAATATTTTTATCCAAAATATGTTATTTCGGAAATCCAATGTACTCTTGAAAAGAAAGTACCAGTAAATTTATCAATTAAGTGTTACATCTCATGCAATAAAACATTCGCTTGCATGGATCTCGCCTCACAATGCGATAACTATGGTTATGTTCCTTTCCATTTGCTATTGTATTTTTCATAAATACTTTCTGCAACATTAAACCTAAAAAACGTTTCTATAAAGTGAAACAGGAACCTTTTGTAGCATTACACGCTTTAGTTGCGAAAACCAACCCTCGAAATGAACTTCTTTGAAGATCCCAACGCACCCCCCGATTCCCGCTTTCACCTTCTAACGCACTCTCCTCTTATTTATATAGAAACCATGAACAACAAAAGATCCCGACAAATCCGCTAATTCACAGATACATAATTCGAGAAGTGATGCATAAGCGCTGATCAAAAGACGGGAGGGCGTCAGAGGAATGGAAGGGGTGAAAAAATATGAAAGGATGGGATATCCTGATCTACATTACGTACTAATAACTTTTAAACGAATCTTTGAGATCTTGCGGATGTGTCAGCACAATTCTTGAGCGAACAGCAAGTTTTAAACTCGGAGATGAAATATGCAGAGGTTCGATGGAATGTAATGAAAGAAATTACCGTAAGGGAGAAATCGGGATTTGGAATGGACGAAGAAGTTTCACTCGACTATCTTATCTGTGAAATACTGTCAAAATTCTCTCGACTAGCCAGACGAGATTAATGTCATTATGCTTTTGTTCCGGAGGAGGCTTCTCGACCAGGACATTTGGTAATGCATTTAATCATTGTCAGATTTCCTTATTTTTATATATATCTACTAGTGCCGTCCATGCCTTAGTCTTCCTTAGCTATATATTTCTAAGAAATATGGGAGTTTAATATAGAAAATTTTGGGAGTCTAATAAGAAATATGAGAGTATAAAATGGGAGTTTAAAACTGAAGGTTTCAGAATTGGTTTTGTACCTTTTAGTCCTGAAATTCATTTGCAGGGTGTCCCAAGAAGACCGGATAAATTCTGCACAGCCAGATTCATTGTTTGGAATACATAAGATGGGCCAAAGAACTGTACCTCTGCGACCCATAGTTTTCCAGAAAAATGCGACAGAATGTGTACGACGTCATATTCAGTTTGCGAAAACAAGTAACATTTTGTTTCGAAACTTCAACATTGCTATTTGCATTGTAACGTATCCGGTCCCTGTTTTAGGTGACACAAGAAAGAATAAGGTGTATCTTGATTAATGAATTTGTTTACACTTCTGCTATATACATCCTTTCACAACTACACAAAACACACACACACACACACACACACAGGTAAGTGATTAGTACACGTAGGCCTGAGTAGAGACGGGTACCTAAAATAAAATCAATCTCTGCCGAAATTTGGGTGATTCGACGGATGAAACAATTCGGTAGCTCTCGCGAAAGTTCACTGAAGTAGTGGTAGAATATCAAAGCACAGTTTGAGTTCCGAAGGAAAAATGCAAACAATTCTGAAGAGGATTATATTAGAAAAGGAAACCTAATGCACAGGGTATCGTTTCAATCTCTGCAAGAGATATATCCCAAGACGGGATTTCGCTAAATAAAACTATCAGATGGAGAGACTGGTCGAGATGACCTCCGAGTTTGCCGATGCGGGCTACACTTAACTACACTAAAGAAAAGATCCCAAGGTGGGATTATAGCAAAAAAACTCTCCGGTAGAGAGACTGGTCAAGGCGACCTCTGAATTAGCTGGTTGCTAGCTAACTAACTTCTCTGAAAAAAAATCTTCTCTCGTCTCTTTCTAGGGGAGGGGCCTCACCCACAATTTCATTATTGGATCACCTAGCGATGACCTCACCTTCGAACAACTGGATTGGTCCGGGTTAAACAATCATCGGCCGCAAACCCAGGGATCCCTGGAATTCTTAGCGACTGTATCCAAGTCGCGGCAAATCCTTTGTCGTTCCAATGATCATATTTTTGGCTGTCAGGGAAGGTGCCGGGCTGTCTGGTATATTGTTCCTCTACTATAGGGCACAACAGTGTAGATATCGTGGTACCGGGGAAAACAATCCTTTTGTATCCACACAAGCAAAGTCCACCTCTCAAAGCAAAATTCTTTGATGTCGACACACCGCTAAATCACGCCGTTACAGCATTATTATAAATAGAAATTTGTTCGAAATGTCTCCCGCACATATGATAGTATGCATGCGCGCATTGTGGAATGGTGGACTGCAGACGTTCTAGTCTGGTATTGTCCACTAAAGTACACTCACCGTGCAGACGAGCAAGTGAGTCTATTTCTGAAGTAACTGGGTCTTAAAAATCCCATTCCTTCAGATAGCCTTAAAGGAAGAAATCTAAGGGACTACTTAAGAATTGGGTTCCCCTTGGCAAATTTGGCTAAAATATTGGCGATATTTACTAAAACACAAAGGTAATTCATCCAAACATTGTATTTCTTGCTTTTTCTGGCGACTTTAATGAATGAACAGTACGCCATCGTAATAGAATTATATAGTCTTAATTGAAGAAAACGACTTGAAAACCAGACATTTATATTTATGGGCAATGAATCCCTTAACAGTTTACAAACGCAACAGCTCCAAATGATTAAAAATCAGCCATATTGAACCATTAATGGTATGTTATATCTATTTTTTAACCATTGCATACTTTTAATATATAAGAAAAGAGTTACACAAGAAGAGTTGGATGCCAATATCATATAAATTATAATATAGATACAGATTGTTTGGATAGGTGAGATCAGGAGAAAATGTTAGGTGACCCTACTTAAACCATTATCGCCAAATTGGCGGGGGAACCCAGTTCTTTATTCAACCCTTATATTTTATTAAAACTATTTTTTGTTTTCTCTATACAAATAACTAAATATGCGTCCAACAGGCTTTCTCTTATTCAAATACTTGTGATGAGATTTCAATGTAAAATCGGTAATTTACAGCATATGCTCTTAATTTTTCATTTCACAATTGAATGTTTTAATGACAACATAAGACCTCATCTTCTGTTCTATTGTTATAAAAACGGAACTATTGTTGTAACTCTATACTATGGTTGTAGTGAAATAGTAGAGAAAAATAATAAACATCAATAAGTTTACTTCTGTTTAATTTGATTTGGTTTGAAGTGCTACGGTCTACTGTTTTGCTATACGAGACTTTGCGAGACCTACATCTTAAAGACGATTAACCTATATCTGTTTAGGCCAAGGTCATTTGCACTACACACTTTCATTGTATTCTTTTATAACAGAATGTGTTAATGACAACAGGAGACCTCCTCTTTTGTTGTATTGTTGTGGTAAAACAGAACTACATTGTTGTATTTCTGTAATTGTCATAAAGAAACAGTAAACTGAAATAAACACCAATAAAGTTATTTCTACTTAGATTAGAGTAATCTGCATCACATTTTCTTCTTTTATAATAGAATACTTTAAAGACAACAGACCCTATCTTCGGCAGAGCTGCTTTTGGCTTCGGAATGGCTTTTGTTTAAAGCCAACGGGATGCAGTTCGTCTTCGTAATGCATCCCGCGCAAGTTTAATGGGATTCATATCCGGCGGCTTAATGGCCGGTCCATTCGCTCGATAGATTCGCTGGAAGAAAATCCTCAGCAGGCAGTGTCATGCATGAATATGAACTTCGGCTCCATACAATTCCAGAAGAGTCGAAAATGCGGCATCACTATAACCATCTCTTAACCGGCCACAGGTTTGTCAAAGATATCGACCTATGATCCACTCATACACACAAATAATCAGCGTTTTGAATGGTAAAGCTATTATACTGAGTTTCAATATGAAGGGAAGTGCTATACTATAGGGTATTTCACATACATATAATATGTATTACAATAGTACAAAAACATTCAGGGAATATTTGTTAATGTGCTCAAAAGAGTGCACTGTATCTCCCATTGATTTCTGTTTGTATTATTTTTACAAGCTGAATTTGAAAGAAATATTCTTGCAAAATATTCCAGAACTTGGACTCCAAAATGGGAGGTATTGAAATATTTTGATATGGGAGATATGAAATATTTTGCATAATTTCATAAATTTTTTTTAATGGGTATGGTTATGACCCGAGCTGCGGTTAACTCAATTGGTAAAGGCATCAATCTCATAAGCAGTGGGTAGAACTCCAGAATAGGGTCCCCCTTGGCAAATTGGGCGAAATTATTGGCAATGTGTACGTAAACACAAACGTAATCCATCCAAATGTTGTATTTCTTTCTTTTTTTGGAGACTTTAATGAATGCACAGGACACCATCGTAATAGAGTTATATACTCTTACTTAATTAAACAAAACGACATGGAAACCGGACATTTATATTTATGAACGATTAATCTCTTAACAGTTTACAAAAGAAACAACTCCAAATTAATAAAAATCAACCATAGTGAACCATTAATGGTTTGTTATATCTAATTTTTTAATCATTGCGCACTTTTAATATATAAGAAAAAAGTTACACAAGGAGAGATGAATGCAAATAGCATATAAATTATAATATAGATACAGATTGTCTGGGCATACAGATGAGGAGAAAATGTTAGGCGACCATACATAAACCATTATCACCAAATTGGCGGGGGTACCCTGTTCTTTAGTCAACACAAGCGGAGTTCAAGGAACGAGCCGACCAGATATCCGTCGTATTCATATCGGTCAAGTAAAATAATTTCGTGGTCGCAATGTCCTTCAAGTTAAAACAAGATCTCTACGGGGGTCTTGTGCTTAGTTACTGCTTCTCTATGACGAAGACCTAGAGAGAGCAATGATATTCGCGTCCGTAGCAAACAGAACAGAATCCAGACCTTACTGTTTAAATTCGAATCCTAGCAGCTACGAACAACCATGCTAGTGACGTGATCGACGAAGAGGAGCGACATAAGTATATTTTAGTATCGTTTGTAATGAAAATCTATCTTTATAAAGATATGAGGTGTCCAGGCACTACTTTAGGTCGCTTAGCCGAAAGATTGCCGAATGGTAGACGGCTGCTTTTCGGAACCGGGTTCGGATCCGCTGTTGGTATACTCGTTCATAGCCGTCGGTTTTAATCAGTATGTTCCGGTCTCATTAGCCCTCACGTACAATAGTAGACCATAGTGCTCCAAAGCAAATCTCTTCTGAAAAAATCCGATGCAACCAATAAAATCTAAGACAAACTGTTCGCGGAAAAGAATCGACGATAACCGAAATCAACAAAACCCAATGAATAACTATAGTTCTACTAACTAATTGTTTAGATCATTACAAATAAAAAATAATTACAATTCTTTTAAAAATATCATTGGTATTTTTTAAATTTGATAAGTTAACAGCAAAAAGTAGTCAATTCTTTAAAACATATTTTCCCTTACGTCATATTTTTTGGAGGAACCGTTAAAGGATATGAATGGGAAAAAAAATAAACTAAAAGTAAACTGAAATCTTGCTGACGTCTAAGCAGAATTTACACATTAAAGCCAAATGCTTGATATATTTTTCTTATTTCCCTTTTTGCGCAGACGAAATTACAGAACGTCCATTTTGTGTCCCCGCTCATTATTATATCTTAACCAAGCATTCCCCCCCACTCTTGGCTGCGTTCCACACTCATGGAGTTTACGACTGTTCTCTCCTCCAGATTTTAATGTAAGGATAACCGTTTACACGCATTGTCAGGCAGGGAATTTTTAAAGCCATTTCTATTAGCTTCATTTATTTACTGTTTATAACTGCACGTCACGCGACTGAAAAGGAGGCATTTTCAACTCCAATCTCCCGATTTCTCTTTTCAGCGAATAAAAATTATTCATAGTTTTGCAGCGAAATTCGGAACTATAGTAGTTGGGTAACATCAACTTAAAATGTAACATCGTCTGCTTAGTGGTGAAAGGGGGAAATGACTGTAATTAGAAATTTATTTTGTTTTTGTCTTTTAAGTTAAAAATATTTATAAATAGTGAATGCATTTGCCACAAAGGAAAACAGAAAATGCATGTCGAATAATACATGATGTTAGACATAGACATAGACATGAATGAGTGTCGTGGCACAGCAGTAATTAAGCACATTAAGATAAGGATTTTAGTTGACTCATCACTTATTTACAAAATTATAATACAAAATCAATATTATTTGTTTAAATAAGTTTAAAAATGTGCAAAGTTGTGATTAAAATAAATAACAATTCATATAGAGGTATCAAAGTCGTTGAGATTATACTGGAGTAGGTTTAATAAAAGGATGGGATGCTTTCTCCAAACTATGTCCAATTATTAACCACTGCAGTGCTCGCATTTTAGTAGCACATACTGGCTGCCTTTGATGAAAGCGAAAAACCATTTCCGAAGCCATACCCCTCTCCACACTGTGGTAATGGTTTGCAGTGGGCCATAGTGTGGATGGGCTGTAAGACTGTATATATATATATATATATATATATATATATATATATATATATATATATATATATATATGTGTGTGTGTGTGTATGTATATATATGTATGTGTATGTATATTGTTACGAATTTGTTAGTGAACCGTGAATTTAGCATGGGACTCTATGGGTATCTCGCCAAATTGGCGAGATATCGGCTCGTTGGCGACAGTTTTGGCAACCTATTTTTGTCGCCAAGTTCATCGCCAAGTGTCGCCAAATGTTGCCATTGGGGCGTCATGTGTCAACTTCCGGTTCCGGTTTCTGGAATATTCCAGCAGTTCCTTCATTCCTATATAAGGCAGGCAGAGTTCCAAACAGGGAGAGTGATCTCTCGGTGTAAGAAGTACACGCGGTGTGTTGTGTTTCACCGGTGTTTGTTGTTTGATGCGGAAAGAGGTACGTGAGCCCGCGGCATTGTGCTCGAGTTGTTCCGAGATGACATTGTATTTGAAATGATTGCCAATAAATCATTGTTTTTGTACTGTAGTCTTACTTAAAGTCCATTCAGTCCGCGAACTCCAGCAGTTTTGAAGTTCGTAACAATATATATATATATATATATATGTATGTGTGCATATATATATATATATATATGTATGTATACATGTGTGTATATATATATGTATATATATGTGTATGTATATGTATGTATGTGTGTGTATATATGTATGTATAGCTTCGTTTTGTACTTTGTACAAATTTCCAAAGTGATTTCGCAGCCGAGTAATAGAGCGATTCTCTTCGGTACCTGAGTTCGCTGGATCGAAGCCACTTTCTGGCATGGATGTTCAGAATCGCCTTTCATCAGTAGGTCCCGAACTCTTTAGCTCAAAACAGTCAGCTGTAGCGTTCCAAACCAAACCAAAAAAAGGTCACTTCACAATTTAATCCTTGTATTTGATAGAAGCAGAAGAATGTATTTTGT
>CM063498.1:207895652-207923152 GCA_032207245.1 Pardosa pseudoannulata | reverse complement strand
ATATGGCTGTGGAAAAAAAGGGAGTGGGTTCTTGCCTTCCTCGCGTTGAGAGGACACTCGAGGGGGACCCCGAACGCGAGGATAGAATGAGACACGAGAAAAGAAGCTGACCCACTACGCCAGGTAGCCTGGTTTCCTGTCGAAGCACCTGAAAAAACACCTTTCTTATCGGATGTGTTCTCATGCATACTCGATTTCCAGTTCCCGAACCTCGAGTGGTGTTGACTCATGACTCTGGGGGACAGGGTCCATCTCGGAAGAGAAGACTATCAGTGGGTGGGGTTTGAGACAACACGAACTCAGTATCTTGAGTTCTACTTACTTTGCTATTCAGAGAAGTCGAGTGTAAGTTTGCACCTAAATTAAGAGATGGAAGGAAAAGAAATAGAATAATCCAAAAACAAATATGGGGTGCATACTATCTTTTTTATTCGGTGTCATTGAAATGGAGCAGCCATATAAATATAATGGTAAGTTACTATGCAATAGACTAAGTTATATAGTGTAATTCCATAGTGGCAAGGCCAAACAATGGCCGAATGGGTACCGGTGTTCGTGGGTTTGAATCCCACTATGGCATGAGTGTTCTTAGCCGGTAAGAATCGGTCTCATTAGCCCTCGTGTTACAAAACAGTAGACTGCTGCCTTCCAAACAAAACAAAACCAAACCGTGGAGGTATGGGACAGCCAAATATTGATAAAGGTTGGCTAAACGCTCTCTGACACGATAGCGGTTAATATCTCAGAACCGGCCTTGTATGTATATGCGTGTGTATGTGTGTGTGTAACAATAAAAAATGTTATTCACCTACCCCAAGGGATATGACTCATAATTTTTTTTGTAAGATTTTACTTGTCAACGCAGCTTTTCTGCAGTCATTTCGGGGAAGTCACACTCAATTAGAACTCTTAAGCTAAACTGACTAGAATACATGGACCAGACGATGGCCGAATCGTAGGACATTCGTAGGATACCGAAGAGTACTGCTTTTCGGTATCGGATCATGAGTTCGAATCTCGCTGATGGTATAGCAATTCTTAGCCTTTCGATATCTGCTTTAAGCAGTAGGTCCTGATCTCATTATCCCTCCTTAACAAAACAGTAGACCATATGGCTCCAAACCATCGCTAGAATACACTAAGCAGATATCTATCATAAAAGTTTTTATTTTCTTCTCAAAGTTAGAGAACTGGTGAATACGTCTGATATACACAACAGACAACCGTGCATATGAAATTTAAAAACATTGGTAATTCTCCAAAAATTGTTTTTCCGTATTAATTGTATTCGTTATAGAACACATTAGATTTTCGATTTGGAATTGCACTTTTTGTACTATTAGCACATCTAGTGCGGGTAACGTATTTTTACTTTTTTTTTTTTTTTTTTTTTTTCAGTGTATCATTGGAGCGCGGGTCACGTAAAAATACGTATTTAGTAGATTTGTGGTGGATACCCGCTAACCACCACAAATCTACTAAATACGTATAATTATATGTATCTGTGACATTATATGCGTGTTGTTTGCTTTGCTATGCAAAGCTTTGCATTTTTTCTTTCCACAAGTTAGGATAGTCGAGTGGCTCGGTCTTTTGTTGCGTTACTTCGTCATCAATTGAATTCCTAGTTCCAGAACGTACAAGTCGTGTTTTGGCAATTTGAAGCTTGGTTTTTTTAATTGTTGAATATAAAATTGATAAAATGAGCCGTCGTGTCAAAGATAGCGATGAAGAAATAGGCGCCGACAAATGATCGGACTTTCATTTTAAAAATCGTTTATTTTTGTGATTTCGTAAAAATATTATTATTTTTTCTTTTTTTTTTGCTAAATAATCATACAGTATATATTAAAGTGTAAAATAAAAAAAGGTTCGTTCCTAAAAACAAAATAGTCTTCGATTGAAGGCGATTTTTCTGAATAACTAAACTTTCGCTCGATTCACGAAAAAACGTCCGCCGCACGCGTAAGTTGGCGGTGAAGTATACCCGCATGCCAAGTGTTGGAAGGTAGTAGTACGTACTTCTATTATTTGACAAAAATCCGTTTAATATAAACATCGTAAGCCTACAACAGCTGATGAAGTGTTAGAAAAAATGCATCCGTAGTAAATCCCTGCAAACAAAATTGCTACTGTACAAGAATAAACAAAGTTGCCTTTATCTTAAATATGCTTATTTATGTCATTAGAGTCTTTTATTGAATTTTTTTTCATTGTTGATATTTCTTTTCTTAAAGGCTCTGCTTCCTTTTTTTAACTCCCCATTTTTTTTACGGGCCACGTATTAGCTGATATCCTAGACCCTTAATCCTAATGTTATGCTAGGGCAAATTTTTCCCCAACCATTTCCTTATCGCAAATTTGCAAATGTATACGTTGAAACTTTGCTTTTTACTTCACCGTTGGGTATATTAGAATTAAAAAAGAAACTGAACATTTAAGGTTTTAAATCTTATGTAGATAGTTTTTAATGTCGTTCATTTAAAACCAAACTAATTATTTATTCTATATTATATTTTTTAAAAATGTAAATTATGAGGATACTCTAATAAGGAGTACATTTATTTTGCTCAAAATTATATTTTTTAAGTTTATAAAACGTAATTACAGAATATGAATTTGATTTCATGATAGCCGAACGATGGCTGAATGGTTTGGGTATTGGCCTTCGGAACAGGAGTTCGTGGGTTCGAATCCCACTATCGCATGGATGTTCGTAGCCGTTCGGAATCGGCTTTAAGCAGTAGGTCCCGGTCTCATTAGCCCTCGTGTTGCAAAAAGTAGACCGTAAGGCTACAAAATGAAAATTAATTACAGGATGTTTGAAGTATCTGAAGAAAAAATTTCTTAGTTAAGATAAAAAAGATACGGTATGCTGCGTTTTTTCTCTCCAATTTTGGCGGTTTTATGGATTTGTGAAAAAGCGATCGTTGTGACAAGATAGTTTGTCGTTTCTATATAAATTTTGATAATTTAATCTTTAGAAATAATATAATCAACAAATATTGCTAAAAAGAAGTTTATTTGTGCGTTATTATGTTTAAATTGTTATATTTATTTATATTTCCATCTTTAAATTTGGCGAAAAATAATGCTTCATTGTGTAATTATTAATTGTGATATTTCATGTAAAATAATGCATAAAATGTTATATTTTTTTACATTTAAGTTTGTGAGAAACATGTAGCCACCATCTTATTATTTGGCGAACAATAAAAATCTCAATTATGATGGATGCCAAGAAAAAAAAAATAAACATCGCTGAGGCTACCGGCTTGGTAGGTGCATCTGTTCCAACTATCAAAATTGAAAGAGATAATTTAAACAGTGAATATTTATTTATTTTCACATATTTTTAATCAGTATATATTTTAAAACTATTTTAATGAATTAATGTTTAGTGAATATGAACTTTAAATAACTGCAAGGTTTATTAATAAGTGTTTTCTTTAATAATGGAGCGAAAAATTAATTTTACTACTGGAACTCATTTCATTTAGAACAAGATAAAGTTCTAGCTTTTGTTAGAGAGCTACGATGCGCATCCAGAGAGTAAGTTTCCCTACTTAAAAGAAAAAAAAGAACTCACACTTTCAAGGACATATTTATTGGCAACAAGTACAGTCATGTTTCAGCTATTTTTCAACATAGCCACCAACAGAATTGACACACTTGTCGTATTGTGGGATTCACTTTTGTATCCCTCTGTCGTAGAACTCTTCCGCCTGTGAATAGAACCAGCCTTCCTGTTCCAGAACAACGTGCACATCCCTTTCAGTACCGACAGCGTCTTTTTAAATTGGGTCTTGACATAAGATTCACTATGACGCCAATGCATTGACTGCTGCTTGGTTTACGAGTTAAGTGCGAAATCTAAGTCTCGTTGCTCCTGACGATCCAGTCGAGGAACTCGTCGCCGTCGTCGTGATACCGTAATCAGAGCTGCTCCTAAGCTTTGAATTTTGTGTTCGGTTATCAGTTTCGGCTCAGACCTGACAATGTATTTTAATTGGCTCAATGCTTTGTGCATTCAAGATCACCGACCAAACTCTGTGGGCGGCGGGAGAAAGAATTAGAGTTTCCATTTCGGACCACTGTTATCACGCTACTGACAGGAGTCGGGACCTGTCCAGCTGGCATATGATTGATACGTTATAGATCTGTTACGCATGCGCAATTGACACGGTTTATTAAGTTTAATTGAACCCCTTGAAGATCACGATTAAAAATTCTGTGTTATTTAATGCAATTAGGTTATAAATTTTATCTATGAGCCTTATAGATTTGAAATATATGAAAAAAGTTTACATTCTTTTGGGTAGGAGGGGGCGAGATTTAGAGAGGGTGATATAACTATGAAACGGCTCCCTTGTACAGCAAAAATATATTTCTTTTTTAAAACTTTAATTAAATTAGGAGAGCAATGAATAATTACCCTTAAAATAATGTAATTAATAAATATTTAAACAATTTATAAGTCATGTTTTAGGTAAGTATTGTCATATGAGATAACGAAAAAAATCGAACTCTTGATTCTTCCATGTAAAGAAAATTCAAAAATGTATATTTTAAAGAGAAATAAATTAATGGTAGTGATACCATGTTTAAAGTGTCAAAAACAAAGAAAAAAATTAATGTGTTTAAAATAGAGAAAAAGTCACTACGAAGCCTTAAAAGGGGAAAACATCGGGAAACTTACTTTCTAGATGCGCCTCGTCAACATTTTTCTTGTTTAGACTGCAGAGATCTTGACTCTGATGATATATGAATATCTGAATTAATAGTAAAATTAACCCTCTAACTTAAATTGCAGACTTAGATGATGTTAGCAATCAATTTTGAGAGAAATATGATTAATTAATATATTGAGGATGTTATACTTATGATAGATTGGAATGAATATAGATGGGAACAAATAATTCATGAATGGATATGGAATATGTTTTGGATTTGTATTAGAGAATAGTGCGACATAACTTTTCAGAGTTACATGGAATAAGATTTAATGCTATGAGTGTTTTAAAATCACGGTGAATTTTTAACCACTTCCCTTACAAATTAAAAAAAAAATTGCAAAAAAAAATCATCACATATTTTTATTTTATTATCAAATACGAGGAACAGAAACAAAACAAAATATGCAGGTTTTAAGTTGAATTTTTAATTTTTTACAGGTGTAAAAGCATTTAGTTTTAATGCTAGTTTACTATCTCGAGTTATCTCGGGCAAATGGAAAAAAGTTAAATATAATTCTTTGTATGATAATTTTTGAAACAAGGGAGAACACAAAGTGATACCTGACATTATGTACGCTGGTATCTGGTCTCTTTTCTTACTCGCTTACCTCTGGAATCTGTTTTACGGGAGCACTGAGTACACTGTCTCGTTGGATTTGACGTTTTGACGTTTTTTTAGTAGCAGGAATAACATTTGGAAAATGTCTGCGGGTTATCCTGAGTGGTAAAGGATTATTGCTGGGTCATTCTGATGTGGCAGAAAACTCTTCACAGTTATTTTCTGAAATTGGCTTTTCAATCATTCTAAAACGAGTGACCAGTCCAGCCAAAATAACCGCGAAACCAATAAAACTTTGCAAACTGCCAATCAAATCTGGATATTTCCTTTCATTTTCTCCAGGCCGAGTATAACCGTGGTAAAACAAATCGTACTGACAAATTATGCTTCGCCCGAGTATTCTCGGGATAATAATTAACTGCAATACATACAAAACCGGAGATAACTTGGTTAATAAATGAAAATATTGTCTACAAATTTACATACAATATTGTATAACATTGCTATTGTATACAAAGAATTAAACCAGTAACAGAAAAAAAATTATATCTATTATATTAGAATTATAATGTATTAAATATTTAATTAGGATTTAATTATTGAGATAATTAGAAATCATGCGATTGTAAATTTGTATTTTTGTGACATTGTATAATGAATTACAGTTTAATTGTTTTTCTTTTGCGAGTCTACAATTGAAGAACAATGTACAATATTGTTTGCCTCCAGCCTTTTGGATTATATAATACTAGTGTATAGCCCATCATATGACGGCATCAGTAAAATTTTTAATTTTCCAAAATTCTAAAGTACCTTATAAGGCAGGTAAAAAAAATGGTTTGTTTTTTGGCTGAGAATTATCTTGCAACAAAAAATAATCGATTATTCAATTTAAAATTATCACATATGTACCTAATCTATTATATAAGCCAAATATAAAAGAAAATTATTTACGTAATATCTAAGATTAATGATAAAACGTATGAAAATAAGCAATGATTAAATGAGATGGTTAAAGGAATGACGTCATAATGCTAGAAAAATGTTATTTTTACCTATTTATTATGGGATAAATTGATAAATTTAATCGTCTGCTCTTAACGGGAAAAAATAGGAGTTGAAATAATGACATTAAAAGCTCGAAAAGAGGGGAAGGGGTGGATTGCGAACGTTTTAAAGAAGGCAGTATTTTTTGCTGTGATATGAAGTATATTTATACCAATTTATTTTAGAATCGGATCTATAGTTTATGAGAAGATAAACATTACTTGCTTTGAATTTTGCTAACTATGGATGCCTCTATCCATTCCAGGTCCAACCGCTTCATAGAATCGTGGAAAGATATACAGATAACTTAGGCTATTATTATATAGGGGATTATTCTTTCTAAAATCTTTTAATGTTTTTGTTGATTGTGGATATGAATATCTCCTCCCACCGTGGCTTCGGCGGTTGCAAATCTTTTTGGTTGGCCGTGGGAGGGAGTGTTTTCTGTTATCTGTTCCAAATATACAACGTTAATTAATGCACTATTTTAAGAAAACCTATGTTATATCAAGAATTTCCATCCGTCAAGATATATCGGGACCGTCACCGTTATAAAGCTTTTGTCCCAATATTACGACAAGATCCGATTTTGTTACAATTTTGCAAAATAACTAAAAACTAATGTATGTTTTTGAAAAATGATATTAATATATATATATATATATATATATATATATATATATATATATATATATATATATATATATATATATATATAGTGATCAAATTTTCAATGAGTCAAATAGGCTCGGTCTGTAAAGCTAGTGGTAAAGTCGATTACGAACGGCTACAAACACCTATGCCACAGTGGAATTCAAACCCACAATCTGTGGTACCTCCCCATATGAGAGAATAATTATATTTTGCACATTAGATAGAAAGTTTAAATTTCATCTGTCTAACTGTAAAATATAACTAAATTTAAGATGCTACCATCAAATTAATTTTAGCTTAAAATAATACAATATCATCTGATATACGAGCGTATAAAGCATTAGATGTGTAGATTATGTACGGAGCAGGGAAAGGGTTATTTAGAAGGATGGAATTCTTAAAAAAGAGTTATTTTTCTTAACATTGGGAGAGTAGGTAATGTCCACCATTCGAATACAGTTCATGAAACACTCATTTTCTATACTTAAAAATATTATACTGAAGAAAGAGACCTAATACAGATATGTAGAACTGAACATCAGAATGTTTCAGTTTTGAAAACACCAGGTTAACTAATCCAATCATGACACTGTGATCTGTTGAAAATTTCCACGCAACCCTGTAGTAGCTCGCGATCGACGGTTTAGCGATATCGTGTTTGAATGATAGCGTGGTTCGAGGTACTTGTCAAGATCGCTGCGAACAGTCGCTCAATGTTTACGCTTTCCCCGGCTGCCAATCAAATTTGCGCGAGATTTCTCATCGCATTTAATTCTTTCCAGATAACTTGGCATGAGCACCGCGAGAGGGCGCAATCATCGGTTTGATAGTTCGATCACGATAGACATATCTGCATTTCCCATTTTTAGTTTTTTTCTTTTTCTTTTCGGAGCTGCCAAAAAGATTCGGACATCAATCTGATAGATCTGCCTCTAATTCCATCCTCTTTGCGCGTCGCACATTCCCTCCCCCCTGCCACAGGGAAGGTATCTCCTCCCTTTTTATTAACTTGTTGGCCGTGTTTAGATAGCGTCTAGTAATTAAAAGATGCGGACAGCGTCAGGAGATTGTCGATCAGAATTACACCGAAAATCACGTGCGAAAGTTCGTTTTTTCTGCTCCCGATCTCTCTCTGTGTTTTTTTGTCTCGGACGCAGATGTGGCGTGCACGCCCCCAGAAATTGAACTGCGGTCGTCTCCGGGTGACGCCGGGATAGGCATGACACACACGTTGCGACACGCCAATTAGAGTCGGCCTTGTATATTTGATTAGGCTTTGGATGCCATCGGAAAACACAGCCAAATCATCCAGGCTCAATCTGTCACTATCTCTCTTTTTACCAACCAAATAGTTCCACTGTCTGTGTACACCCTGACTCAAGTTGCCCTGGGGCACAAAGACCAACTTTTTTTCTCCCCTTCTTTCCCTTCGTTTAAATCCAGAGCAGGCTTTAGGGGGTGGACACAATTCGTCAGGCAGCATTTTGGCTGTAAATGAGAGCAAAATATTGATATGTTAAAATAGGAAACATTTTGGCTGTAAGTAGGAGAAAATATTTATATGTTAAATAAGGCAACGTTTTGGCTGTACGTAGAGGAAAATATTAATATTTTAAATAAGGCAGCATTTTGGCTGTAAGTGGGAGAAAAATACTGATACCTTAAATAAGGAAGAAGTTTGGCTGTAAATGGGAAAAAAATAGTGATACCTTAAAGTAGTAAGCATTTTGGCTGGAAGTTGCAGAAAATATTGATAGCTTAAATAAGGCAGCATTTTGGCTGTACGTAGAGGAAAAATATTATTATTTTAAATAAGGCAGCATTTTGGCTGTAAGTGGGAGAAAAATATTGATACCTTAAATAAGACAACCTTTTAGCTATACTCAGGAGGAAAATATTGATATTTTAAAAACAAAATTAATATTTTTCTGCCACTTACATCTAAAATGCTATTAATACCTAAAGTAGATTGGCACATTGTGCTTATCTAAAGCGGGCCCTGATAAAATATTAAAAATTTTAAATAACAAAATATTTTTAATAAAAAATAAGTATAAATAAGGAAACTGTAAATAAAAAAAAAAGTATTTAAAGTAGTAAGTTTTAAGTTTTTATCTTATAAGCGTTTTGGTTTTTTTTATTTTTAATAAGCATTTTCTTATTTTTTTTTGATTTTTGTCAAGTATTTGATATTTTAAACAATTTTTTTTCTGCTAAACTCCCTACACTTTTTTATGTGCTTTTATACACGATTAAAAAAAAATCTTCGAAATAAACGTGTTTCAAAATATACTTCATGAAATCAGTTTAATAGGGGTCTCCTAAAATGAAGTGGTCCAAGTGTGTGGTCTAGTTTTATAATTAAGAAAAGTCGTTCCGATAAAGCAGATTTTTAAACTATTTTTATTTTTAATCAGCGATTAATAGTAATCGGTACAAAATACATGTTTCTATTCTACACGTGTCTCCCTCCACCCATCTCAGTTGTACATTTGTGTTGTTTTTACTTTGTAATAGGGCATGAAGTGGTCCAAAGTCTATTTGAATATTGAATCAGGAGAGGCGCGTCTTTCGTAGTTTTTTTACAACATGCTAGGTACATAAACTTAGTCTAATCTCGTACAAAATGTTGTTGTTGACTTATGGGACAAGCAAAATAGAATAGGCTATTGAATTGCAAGATGCCTTTGCCGAGTACTGCTAGGGAGAATGACTTTGGAGACTTTGTATCCACAAACCATACTTGCCTGCCACCCCCAGAAGTATCGTTTGAGAACTTGGAGGACATTGTATCCACAAACCTATTTTACGTCACCCCAGTCACCATTAATGAACACGGCGGATCTTGACCGGCTCGAGCCCCGAACCGGAAATCCTTCATTTACGAGATCGCTGCCTTTGCAGACTGAGCTACCACGGATCGCAAATTTTCTAGTTATAGGCTTTGAGTGACGATCGAACAGAGCAAATCATCGAAGAACTCAAAATATTCATTTATGGCATTCTCAGTGTTATGCCTGATAATTTTCTCAATTCTGATTATCTTCAATGATGAGCAGGGAGGAGTCACTATTCTGTACCTTCTCAACCTGCCACCATTAGAACATTCAGACGAACATAATTACTATGCATATTCTCTGAATCTGATACTTTCATTAAATCTAAAATAATCTAAAGTGTGTAGTACTTCAGTTAGTTATTCTGCTGGTTTCAAGCTGCGTTATACTGCAAGTACCACTTTTAGAGGTCCCGCACATCGCCACCTATCTGTTTCTTTCCATCCTTTCTTATGTAATTATATTCCTTACGATATTCCCTACCACTCCTCCAAATTTGCCCTCAACATTTTGGAACACTGTATACGAAAAACATCGAAATATTAAAGATGATTTGAAAAGAAAGAATGACTGATAAAAGAGACTATAACGTTGAATAAAGTCGAATTTTTCGAAACGTTTTTAGCAGTTAGCCAAGACGTTTTGATAAATCTGTTATATTTTTCTCATTATGTGCGAGTAAGATAAATCGATTATAACTTTAATCAATTTATCTTATTGATAAGAAATTTTATGGAGGAAGAGAATGTTTCTAAATATCCTCTAGATAGATTTAAATCGTTTCCATACATCAAAAAATAATAATAAAGGAAACTGCGAAAATTATTTTTCCACAGTTTATTTGCCGAACACATTCGAGTGGTTCTAGATCTCCCAAAGAATAATAAATACCCGCAAGATCCCAACGAAGTTATTTCGAGCAGAAAATAGTTTTAAACAAATAATTTGTTTTCATTAATTGTTGCCATTTTTGCGGTTTTCTCGAGCCGGAGGATTTTTCCCGGCTGCCTATTATCGCGGCCTTCCAGCACAACACTACACGACGCGCAGGAATAAAAAAAAGAAACGGAAAATTACTCCTTTGCTCTCTTTTTCAGACGCGAATTAAATGCTGTTATCACTACATAGAACATAAAATAATTCCAGTTCTTCCTAAAATCGCGTAGCGGAACAAGCGATAAAAAAGTTGGAGAAATGAATCGTTATCGTATGACAGTCTTTTTTTTTCTTCCTTCACTGATGCTACCGCTTCGTTTTTTAAAAGTATTAAATTTAACAGCCGTGATTGAGGATTATTCGAATATTTTAAATTCTCTTTTTTTTATGTTCGAAATCTTCCAACACACAATTCAAGAACGACAAAGCATTCCCTTCTTACATCGTTTGATTCCTCTTTTACCGTTCATTTAGAAAATGTTCTATTACTGTTGCTCTTTTATTTTTTATATATATATTCTTGTTCTTTTTTTTATTCTTCGTCCTCCTCTTTTTTTCCTCCCCCCTTTCCGATGCAGTGGCGGGAAGATTAGGCTGGCATCGCGCTTTATTTGGAGTTCAGCATTCTGCATTTTAATACTCTACTTCGGCAGAAAACAGTCCGTGTTTTATTTTTCTCATCTTTGTTTCGATGAAAAGCAATATTAGTTTACCTCCGGTACGAAATGAGATTTGATTAAAATCAAACACAGCCGTTTCCAGAGGAAGGAAAAAAAAGAGAGAACTTGCTCTGCTCATCTTCAGATTTCATTCTGCGGCTCTCGAAATTGAAATTTGTTTTGAAGTACATTTTAGGTTATAAACAGATTAAGAAAGGATGAAAATTATATCGAAGTACAGATTTCATTTTTCCGATCGGGAGTCGTAGCAGGAACGTGTTCATTAGTGAAATGTTTATTGGGAGAACATCCTTTTTCAAACGTGCCCTAAATAAAAATGACAAGGTAAATAAATACAACAGCTCAGAAACTGCCTACAAAAGTTTAAATCTACTCGTTTTTGTTTCAATTTCAGTCTGCACTTTGTTCTGCCAGGAACCGCACTTGAAAGAGGGCGGGCAACTTTAAAACGAAGCGATATTCATCTTTAAATCATAACAAAATTTTCAAAACAGGTTAAAATCTCGAGATATTTAAAGCAATGTCAATACGACGAAATGAATTCGAAACGCAGAACTATAAAATTGAATTATTTTTAGTGAAACAGAAGTTCAAACATAAGTCGAATTGCAAAGCTATTCATTCTTAAGTTTTAGATAAACATCCGGTTTAGACGGAGTAGGGAATATGGTAATGGGAACATCGCAGCAAAAGCGTTCAGTCCAGAGAAGTCGAAAGTTGCATTTCGTAGAGTAGAGTAAGGTGAAAGTAATATAAAAATCGTAAACTGAATTTGAAATATTTGATTATAGGTGTATATTTTTATAGAGAACAAAATAAAAAAAGAAAGCTTCTGATTTCGGGAGATATAGATGTTGGATTTCCTTTGGCACTTTTGTTATCATTAACATTTTAACACGAGGTGCATCCAGAAAGTAAGTTTTCCGATTTTTCCCCTTTAAAGTAAACGTAATTAGCCGTGTTAATTGAGCTAGAGTAACAGATCTATGGCGTATTAATCATATGCCAGCTGGACAAGTCTCGATTCGTGCCAGTAGCGGGGTAGCAGTGGTCCGAAATGGAAACTCTCATTCCTTCTCCCGCCACCTGCAAGGTTCGGTCGGTGATCTTGAATGCACAAAGCATTGCGCCAATTGAAATTCATCGTCAGCTCTGTCAGGTCTATGAGCCGAAACTGACACCCGAACACGAAATTTAACGCTTAGGAGCAGCACTGACATTTTTGCTACTGTATCACGACGACGGCGACGAGTTCCTCGACAGGATCGTCACTTGCAACGAGACTTGGATTTCGCACTTTACTTTGAAAACCAAGCAGCAGTCGATGCATTGGCATCATAGTGGATCTTCGGTCAGGACCCAATTCAAACAGACGCTGTCGGTAAGGAAAGGGGTGTGCACGTTGTTCTGGAACAGGAAGGATGGTTCCATGGCGGCAGAGTTCTACGACGGAGGTATACAAAAGTGGATCCCACATTACAAGTGTCTCAATGCTGGTGGTGGCTATGTTGAAAAATAGCTGAAACAGTACTTGTTACCAATAAATATGTTCGTGAAAGTGTGAGTTATTTTTTTCTTTTAAATAGGGAAATTTATTTTCTGGATGCACCTCGTAATTTTAAATTATTATTAGCAACGTGGGGACATTTGCTCTTACAGTATTTGGCAGTACCAAATCGCAGATATACATTTTGTTTTGGGAGCACCTTCGAAGCAGCCAACATTACTCCTTAGAACATAACAAACAGCAAACTCGGTTCTGGTGAATTAGAAGCAGGTAACCAAGAAGAAGAGCTCCAGACTTGTTCTGCCACCCCCGGAGGTTCCGCCTGGGAACAGGACATTGTTACCCTTAATACCATTAATAAATCGTAATCTTCTGGTTACAAGATTGTTGCCTTTACCGATTGAGCTACCATGGCGCTTAGCAATTTTAAATAAATCTTCTCTTATCAGTTAATTGTTCTTTACAAAGTGGAACCTCGATCTATTATTTTCAAAGGGACAGAAATGGAAACGATGTATGCGGGAATGTAGATATTCAGTAAAATATGTGACTATGAATTATTTAATTATTTCAATATACTAATTAGAGGAATTTAAAATATACATTTAGATTAATACTTAATGCTTTCAAAATATTTTGTAATTGATACCCGGTTTGCACTCGTAGATTGCCTAAAGCTTAATAGTTGGTTTGGAGCGTCACGGTCTACTGTTTAACTATACGAGAGCTAATGAGACTGTGTGCTTACAGTCGGTTCTGAACGGCTACGAACATACCAAAAGTAAGTTCGGACTCACGAACTCCGGCACTGTCACGGTCTACTGTTTAACTATATGAGGGCTAACGAGAATGTGACCTGCTGCTTACAGTCGGTTCTGAAGGGCTACGAGCATACCAAGAATAAGTTCGGATCCACAAACTCCGGCACTGTAGAATAGCATCGTATCGATTCGGCAATCGTACGTATTAAATGTTAATGATGTTATCGTACATTTTAACTGAACAAATGCATTGATTCCATTATATGAGTAAATGCTTTAACGGGTATGTGCCCCGCGTTATTAAAAAATGACATTCGATTACCGTACTCCGCTATTTTGATGAGTTTCAATCGTATCGTTTACAGTTGTATATTTTTTTTCTTTTAAAGTTACCCTTTTTCAAACTAATCATTAATATGAAAATATTTAATTATGTTATAGTGTAATTATTATTGTAATTATTATTATTACTATTATAATTGAAATACTATTACTGCTATAACTTCTTTTCTCGAATTTTTACTTTTATCCTGCTGAATCCTCAGTCATTTTTAAAAAGCGGAATTTAAAGTATATAAAATTTCCTTTAATCACTACCAAATTATTTGAGTTTAAGAAATTCAAAGGTAATTTAAGCAACTATCTAAAACTATTTGAATTAAATATCAACAACTGCAAAACAGTACATTTTTACATTATTTAAAATTATATATTATTGTTGTATTAACTAAAATAGTATTACAAAGTAGAAAAAAACTTTGAAAACGCAATATTTTCTTGATATTTTTGGAATACTCCTAAAATATTCGAAAAAGAATAAGCAACTTCCATCTCGTCTTCCAAATTTCAAAGCTTTTTATTATTTTTTTTTCATATTTGCACATAAGGTGTTCGTTTTCACCGGAGATTCAATATTCTCCAGGAGATTTTTCTGAATATTTTAAATTAAATTCCGGGTCTGATTGGAGAGGTATTAATCCTTCTTCTTCATTAACTGTGAAACCAGAGATATCGGGAAAAGGGAATCGGTCACCATTTTCACTATCTAATGACGCAAAATAATTTCAAAACTTTTCTTCTAATTGCGCTAAATGTTCGATTATTAAGAACGCTTCAAGAATTAAAATATTGTTTTGATCGAGTCTGTTAATTGACCTACATCGAATATTTTAAATCAAAATTACTTTCTTACGGGATGTTTAAGTAAAACTTTAAATAATCCCTTGGTTTTGTGGTTTTCAACTTGGGTTCGCGGAGCTTGAAGAGCGCAGGTGATTTGAGAAATTCGTATCCGAAACTTACGGTATATGTTACGCACAGTATAAATTTCCTGTTAGTTTACGTTCAGTTTAATTCTTCAATATTTATTTTTAAATATTAAAAAATATAGTGAAGCATTAAGTACTATTCTAAAAAGGCCCTCTTGCGACGTATTGAACATAAAAACAGTTAAAACTTAAACCAAGACCACATAAAACGAGTTAAAACATCAAGAATAAAATTTAAAAAGAATATCAGAAGATAAAATCAAAACAATCAAAAATAAACTATATGTAGAGGCAAAAACGACGAACTCAAGTGGTTTAAATACAGGCATATTTAGTATTGGACTTTTAAGTTTAAAATTGTTCTTGACGAAAAATTGGATTTCTTCCGAAATGCGTTCTTTAGTTACCCTTATATTTTCTCAAGAATATATATATATATATATATATATATATATATATATATATATATATATATATATATATATATATATATATATATATATATATATGTTACGGTGAAAGACCAAATTATGGAGAATGTCAACTTTCACCGGTGAATGTCAACATTCACGTACTCGTTTGATGTATGTCTCAGATATTTGTTAAATACCTTTATTTCTGACTTACACCGGTAAATGTCGACATTCACCACAAACTAATGGTGATTGTTGAACGTGTCGGATATTTATATTTTCTGCTCCGTAATTCAGTCAAATCTATAGTGCTATAACATGTAATTGTAGGACTTAAAACAAACTGAACAATTTTAGAACAGAAAATAATACCAATAATTAACTTAATTATCTGATTGACGTTATACTATCTTATTTGTTGCAACAATTTAAACTGTTATAGTAATTTGAATTGCAAAAGGAGTCCCTTATATTTTTAATGGCATTTATTAATGAAACATTTCTTTTTACAATGACAGCGTTTATAGACATGCCCTCCACTTCTCGAATTAGCTGCAGCTGCTTCTCTCAGCGACATTTCTTGCGAAGAAATCTCATATATAGAGAGTAACTTTTTTTTACAAAATATAAACTGATTACAGGTATAAAGCAGCATGAGGGTACCATTTTTCTTTACTAGTTTATAAAAGTCAGAATCTTCTATTTCAATAAAAACCGACAATACATTTCGGGCATATGTATGACCACGGTCGACTACAGGGCCTGGTATTCGCACAGTGTCATCGATTTGAGCATTAGGAAATTTTCTTTTTGAAGTTTGTAACATTTTTGTTGCATACATTAGAAGATTATCTTTAGTAGCAGTTCTTTTAATAGAGATAAACATCTGCTGTTTGATCAGGGCTTGATAGAAGGTGTAGTAAGTTGAAGCTTCTCTTTGATATTTTTCTTTGGTATCGACACAGGGACTTTGGAGTATTCCTTCATGGTTTGTGCTATTTTGACATATATACTTATATGTTTTAATAATAAATTATGATTTAAAAAGTAACAAAAATATTTTTTCAACATTCACCATCAGTGCATGGGGATTGTCGACATACACCGGTGATAGTCCGAATATATAAGAATATAATAAAATATTCCGTCTTTCACCGACGTATTTGGTGTATGTCAACATTCACCGGTGAATGTCGACATTCTCCAATTTCGGACATTCACAGTAACATATATATAAATCCTACATGAGGAATCTTTTACGATCCGCCATCCTGGATTTTTCCAAACTCGCCATAACTCTACAATGGGCAATCAAAGGGAAGTGCTGTTAACCCTTCGCTTGCGGGCAATGTATTTTTATGTTTTTTGCAGTCTGTCACTGCAGCTCAGGTCATGTAAAAATACGTATCTAGTAGATTTGTGGTGGATGCCAAATAACCACCACAAAACTACTAAATACGTATAATTATATGTAGGTGCGACATAATATGCGTGTTGTTTGCGTTGCTTTGCATTTTTTCTTTCCACAAGTTACGATTGTCTTTTGTTGCGTTATTTCGTCTTCCATCGAATTCCTAGCTCCAGAACGAACTAGTGTTTTGGCAATTTGAAGCTTGGTTTTTTTTAATTGTTGAATACAAAATTGATAAAATGAGCCGTCGTGACAAAGAGAGTGATGGAGAAATAGGCGCTGACAGATGATCGGACTTTAATTTTAAAAATCATTTATTTTTGTGATTTCGTAAAAAACATTTGGTTTTTTTTGTTAAATAATCATGCAGGATATATTAAAGTGTAAAATAAAAAAAGTTTCGTTGATAAAAACAAAATAATTTCCAATTGACTGCGATTTTTCTGAATAACTAAACTTTCAAGCGATTTACGAAAAAAAGCTCGCTGCACGTGTAAGTTGGCTGTGAAGTATACCCGCATGCCAAGTGTTAAGTATCAAACATTTCTGTTTTGCAAGTTCTAATTGCTGCACTATAAAGTACACAATAAATGCTTACTTTTTATTAAATTAAAACAGGTTTTAAAAACATGGGAAAACTGCATTTTTTTCAACAAGATATTCTATTGGACTTATATGACGCTTTTTTGTTAATAAATTATAAATTTTGTTATGTCTTTATTTCAAAAACTATAATGCTATCTTTCGAAAATAGTTTTTCTTTTGTTTTTACGATCGAAAAAAAATTGTTTATTCGCTTATGGTATTTATTACCGTGTAGAAGTGTATTTTCCTTATTTGTGATCGATTAATGAGTACAGAACTACTATCTTTTCTTTTCTTTGAAATGAAATTTGTTAATTATTGTAAATAAATAAACTTTTCTCATAGCTAATAAAAACTACTTTATATGCACGAAAAATTAGCTTTTTACGCCTGGGACATTTAATATTCTCCGTTGGATTGATTGTTTAGTTCAGTACTGTTTTGCTACACGAGGGATACTGAGACTGGAACCTACAACTTAAAACCTATTCGAACAGCTACGAACATTCATGCTGACAGTGAGAGTCGAACCTACGAACTTCGGTATCGAAGTTCAGCGTACTACCGATGGGACTATCGGGAGGCGATTTTTCATTGGGATGTGTAAGTCCAAAGCTGCGATTTAAAAAGCCCTTTTCAAAAAATTCCAAATAAAAAATGTTTTGGGGGGAAGGGATGAGGAGGGCTTTTTTATTCCATTCAACAGATAAATACGGCCAATAAAAATTATTTAATTCAAAGTTAAAAAGTTAAGGAAACATTTCACCAAGTTTATAGCACCGCTAATTTATTATATCCTCCAATTTCGAGCTTGATATCCATGTGTTAGAATGCAATCGATATCTCAATATTCGTAAACTACTGTGGAACAGTTGTGGCACTTGAAACGTAGATTCTCTTGACCAGATGTCAACCGTTGGACTGTCCGAAGCCACTGACCCCTCCAAATGACAGGTTGGCCCCTGACAAGCCTACAGCGGTGGTCTGGCACTTCAGAATCTCGAGCTGTGCTGTCGAATGCGGTTGAGAATGGGAAACATGCCGGAAAGACATCCACTGTGAAGGGAAAGCATCAAATGCAGCGGGGTGAACTCGAAACTGACCTAAGCCTTGATTTTTATAAAATTATTTTTTAACATCATAAAAGGAGGACAAGTAATTGAAAATATTAAAAAATTAAGTATATTTAGTGTCAAATATATTACTATTATTTCCAATGCGTTAAACACTTGCTTTTATAGAATTCGTCACTACCAAAAGGCAAATATTTATTGATCCTTTATTTACGGGAGGCACTGTATAGGCTACCAACATTACTACCTACCCAACTCAGACAAAATTTAGAAGGATTTACAAAAGAAGAATACAAAATTTGATGAGTCTGCTACAAACCGTGTGAATTTGTATAAAGAACAGTTATACATAGAGAAATCATTACACTATGACCACTCTCCATTTATGTTTTATCCACATATGTTTTTATTAAGTCTACAAGTTGCTTTCTGAACACTGGTATTCCTTACCCTGATTTGAAAAATTATATTAAAGATATTTTTCATGATAAAGGGCAGATCTCTTGGGATAACATTCCTGCAAATAAATTGAGAGAAATTAAAACAAAGATAACTAACTGGCCCCAACTCCCTTCTAGGAGACATGACGTAATACTCACTCGTCTTCGAGTGGGTCATTGCAGACTCACCCATGCCTATCTCTTGCTAGGTGAAGCTCCTCCACAGTGGGCGTATTGCAAGACTCCTTACACAGTCGCACATATTTTAACATCTTGCGTTTGTTCTAAATCAATGTATATAAAATTTTTTGGTAATCCATCTCCTAATCTTAATTTAATCGTTGGAGAAGCTCCACATCCAAACTTGTTCCCCTTTATTCGCCGTACTGGTTTTTATACTGAAATATGATTTTTGATTGTTATTCAATTTTCTAATATTCAATTTCTAATCTTTCAATTTTCAAATTTTTTTTTTCACTTTTTTCTTAATTTTAATTATTTTATAACTTAAATTCTTAATTCTTCACTCAATTTCCAATTCTTGTTAATTTGTATATAACTCAATCTTTATTCGTGTTTTCTGTTGAATGTTATATTTTTATTGTTACTTTAATCCGTTTTAGAACCTTTCATTTTATATTTTGTCAAAATTTTTTATCTAAATTTCGTCTTTAGTTTATTGTCACATCTCGTTTGGCGCAGTTTGTCCCTAGAAGATTTAGCGCCTTTAAACTTCAATCAACCAACCAACCAACCAACCATTTATAACAATGGGCTCTCCCAGGAACAAAACCACTGTACGTGAGCGGCTGCTGTTAGAGTATATAAAGAGGCTTTGCTTTGTCTTTCCAAACATAGCTTGATTAGTGACATAATAAGAAAAGCCTCTGATCTATCGGACTTCGATAAATGTTAGATCGTTGTGGTTCGGCGACTGGGAACATCAGTATCAGAAACGGCGCGTTTGTTATTGTTGTGAGCACATACCAAAAGTGGTGTATGGATGGTGAAACAACAAATAGCTGGTCAGAAGTCTGTCGTCCACGGTACGGTGATTCCAGAAGAGATCGGAGATTGCTACGCATTGTTCGCCCTTGACCGAAGAGCTACAACAACCGAAATCGCCATCAGCTGCAACAGTGGAGACCCAGATAATGTTTCTCATCACACTGGGCAGCATATATTGCTGTCCATTCTCCAATGATTATTGTGGAGATCCAGTTCCAAAATGGCCACGAGTCAATCCCCCTTCCAACTAAACGTGCATGCCCTTTTTCTGGCAATATTAACAGAGAGGGTTTTTGTATCTATGAAAATTTCTGGCTATTATTTTTTATTCTGAAGACCAAAGACGTGTGTTTATTATTCTGAGGTAAATATTTAAACTTTGTATGAATGAATAAACAACATATGTTGTGTTATATCTGCATAAAACATAGCATCATTATCAAAGATATATTATCTGCAAAATACTTTATACTTCAAAACAATTTAACTCTTCATTTATATTTAATCATATCACACTTAAAGGATAAAGTAGCCAACGCCGTTAAGGCTTTAAGGTAGCATACTCAGTTGGCAAGAGAAAAAAAAGTGCTATGGGTAAAAAAGAGCACCTAATAACACGACATCCTTATCTAGAATTAGTTATTACTTCCTGTATCCTTTTGTGCATTGCACTACTGAAACAAAATGTTTGTTTATGTATATAATAATGTAACGCTACATGATATAATTAAAAAAATGAATATTTATAATATTAACAGGGTAAAAAAGAAGTACCAACTGGCACGATTTCATAGTAGTGCAGAGATAGTTATTACAAATCTGTATTCGTTTTATTCTAAATTATTTTTGAGTCACGCATCGACCTTGTATAGAAAATTTTCTGAATTCCCTTATTGTATTTCGAAATTGTATTGTTTATAGATGTTTTTATATGTATCATATATATGTATCAAAATATAAAATAACGAAAAAATGGAGGATTTATATTATGAAGTTAAATTATGTTATTAATATTACATCAAAATAACGATTTAGTAACAATAAAATGAAAACATACACTACGTTTGCAGTAACCAGAAAATAAATTGTAATTTATGAAATGGCTTTTAATTAATACCATTTAAAAAAAGTTTTCATTTTGCAAGAGGGAGGAAAAGGAACACATGATTTCATATTTAAAAAAGACACTTTAACATAAAAATTATGTTTTAAAGATTAAATGGAAAAGAACAAGATTAAATGGAAAAGAAATTCTTTCAGTCACAGTCCGGACACCGCACATGTTAAGAACAAATATGCTATTGAACAGTTGTAAATAATAAAAGTGTACGAAAATATAATAATATTTTTTCCAACTTAGTAATACAGTCGAACTCGTTTATAACGAGCTTGGATTTAACGAGAACTCGGATATACCGAGGGAAGCGAGAATATTTGGTTGGATCAATGAACAGATTGTCTATGGAACAGAAATAGCTTTTAACGAGCAAGACCTGGCAATATTTTTCTGTCTTGCAATATTTTCTCTCATTTTTCTAGTTTTTCTATCTTATCTTTTTTTTTCTTCCCCGCGGTTTAATACTTTTGTAGGAAAAATTCCTCCAGCATTCCAATGTCAATAGGGAGGGTTTACAAGTCCTGTGCAATTGGATTTTTGTCTCCAAATTCTACATCTGTTATCCCGCCTATGGACCGAGGAGTCATAAGAAGTTTCAAGTGCCACTTCCGTAAGCAACTGATTTTGATGATTCGGGACCGAAGAGATAGAAGTGGAACAGCATCAGATACCAATGTCAACGTACTGGAAGCGATACGTTTGATGAACGATGCATGGGAAAATGTCACATCAACATGCATCGTCAAGTGTTTCCATAAGGCTGGATTGGAGAGTTGTCGAGACGGTCAATCCACTGAGGAAGAAGAGGTTGGCAATTTCATACAAACTGCAAATTTGGAAATGACCAAAGAAGAATTTCAAAACTGCATATCCATCGACGACGAACTGATGACCTCAGATGTACTGACCACTTAAGATGTTGTAGCTGACCTACTAGCGAATTCAGCGGAAAAACATGACGAAAGCGATGAGGACACTGATGAATATAAAGAAAAGTGAACTACCCCCAACTTGTTCTACGATGTTTAAGTTCGTTGAAAAAAATGCAGACCTTTTTTGAAGCGAGGGATGTCAGTGATGATGTTTTCCGGGCGATGACTCTTCTCCGAAGAACAATAGCACAGGAAAGAGTTCAGAGTAAGCTAACAAACTACAATTTTTAATATGTAGATTAATGAAAAAAATGAATGTTTTGGTAAGAATCTTTTCCTTTATTTTCTTCCCGTTTATTATTTCTTTCCTTTAAGACTGTAGCGCAACTAGAAATTTTTTGCTGGTTGCGGGGGGGGGGTTAATTGTCATTAAATTAAGAAAAGTATTTAATTAAATTAATTAATGTAATTAAAGCAAGTAAGTATTAATTAAATTTTAAGTAAACTCAATCATTTGACCTCCCAAGCCTCCCCCTGTTCTGGTTGCACGCCTGCCTTAAGGACCCGTTTATGACGAGCACTCAGATTTAACGAGTAAATGTTACGGTCCCTTTGTGCTCGTTATAAACGAGTTCGATTGTATATGATTTTATTTCATCTTGATTGTTTCTTTAATTGATACGCCAATGATTTCCGCCGTTGGGAGAATGGTTTTGGTAAATCCCGTTTCTGCACTTGATTAGATTAAGATAATCTATATCTCGCTGGCAACGGTTAAAACTAACCAGCGATTAACTATCATAATAAAAATAATCATCAGTTAGAATAAATCAGTAACTACAGTGATACCGACACTACTAGTATATGAATAGAGATAATAAATTATCGATTAAGTTAATTATTAGAATCATTCTAAACAATTCTAGTAATAAAACACTAAGTTTAAATTTAAAAAAATAATAGAATATCATCTATGAATCTTTAGAATACCAGTTTTTATAAAAAAGAATTCTATAGAATCATCAAAATGAATCCTTCATGCATTTCTTACGTATTTTCTTTTTATGACAAATGTAGACGTTTGCTTTAAAACAAAATACTGAATTCTACTAAATATAATTTAATTTTTTTTAAGTACCAATGTAAATTTTTTTTACAGTTTTTTTTCCTAAATATTTTCCCTAAATTGAAGACCATTTTCAGACGTAAAATCTAAAGAAATGGATGCATTTCTTTTTATTTTTCGGCAATGCAGTTTTAATGTAAACGTTATTAGAGACAGTTACAATTGTTACGCGTTTCGTCCCTCTAATATGCACGTTCTATAAAAACAGTTGATATCTCTTTGATGTAAACAATTGAATTGTTTCGGGGAAACTGTACTACTACTACATCCTTTTTTTTTCTAAATTCTGCTTTTTAAACGAACGGTCTTCAACACTCCATTATTCACGGTTAGAATGTTTTTATTTTCTGTAACAAAATATTTCTTAACTATCAACGCTTCTAAAATGCATATATTATTCATAATGCCCTAAATATATCGCTAAATTAATGGATATAAACTTTGAGCGTGTATTACAAGAAATGAATTTTCTATACACTTTTAACACTTTTTATGCCGGATAAAAATATGCTAAATAATGCAAACAGTAGAGAAATGGATTTTTAAAAAAGTGTTAACTTTTTATGAGGAAATATTAAAGCCCAGTTTTTTTACGACAATTTTCAAACTGTTTTCCTTCCTTGTAATACATAATGCATATAAATCGATATTCGTCAACAAAGAGTGCTTAAAAGAGATGGATGTAGCTCAGAGGAAAAAAGTGTCTTATAAAAACTATTTGCTTTAAACTCATTGAAGCTTTCGTAATTAGCCGATATGTTAAAGTTCAACCAACAAGAGAAATGATGTGTAAATTCGAAGTCGCAAATGTGCATGATATCATTGGAATGGGTATTAGCTCTGACCGTAGTCACTTACGCTGTTACGCACTACGGCGGCAAAACAAACTGAACTATAACGCAAAAATAAATACAACCTATAAAAGTAAACGATCATTTGAATACAGAAAACAGTATTTACCGAAAACTTTTGAAAGCTTTTTAAGCTTGTAGTAAGAGGTATTTTTTTACTGGGGGGGGGGCAAAAATACCGGCCGACCCTTGCTATGACTTGAAGATTGTAATAGATAATATTCCAATTAAAATAATGTTTTGATTTAGATCGACCGTTTTGCTACACAAGAGCTAAACAGACCGAGGACTACCGCTGACAGGTAATTTCAAACATCCATGCCAGCTGTGGGATTCAAACCCACAATTTTTTTAACCAAAAAGTTATGCCTTCAGGCCTTATCACAAGAGACAAATGTATTGACAACTGCTTCGCTCGACTGTTTTGTTTTTCAGTCTTTAAAAATACGCTATCACATGTAGAATTTCAAGCACGTAATGCTTAACAATTGCCAATGTTTATTTTCGTGTTATGTCATACATAACACGGGCCGTATAGGTAAAGCAAGCAGGATAATTTGAAATTTTAAGTTTGTTCCATCCTTATTGGATGGCATTATACTTCTTCCAATAAATATGTTTTTCAAAAAAAAAAAATAATCTTGAACTTTTATAAGTTTCAAAACGTTTAGAAATAAATTACTAATTTGATTTTCAATTTTGTCCTATATTAGGGCGTTATCATACGAGTGCTTTCCCAGCGAAAACCATTTCAACGCGACTCTTTTGAGCTACAGCTGGGTGAAATTCATATGAAATAGGGTCGTTCTTTAAGTGCCATTCAGTATGGGAAAAATCGAAAATAACCGCTGTATCATGTATGATGGAATGGTTCATTAAGTTGCAGACGTAGTGAAAAAAATGACATATGCAATGCCTGGGGCACAACTATTGGATGGATGCATGAATATTCCAGTGTAGATAAAAAGGCCGCCAATGCCAGCCATCCCTTTCAGGTAGTATTCAACGAGATACCACACGTAATGATGAAAGGTGAATTGGAATCGACTATTTCGAAGGAATAGTCACTCTTGTAACGTCAATTACATACTAGTTGCATAATGGTAAATAATAAAAATTCTGCCATTTCTATGTTTTTCCACAATTTTTAAAATCTATCTGATTTTAAGATTCAATTGATTAAATATATATCGTACAAGCGCCCTCTATTAACACTATTTTGAACTAATTACAAAAATGTACGATAATTTATAAGCCAATGCCATAATTTTAGGACCTAGAATCCATAATTTTGCCTGTAAAGGTTGGCAACACTGTCGTGACCTCACTCACAATCCCCTACACCCTTCTTTCTGTCTTTTCTAGAGGAGAGGTTAGGAACGAGATATTGGAGGCATGGGGACCCCCAGATAGCAAGAACACGTTCGACTGACGTCAGAGCGAACCGTAATACACAAACAAATACATATTAAAAGTTTCCGGTAGCGTGATACTACACTCTATACCCTGCAAAATGGGTCGAAGTTGTAGCGTCAAGTAGTTTTCTTATTGCAGTAAGTCAGAAATATCAGACATTTAGCAGCAAAAAAAATCATGCGAAACAATTGTAAATAACTTCGTGTCGTGTGATAAGTCCTTTACTCATTTTTCGGCCACCGTTCGGGAAATTAAAATAATGAAATAGATGAATGACAAGAAAGTCAAGAATTTCAACAACACTCTTAGGTGCTGGCTATTCAAAAGCTTCCCTATTCTGATTACCAAAAACAGTAAGCAGTGTCCCTCCTCATTGTATAAAAGCAAATATTGAAAGCAAAAAACTGGCAGACTCATTAGGAAAAAAGAAATAGGGTGCAAAGGGAATATTTGTATGGGCATTGTATCAGTCAGAAAATGGAGAAAGACCGTGGTACAAGTACAGGCTAGAAATTTCCCTGAAAGAACCTGTTCGATTCCCTATACCTCATCTTTCTACTCACAGGTCATGGTTCTTTCCTGGATTCTCAGACAAATGCATTCGTGGAAAAATCGGGAGTGTGCTGCATTACCAGTTTTGTTCTTTTCATTTAAAAAAGTTACTTTTGGGATTAGAGAAAGACTGAGATATACAAATCAACAAAAATGAAATCCTTGAAACTAAGGCACAGAAACTGTTTTTTGGTTGGTGGAAAATCAGCAATTTCTTAGAAACGCAAAGATCTTATCACGTGTTGAAAATGCAGCAGATTCAGTTCAGAATCCCTTTTCCTTTGAAGAATGCTCGGATTTCTTGTCTGAAAGTGTAAATATTTTTGTTCTTGTAGCATATTATCCTGAACGAAATAAATCATTCGAAAATTTCAAGTAACGCAAGAAATATCCACTTTCTTCACAATTAAAAAGGAATTACAAATTACATGTTGAAGTGTAATAAGGCTTAAACAATCATATGAATACAGCATTTCTAAGGAGTTCCTGTTTTAATTTCAAACACACTAGTAAAAATAAGTGGCCAGTGTTCTTAAAAATCCTGGAAGGAAGCATTTGCAAATAATTGTAATCCTGAAATCCTGCGTCTCTGCGTAGCATATAATGAAAAAAAAATGTAATGAGAAAATTACATTGTGTGTCCGTCGGTACTAATACGTTTCGTTATATTTCGCAACTTTTTTCCTGTAGAGTATTTACAAGGTACTTGCGTAGACGGTTTGATGTGAAACTTTACTCTGGGTGATATTTATGAATTTTTCAGACATATCGTGATATCTATAAAATTTTTTTCATAAGAAAGATAGAAAAAAATAAACATAAAATAATCATTTCAAAGTGATTTTTAATTACTCATGATAAGAAACGTTGTAAAGCTGTTTTCACAAAAAGGTTATAGGATTTTTTTCCCAAACATTTTTATTTATTTTTAATAAATCTTTTTTTTATAAATATGGATCTTAAGTTCTTCAAAGCAACCTATTTGATAAATATAGTATCAAAGAACAATTTTTATTTTAAAACTTGGGTACACTGTAAGGAAATCTGGAGATCCATGAACGGGATATCACAAATAAGAATCTCCTGTACGTCATGGACTAAAATTGCTTACTGATGAATATTTTTCTTTTTCAAATTCAGGATAGAACATACATTAATTTTCATAAATTTGTAAGATATTCCTCTTTTGGCTGAGGAATTGGACAAAAATTCCTACAGAGATAAAGGTCTAACACTAGTAGGCAGAACTGTGCCTGGTATGAATGTTCACGAGAGGCAAGAAATGGAACAAGAGATAAATTTTAAAAATATATATATAACATTCCACTGCAGTGAGCAGTTTTTTCATCCTATTCCATTCTTACATACCAATTAGTGCATGCCTTTCTACTAATACGGCTATATACTCAAACTGACCAGAACTTCACCTACTCAAGGACTTCCAGTTCAGAGCTGGGATCAAAAATGCTTTCTGTCTTACCTCAGTCTGCGCGAATAGTTTTTCGGATTTATTTACTTATATTTTTTTATGTCTTACATTCTGAACTACCTGTAATTTCAAAACTGAGAATGAATTTCGTATCTGCCAATATATAAGTTTCTTTTTTTTTTTCCAATTACAACTTTGGGTATTTTTCTCCTTTTCCCTGTA